>OZ038399.1:27191348-27711515 GCA_964036045.1 Eutreptiella sp. 'Long Island Sound 2002' | reverse complement strand
CGGGGAGGGGGGGGGGGGGGGGGGGGGGGGGGCTTGGGCTAACACAAAATGTGGGGTGGGGGGGGGCGACGTCGCGTGCCCCACACCCCGCCGCCCACCATGGGGGAGCCACGATGGGGCAGGACGGTTCCAACGGGGGTTGCGGTTTGTGAGTGGGTGCCGGGCTATCTGCAGCCCTGTTCTCTCCACGATCTTGTGCTTTGTGTCCGTGTCCCTGACCTTCCTAGGTCCAACGACACGGGGCATGGGGCCACCGTGGGGCCCATCAAGGGTCAGGTGCATCCCGGAGCCTCCACCCGGCTCCAGCCCAACGCCGAAGGAGGCCTGAGTCCTCATGGTGGGGGATACTGGGATAGGGTCAGCCAGTGGCGGTGCCCCCCCCCGCCCCTCCCGCCCCCTTAGCCTGGGGGGCACCCTGATAGCCGTCTGTTGGTATGGCAGCTGGGGGTTCACAGATGAGGCGGATTTGGGCGCGGTGCCTGGGTCCAGGGGCCCTGTGCCCAGGGTTGAGGTTGTGAACCCGATGGCCGCCTACCGGTATGGCAGCTGGTTGATGACACGGGAGACGCGGGGCAGCCCCCTCCCCAACCTGGGGGGCATCCCGACAGCCACCTGATGGTATGGTGGCTGGCGTAGGTGAGTGGTGGGGCGGCCCTCTCCCGGAGCCGGGGGGGGGGGGGGGGGGCAGAGGCAGTGCTGCAGCGACTTTACGTGGCGCCATGCCTGGCCCCGTGGGCATGGTGCCCAGGTGCAGGGGCCTCCCCCACAGCGGCAGGTTACAGGTCTTGGGCAAGCCGTGAGGGGACAGGGATGCCCCGGGGGGTCAGGGTCCGGGGGTTTGATGCTGGTTTTTTGCCCCCTCCACAACTTGTGGGGACCCCGGCCGCCTGTTGCGACGGTCTCCGGGGTGGAGCTGGGGGGGCTCCCTGATAGCCACCTGCTGGGAAGATGGCCGGCCCGGGTTCATGGTGGGGCGGCCCCCTCTGCATGCATGGGAGGAGGCCGCTGCCTTTCTGTGCACCGTGCAGCCACATGGCCGGTTGCAGGGTGGGCGCGCAGGCAGTGCCGCCACCGACTGCAAGCGGTGCTGCCCCAACCTGCAGGCCAGGTTGATGCCTGGAGATAGTGCGGCAGTGCTGCCTGGTGCCGTTGAGATTCAGCCCCACACCCAGGGCGGGGGCTGCAGACTGAGGCTGCCCCTCCTCTGACCTGGGGGATGGCGCCCCGATAGCCGCTTGGTGGTATAGCAACCCGGGTTTGGGTAGCAACCTGGGGAGCACCCCGATAGCCAGGGGTCCTATGCCCAGGGCCAGGGGCCACTCCACCAGGGGTGGCGAGGGAGAGGGGACCAGGCTCCCCCAGCCGGAGCGCAAGGAATCATCCCCAAGAGGAGTGGCCGTCCGGTGGATAGGACCACGTGTAGGCGTCGCCGAGTGTGGGTGCCTGTGTTCCGCGTACAGGCACTATGTCGGCGGACATGGAGGCTGTAAAGGGGGGGGGGGGTAGCAGGCGACGGGCCAGGTGCCTGTGACCTGCCGGCCAAACGCCTCCCTTTGCTAGTACCTGGCACTAAGGGCTCGCACCCGTGTGACTGTGTACCCACTCCCTGGGGGGGGTCGGCAGCCGGACCGGAAGTGGAGCCGGATTCCCTGCTTCCCCCCCCCCCCCCCTCGGCTGCCTGAGCGGTACCTGCAGCATGGTCAGGGTGTTGCGTGGGTCAGGAGGCCATGGGGAGGAGACAAATCGGAGAGCCACAGCCATGATGCTGAGCCCGGGTAGGCCCGCAGTGAGGGTCACCCCACCGACGACCGCTTCTCCTAGTTGGTGGGGGCCGGCAGGCACCATGGGGTTGGCGAGCAGGTGCGCCCTACCGGGGGACCGCACCTGCTCCTGCTCCTCTCTCTCTCTCTCTCTCTCTCTCTGTGTGTGTGTGTGTGTGTGTGTGTGTGGGTGGGTGGGTGGGTGGGTGGGCGTGGGTGGATGGGTTGAAGGGTGGGTGGGCTGATGCATGGGTGTGGGTGTGTGCGCGTGTGGGGGTGGGTGAGTAAATGGGTGTGGGTGCGCGTGCATGTGTGGGTGTGTGGGTGTGCGTGCATACCTGCGAGGGTTCCAAGCATGCACGAACTGCAACATTCAACTCGTACTCTCCTACGCAGGCTGCAATAAAAACACATGCAATAACCACGTGTGTGTGTGCGCGCGCGCGTGTGTGTGCTAGTGAGTGCACACCTCTCGAACAAGCCTGCGGTGCAAAGACAAAGGTGCACTACAAGTTGGAGCTTGCAAAGGCAGCGTGACTCTACGCAGCCCAGTGTCCACGGGGGGGGGGGGGGTTTCCATGTGGGGCTGGAATGTTGACTCCCCACCCTCTCCAGATCCCCAAACCTGCACCCTTGCAGAGGAGTTTTTTCAGTCAGATGTCACCATCAACCTTCACTCTGGACATGTCCCCCAGGCAATAGGATTTATGCCGCCACAATCCACTCATGTTGGGCCCACATGGGGCTGGCGCTGAATTGTGTGAGAGCACCTAAATCATCTCTTGGATCAATAGAAAGTATGGCAGTTTCTGCACCAAGGGCTAAAGCGTTGGGACCTCCCAAAATTGCTACTGTTTGAGAAAGCCCCTGCACTCCTTTTGTGTCCCCAGGGTGGGGGGTTGCGAGTGTTAAAAATGACGCTGGGGTCTGTTTCTAGGACCTCTGTTTCAGCCTCACGCTGTGAAAATCCAATCATCTTGGATCAAAACCAAGCAGGCCTGCATACATTGGAAAGGATACAACATCCCCCCCCCCCCCCACCTTTTGGGCGTAGTCACATATCATGGCCCAGGAGGTTAAATTTGGGTTTCAACCCCCGCTTGTAAAAAAAAGCCTCATTTTGTCGCACAGTAGTATCACACAATGGGGTTTCGGCGAGGAATCCTCAAGGAACTGAAAACAATTTTTTTATGGGGGTTGGGGGCAAACACAGTTTGGTTCACCTATTGCAGCCACTCTGCGTTGATCAAGACCCAGGTATTATTCAACTGTTTTCTTCTATGTGAAACCCATAACCAACATTTTCGTGGGTTTGTGGCACGAATAATCATGACTAATCACGAATTCGCATGAATTTGGGCCATTTTCAAAGTCACGAATAATCAAAAATAATCACAATATCTTTTTTCTGGTTCATTGTTTGTTCAAGCTGTTCCATGTCTGCTTGTGATTGTGCTAGAATGCCCCTAAGCACACACCTACAAATATGGCTGCTGCTGCGGATGCAACTGCTGCCTATACACCCAAGAAGCCCGTGGAAGCTGTTAGACTTGGACCAAGCTTGGATCCTTGTTCCGGGTGACAAGTGGAGCACATATCGACCCATTGGGGGTCAAAGAGCACCAGTTTGGACCCTGGTGGTGCCCATGAGCCCGCAAACAGGCCCTCATGGGCTGTTTCACACCATGGTAGACAATGCTCGGTTGGCCTGTTGTGGCCACTGTGTGTCGATCAACACCCAACATGTATGATTCAAGTGTTTTCTTCTGTAGCAGCCCCCCAAACAGTGGGGGTCCCAGGTCCCATGCCCAGGTATGGGTTTGCTGAAAAATCCCCCCCCCCCTCCCGGTGCACACACACCTCCCAGTGACCCCACCCCCTCCCCCAGGTAGGAAGGCGTGCGAAAAGGGCATAAATGGTGGGGGGGCTTAATTCTCTTAATTCTCTTAGGCGTATTCCCAATTTTCGTCTGTTTTTCCTGCTCAGGTAAGACATCTGCTTTGGTGGGCGCCTCTGGCTTCGTTGTGGTATGGATTTGTTACATTGGTGTCAACCTGTTTGGGGTTGGGCTGCACAGCTACGGATTTTTTTCCCAGAGTTAAAGCAAACAGCTATGCACACTGTGTCCACAACCACAATGTATTATTTAAGTGGTGATGTGATGTAGCAAGGCTGCTTTACCTGGCTTTAGGTAAGTGGCAATGTGTCTGGGATGGGCCGGGGAACCCAGTTAGTACCCGGGGTTGTCTCTGGTGGTGAGCCCACTCTCACTTTGTCTGATCAGCCCACACCAGGTCAGGGGGCGTCAGGCAACTCTACATGCCCAGTACTAGTTGCTGACAACAAGGAGTTGCCTGATCCTTGGGTTGGTATGCCAGTTGGATCGGTTCTTACAGTTGTGGTTATGTTGCGTTGTGAAGGATGTGTCAGGTAGTGTGATTCCCAGTTCCCTGCAAGGATTGCCCGAGGCCCACACCCTGGTACCCTCCAGTTCTTGCCCTCAGCACCAGGGTGTATCCCTACATCCCGTCCTGTCTTTTCCCCCATGCGCCAGGGCCATCCTATCTCCTGGCAGCAGGCTGCAACACACCACCACCCACAACAGCAGGTTGCGATGAACACGAGCATTCTTGATTATACCAGCACCACCTCAGCGCTGTCGTTCTGTTTGCAATGAAATGCATCGGAATCACGCAGACAAATTTAATGGAGCTCATGTATCGCCTGGGTACCAGGATGTTTCGCTGCTCAGGATGGGTTCTGGGCTTCCCCACTGGCATCTGGCCTGAACCTAGATCTGCACTTGAAGTGTGATTTCCACAACAAATGTCTCTGCGGAATCATTTACTACCACTGAAACATTGTCACTCTTCGATCACCAACCCAACCCCTCAGTGAACCCTCAGTGTCTTGCAGAGAGCAAGGAATCATCCAAACTGTTGTAACCCATCAATTTCATTGATCGTCTGGTCCATGAAATGACGCCCACACCATCCTCAGGCAGTAAGTACAGTACATGTTCATGGCCCTATGCAGCAAGGTTTACCCCTCCACCCCTTCCTGGGTTTGCCCACAGGTTTTGTTCTGTGCAGTCAGAGGACAGGGTGGTTGGTCACTGGTTAGTGTAGTACACTGGCACCTGAGTTGGGTCGGGCATCATTGCTGTTGTTAGTATCATGCATCTGCAGAGGGCTTGGGAGTCTTGGAAGAGTGAAGCTTTGTGTATAGTCTTTGTTTTGTGGATTCCATGAAGCTCACTGCATGGGGTAATTGTGTCGCTGTTGGACACATCCCTAACCCTAATCAACAAACAGCAATAGGTGTTGAGTACAGTCTGTTATAATCTGAATAATCGGGGAGATCAGTCTTTTGCATTTTGTGTTGACATGTCTGCAGGAAGAACAGTTCATGTCATGGTTGTGGATAATATTCCAGGCAGCAATGCCAGCAACATCGTTTTACCGGGTATGTGTGTCGTTGTGAGGACACAACAACATTTTCCTTGCTAATTCTTGTGGGTGCTGTTGTTTGCAGTTTGCTTTTTGATGTTGGGGAGAAATGAATGGTCAGTTTCTACTCCATGCAATGAGGTGGTTTGGATGCACAGTAAAAGAAAACGGCCAGTTTGAGGTGCAGCTGCAGCTCAGTGAAGGGGGGCGTTGCGTGTGCTGTGCATGCGCTGTGCGAAAAGTAGGCTCTTTTGGGGCATGTGGCCGTATTAGAAACCCATACTTTATGATACTATGGACATCATTGTTGACACCAGATTTTTGATGCTTCTTCCACATTGGGGATATGGCATTTTTTTGGTTTTCATCGTTTTCACCTCTACCCCTCCCTTTTTTTGCACATTCTTTGCACATTTCCCGATGTTTTCCTCTCAAGGAGGGAATATTAGCGCGCCGGGCAAAGTGTCCCCCTATCCCCCCCCCCCCCAAATTACCCCCAATTTTTTTTTGGCTGAGGTGGGCTACACCCAGCTCAGATATGTTTTGCAGCAAGCCCCATGTGTATGTTTGATTCTGCCTATAGACCAACAAGCAGCAACTCCACTAGAGTTGATGGTTATGATTAGAGTTCAAGGTTATCATCAGCATTTGGTACAGAGACAGTGCATAGGGAGATTGGCATTTGCATGCATGAATGGGATTTGTAGGTCATAACAACATGAGATAGTGTTTTCGTTGATACTGATCACCCATAGTCACCCAATCGAAAATCACTTCGAAGAGATGTTGTTAGATCAAGCGCAGGCGCGGGCGTCATATGCCCCCCCTTTTGGGGAGTCATTTGCGTAGCATACCCCAACGCATGATATTTGATGTCCAACCTTTTGTAAAATCATTATTCCGCCCAACGAGACTATCTTGAAATGGATTTTTTTATTCTGGGGCCTCTATCCCCTAAAACCAGATAATTTTTTTGGGGGGGGGGCAGAAGTTTTTGATCAGAAGGCTTCAAGCAGTGGGAAGAATAATGTTCGCCAGAACAAGCACAGGTTGAATGGTAATGCAGCCAACCGCTGATGGACAGGTCGGTGGTTCAATTCCCGGTGGGCAATTTTCCTAACGCCAGTTGGAATTCGAACTGCCGATGTACCAGCCTGCGGTAGGCTGCATTACCATTCGCCTGTGGCTTACTCTGACAAAATATCTTCTCCCCATTTCCCCACTGCATGAAGCTAAGCTTGCCACTAAAAAAAAACCGGAGCTTGGTGTTTCTGTCTGCCTGCCTAATTGCCCGACGGATTGTCTCACTAACTACTTGTCTGACTAACTGACTGGTTGGTTGACTGTCAGCCTCTCTTCGAGGTTCGAGGTGCACCGCCGAAGGCAATAGAATTTAAGACAATCATGGCATTCACAAAAAAAAATATTTCTTTTTGTCAAAGCCAACCCTTTTGATAGGTTGTGCTATGTGTTTCACAAAGGTTCCAATTTTTGGCTGTGTTGCAAATGGTACAAGAAAAAAAGGGGATAGAAAGTAGAAGGGGAAAGTTTCATGCTATTGTTATGAACTGCCCGGACAAAATGAAGTTTGTTAAGTTTTTGGTTTCCACACCCATAGTGAGGGGTTTTGGATTGCGGAGCTATTTGGAAAAAACAAAGGAAAAAGGAAGAAATGGGAAAGAAGACCTGCACTCATCATATTTAGGTTTTCTCCACGTGTTCTAGTGTATAGTAGTACCACGGTGAATCATGCGATTGTGAATGGCACATCAATGTGAAAGTCATCAGCGCCCTTCGGGTGTGCTACGCATATTTTTTGTGGAGAAAGATGGCGGGCCATTGGGTAGAATGGCCACCATAGAACATTGGTGTGCACCCCCTCCCCCCAACAAATACACAGTCATCCACGCACATACACAAACACTTTTTTATCTGCTTTTGTTACCGCATTGTAGGGTTTGTTTTTGAATGCATTTTGTCGATGGATGGACACCCATCCCCATGGCGCATTGAATTTTAGCTTGAATTAATGTTTGGAAAGGTATTTAACACTCAAATCTCGGTATTGTCACCTGCTTCAAATATCAAAACTAGTCAGCGGTTTTTTCATCATATCAAAAAAACACTCATGGGTTTGGACTTGTGTATCTAAGCAGGTACGGGTTACTGATAATTTTGGAGTCTTATGCTTTTTTTACGATTGGTTTGGACAAAAAAGAACCATCTAACCGTTTTTAAATTGATTGCCAATTTCTCATGCTCAGCCAAAAAACAAAACTGCTACTTTTTCTTATTTCTTAACATGAAGTAGAAAATGTAGTGATCGGGGTTCGAATTTGCACAAATTCGCTCCAATTCGAACTCGCCCCGAGTTCGCTCGAATTCGTGGACCTCTCCGAATTCGAATTCGCAACTTTACATTCGAATTCCCCCCGAATTCGCTTGAATTCACCCACCCTTTAAAATCCATAAGGAGACCTAAAGTTTACCTACCATGTTTAAATTTATCTCTTTCCATAAAGGTATTCCATGGGGAAGTGGTGGTTGTACCTATTGCCGTATGGCATTAAAGATAGCATTTTTGATTTCATTCACCATGCTTAGAAGTTTTGATAAAAATGAAGACAAATCAAAATGAAGAATACGAAATAAACACCTACAGACCCTTCCTTGCATCTTTGAAATGCCTTTTGGAAAAGAAGCAACGAAGCATGCAAAATCACCAAGCCACACACGAACAATAACTTGTGAATCACTTGTTGCCCTTATTGGGCCGTCATTCATTGCATGCTTGAATTGAAACATTGGACTTGAATTCATCTAAGAGAGAAAATAACAAATACAAGATTGGGCAATCCATTAACATTACTATTGTCATGATTGTCAATAATTATCACCATTTCTGTGTCAAATCTGAATTTTTTGAGAGTCCGTGGCACGAATGTCTTCCACTCAACAGTTGCAGAAAGGGACGGAAGGGTACCAGACTCAACTTCGGCCCAAGAGAGCCCATTTTAGCTTACAAAATTCGAAGAAAAGAGTAGAAAATTAAAAGGTTGTGACTCGTTTTGTCGGTGCTGGTGGAGTTTTGAACGAAACCGGCGGTACTATTGTGATCAATGTGGCAAGAAGCATGTAGAAATGTGCTCAGAATGTGCATAGAAAATCATTTCGAAAACAGACAACCGGGCACCGCACAAGAAGCTGAATAATTGAATCAAAGCGGAATCATTATACCTTTCATGGCATCATCTCAAAAAAAATTGTTCGGCCGCAGAATCTCTAGCTGGTGTTTCCGCTGTGGAAAAGACGGCGCACGCATGATCATTTTTGTGTCGCCTGCGAATTCGCAGGCCGAATTCGCCACGAATTTGCGGCTCAAGTAATTTTGCCCCCAATTCACAGCGAATTCGCGCTCCGAACGAATTTCTGGCAAATTCGGCAAATTCCAATTGAATTCACTGCGAATCTATATCGCTAAGAAAATGAAGTCGGTTGTTGGTTTCGAAGAGCTATGCGAAATAGCCACCAGGTATTGGCAACAACAAAAACATCATTTTGAAGCTACATGTTTGTGAGTCTCCGCCATTTACCAATGTTCTGTAGTACAATTCTACAAAAAGAATCAAAAAATAATGAGATCCTAAAAGAGTGCCACTGCCATAGTTCAACACATCCTGTTGTCATAAAAAAGATGGATACGGCGGGGGGAAGGTTTGCTTGCCAAAGAAGAATTTCGCGGAGAAAAATGAAGAGTGGCAAAAGAAGAAGAGTGGCAAAATTTTCTCTTCGCGAAATTTTGGTGCAATATTTCCATCTTTTGCTACCGTTGGAGAAAGATTGTTTCTAAGAAGAACCTAGCGGTTATGAACACCTCTCGGCCAACCGTTTCTTGCGGAGATGTATGAAATTAGATGTTGATGGTAGAGGTACTGGCCCTCCTTAGTGGGGCAATCTGTTGCAATTTTGGGGTCTCTATTTGGGGCAAGTCTTGAGGTATTATTATAGCCATTTTGGCATATGGCACTTGGAGGTTTGGTGATCTCTAGAGCCGCGAGATTTTTCGCTGGGCGAAATTATCGGCAATGAAATTCTCCCCGGACAAATTAAGCCCTCCTCTATCAACATGGTATACATCTGTACAACTAAGCTGCGTTGAAAGAATGCTTTGGTAAAAGATAGTGTATCTTTCATTTTGATGATACAAATTCTATTGCCTTTGGCAGTGCACGCTAGTGCAGGCTAGCAAAGTTGTCAAAGTGATTCGCTACTACACTGTTTTGCCTTTTTCCACGGGACCGCACCTGGAGATTTTACAGTTCTGCATTTGGCGCCACATGCTAGGTGTGGATGCACGTGCAATCATTGGAACATTGGAGGCACATCATTGTTCCATAAAGGCTGGTTGCTTGCCTTGTTGTGCACCGCATGTCTGGTGCCATGGATGTCGTGTGGGACCTACTTCATGATGGTTGTCATGACTAACCACGATCACCAAGTAAACCCAAGCAGTTGGCCCTCCATATTCATAGCAAGGGACAAATGCAAATGCGCATGCCCCGCCTCACAACCACCGCGGCTATTGATTTAAAACTTCAGCGGCATCGCTGAGACAGTCATCCGGGCAAGCAGGCAGGCAGACAGAAACACACACGTTACGTTTTTTGGCAGTGGCTGACTCGGGTACAAGCAGTGGGGAGAAACACTACGACCAGGGTAAGCAGTGGCCGAACGGTAATGCAGCCGGACACCGACTTTTAGGTCAACGGTTTGAATCCCGCTCGTGCAAATACGGCACCGGCGCAGCCGGCGATGGTCGGTTTCGAACCGCCGACCGAAAACTCTGCAGTTAGCTGCATTACCATTTGACCGGGGTTCGTTCTGATCACATTATGCCTCCCCACTCCTTTAAGCCTTGTGATCAAAAACTTTTGACCCCCCCCCGCCCCACCCCCCCACGCTCAAAAAAATGATATCCAGATTTAGAAAATAGAGGCCTCAGAATCAAATAATCCATTGCGGGTTTGTCTTATTGGGCAAAATAATGATTTTACAAAAGGTTGGACATCAAATATCATGCTTTGGGGTATGCTACACGAATGACCCCCAAAAAATGGGGTATATGACGAGTAAGAAAAAGTGCTTTTCCAATGCTTTAGGGTA
The DNA here is from genome assembly GCA_964036045.1 of Eutreptiella sp. 'Long Island Sound 2002'. Classification (NCBI taxonomy): domain Eukaryota; phylum Euglenozoa; class Euglenophyceae; order Eutreptiales; family Eutreptiaceae; genus Eutreptiella; species Eutreptiella sp. 'Long Island Sound 2002'. The sequence continues at coordinate 27,701,143 of OZ038399.1, read as the reverse complement.
TACTTTAGTTGTATTAGAGGTGCTCTAAGCACTCATGCATTTTTATCTTAGTATTGGCCTAACCAAAATGGGTGATAACACATTTTGACGTATGGAACCAAACACTACATCAGGATGTTGTGTGGACCCCTTAATCCCCAAGCTATATGCACTAAAACATCTTTTCCTGGGTGACTGAGACACTGATATACTGAAGGCAGAGCCTATGAATTTATCTATGTTTTCTCATGAATTCTTAGCTATCCTAGTGGTATGCACCCTAGCGGGCTGGGGCACCTCTTTTTGAGAGGTCCTGGGTTCAATACCCAGTCAGCCTAGCTAAGTAGTAATATCCCATGTGACATGGCAGTGACCTCAGCGCCACAAGCCATGCCACCTCAGCACCTATGGGACCCAAAAACAGAGAGTGCACATCTCAAGAGGGCACTATGGAAGAGAGTGAGCCCTTGGGGCAGTTTTTCTATCAGTTTTTCGCAAACATGTAAAATATTTCATCCCGAGTAGCAATGTATGCTAATTGCTGTGGTCTATTGTTGATAGTTGTCTTTATCTAACTCTTTGTGACTGCAGCCCTTCATGCTTTGATCCTGTTTATCTTCTACTTGCTTATCTCTGGCTTGGGTTATCCTGGATTGGTTGTATTTCAACAATAAAACATTTTCCTCATCAAAAACAAGTAGCAAGAACCCTACACCAGCAGCAAGCAGCAGGAGAGGCACAACAAAAACACAGTGCTGAAAACACTATAAAACTTTCTGGTAGCAAGAGGCAGACTGTCTCTGCGTACCGGCAGCAACCCCGTGCCGTACATCCAGTGCGCCGAGAACTGTCATAAGCAAGAAGGGCGAATATGGACACAAAGAAGGAGGACATCGACGTGAGGACAGCGCCTGAGGCACCAGCTATGCTAGCACCTGGTGAATCTGGACCTGGACCTAGCGCTGTACCTTCTGTGCCCTTACATGGGCCAGTGGACGTGGTCGATGACTCGCTGGAGGGACTTCAGTCGGCCTTCCGGGCCCTCTCAGTCGAGGAGGTGGACACCAACCCTGTGAAGAGAAAGAGGGAGAGAGAGAAGGATGCAGGAGAAAGCATGGCAGACGAAGGAGTAGACCATGAGCACGACCCGACGAGTGAGTCGACCTTCGAGGGCGCACCAAGCGCCTCTGGCCTCCACGCATCACCCTCTCCTACAACCACCACACTCCCAACTCCAGACCCAGCCGCTGCAACATCCACACCCATAACCACCCCGCCTATGGCTGGGGGCACAGGCTTTACTGGTATGCCTACCTACCCTGCCTATGGTGTGGACCCATCTACCACTGCGTTTCCAGAGGCAACTACTGCCAGTGAGCCAGTGGGCTCCAGTTCTGCGCCGCGATGGTATGCGGCTGACTATCACCGTCCTCTACCCGCTACGGGAGCCTATGTGGATGTTCCTGGGTATGCAACCCTGAGTGGGCTGAGGAGAGGCCCTGAGTCATGCGGAAGCAGGAGTAGAGGATCGGGGAGATCCTTCAACAGGTCCCTGACGCGGTCGGAGATCAATGAGGCACTCCGAGGAGGCACTTCGAAAATTGTTGGGGATCTCACTCAAGAGATTCGGGCTAAACTGGAGCCCCTGATTCCTCCCCAAGTGTCACCTACCGACCTGGGAGTTTCACCCCACCGAGTACAAGCCAACCATCTGGTGGCAGGGCTGACAAACACCCTGAAGAGCCTGAGGAGCCGACCGATGCCGACCCCTGCAGTGATACCGAGAAGCCCTTTCATACCAAGAACGGCCCAGCCTCCCTACAGCCACGTGGGGAATTCCACGAGAGTCGAGCTGGACCGGCTAGGGCTGACAGCCCTGAGGGCAATGGTTGACGTGGAGCCCTATGGCTCTAGTGATCTAGGCGGAGACCCCTCTGATGATCAGCCGCCGTCCATGACTTCTGCTTCGCCCTCGGAGGACGATGACCCGGAGGACCCCGAGAACCCGAGTGGGCGGAAGAAGAAGAAGAAGAGGAAGACCAGGCGCCCTGAGGAACGCAGGTCTCAGGAGGCTAAGGCTATTGCCACCTCCAAGATCGTGGTGAACTTGCCTGACTTCACAGGCAAGGATCTCAGCGAGTTCGCTGAGAATTTAGGGCGGTTCCTCCGAATGACCGGCCAAACCCATGCTAGTGGGCGAGTCAAGTGTGATCTGCTCCTGCAGTCCTGCAAGACCAAGTACCTGGAGAAGCAGGTCAAGCAGATTGTGACTAAGTCCGCCACCTTTGCCGACGTGTTGGTTGCCTTGGAGAGGCAGTACCCAACCTATGAAACCGACCTCTCCATCAGGGCCGAGATCCAGAACCTGGCCGTGCTGCCCAACAACCCCAAACCTGGCAGGGTCTCTGAGCTACTGGCTGACCTGGATCACTGGGCTGGACGATTGACTCCCGGTTCCTACAGCAGCGACGACCTGCTTTTCTGGTTGGTGGCTAAGCTCCCTCGGGAGCTGTGGGACGAGTGCCGGTCAACGGCAGAACGCAAGGCTAGAGCCCTCAACTACGAGGATTTGTGTGTGCTACTCTTGGAGCTGGGGCTGGAGAAAGAAAGCGACCAGCACCTGAATGCCTACCGTCCTGGAGGGGGAGGCTCTGGAAGCCATGGCAAAGGGTACCAAGGACCCAGACCTGGACAGGGGACTACCCCCAAGCACGCCCGTATCATGGACAATGTCAAGGAGCTCTTCTGGTGTGATGCCAGAGATGAGCATGGCCACCTGCAGCACGCCCCTGACTGCGAGCAGCCAGACTGCTTCGTAGTCCAAGGGAAGAAGCAATAGACCAACACCGGCGCCAAGGCTAAGATGCCGGATCACTACAGGTGTACTATCACCTGTGCCTTCTGTGGGAAGAGGAAGCAGTACGAGGATGAGTGCTACCACAAGCAGCGCCTGTCGGCGAAGCTGAAGGGCGAGGATCCTTGCAAAGGCTCTGGCAAGGGCGGTGGCAAGGGCAACAACAACGACTCCGGCAAGGGCAAGTCGAAAGGACGGGGAAAAGGGCAAGACAAGAGTCAAGGTGGATGAGGAGGAGGCACTAACCGCCAGCCAGACAAGGACAACAAGAACCCGGACAAGAACAGAGACAACCCCAACCCTAATCCAGGGCGGAAATCCGAGCCCTCTGGAGGGCAGTCTGGTCCTACCACACGCTCTCAGACTCAGGCGCAGCGAGAGCAAGGGGCCAAGCGTGAGCATGAAGGTGGTGATGACGGCAACTCCAAGAAGAGAAGCCGTTTCATGAGGATGGCCCGCAAATTGCGGAACAAGGGGTTCCAGGTGACCTGTCCCGCGGAGTTCTGACGGGGACGCTCCGGTGGGGCCCTGGACCTGGTGTTCTGGGTACGTATCCGACTAGGGGGATGTGAATCCCTGGGGGTATGGGATACTGGAGCCACCATATCTATAGTTGCCAAGAAAATTTTACCTTGTGGGAGCCTGAAGAACACCATGACCACCGCGGCTATACGAATGGGGGATGGACATGTGGTGCACAGGTGCGGGGACTGTGAAGTGGAGATACCAATGGCCTCCCGAACTATCGCCCATCGGTTCTATGTCATGGACACTGAGGCCTTCGACTTTGTCTTGGGGACTGACTTCTTTGTGCAGCACTCCCAGATACAATCCCTGACGCTACAAGCGCCCTACCTCCTCTACGTGGACCACGGCAATGGCAAAGATTCCGTGCCACTGGAGCAGTCGGAGTATACCTCGAGCTACCTGAGGGTATCGAAGGAGGAGCCCTCGAACATGATGGCGGCCTCCAAGACTGAGGACTATCAACTATTGGGGGAAGTCCTAGACCAAGGTCTGAAGGAGTTGGGTTACTCCAGAGAAGACCTAACTGTGGAGCTGTTCGCCAGCGACAAGCAACATGTCTTGGACCTTTACTGCAGCAAGGGGAAAAACTGCAGCAACAAATTTTACTGGCCCTCTTTCGGGATGGCCTACGGGAACCCCCGGTTCAGTGAACTGGGGAAGGTCTTGACCAAGGTGGCTCGGAACGTTCCCGTATGGTCCTGTTTCCCCCGATTGGGGAGCCCATGGGGGCAACAAGTACTGGCGAACCCTCCTGGACAGGCTGACTATCAGCTCTGTTCGGTTACCTGATGAGGCCATCTACGTGCCTCTGGGGCGTAAGACGCCTATCGGGAAAACCCTGATGGGGGAGTATGCTCAGCGTGGTGGACAGAGGTCTTACCTCCATCCCCTGGGAGGACCCAGACTCCACTCTGGTCCAGGCTATACAACGAGAAAGCGATGGACTCACCTTGGGTGACTTGAAGGATGGACTACGACCTCAAGATGCTATTGAGACTATACCCGGAGGAGATGAACACGTCGTGACTAACACCAACGCCCCCAACTGTTCCTGTTACCGATGGAGTCTCTTAGTGTGGACTATCCGAGCTCCCCAGCTCTATCCACTCAGATGACAAAACTGAGCAAGACGCCTTCTTCGTGCAGACATGCGTGGAGGAAGTGGAGAACGCCGAGTACATCGCCCCACTGAAACCCCTACTCTCCATGAGGTTGGAAGACCCCACGGACGAAGAGCTGGATCCCCAATCAAGGATAAGGGAGTACGTGGACTCCAAGAGGAGTTTGGTGGCGAAAAAGCTATGCTACGCTAAGCCTACCCGCAGCTCATGGCCACTGAAGCAAGGACGTATGGGAGATCTATCCCAATTGAAGGAGGACCTCGAACAGAAGATCACCACCTGGCAAAGGGAGGTAGATCTTAAGCTCATGAAGAGCGTGTGGGGTGCCCATGTGAGGACCCCAGAGGAGGACGACCTCTCGGAGGAATGTGTATGTGAACCCCCTCGAGCGTGTCTATGTTGCCATCGTCCACCGGAGATGGTTGAACGAGACCTACTTTATGCCTACCAAGGGTTGAAGGATACTACCAAGGGCGAAGAGTCGGTGGAGGATCACCTCCGGACGTCTATTACTCAGGGGGCAAGCAACTTACACTCTGACGAGGACAGGGAGGACAAGATCAAGCTATTGGACCCTCCGGTGCAGAAGCTTATAAGGACCTATCTGGAGGTGTTCGGGGAACTACCACCCCCAGCCTCATGTGACAAGCTGGTACAGATGGACCTCAAGCTGAAACCCGAGTTCGTGGGCCATAAGATCCGGAGGAGACCCTATCCCGCTCCTAAAGAGCAGGCCGACGAGATTGAGCGACAGATACAAGAATGTATTGACGCTGGCCTAGTCCTGGAGTACAAGGACGGGGACTACCCCCAACACTGCAGCCCCTGTTTCCTGGTGGCTAACCCTGGGTCTACAGCCAAACGGTTGGTAGTGGACTATGGAGAGCTGAACAAGAAAATGTTGAACCACTCAGGGTCCATTCCTAATATGGAGTCTACCCTTGAGAAGATAGCCTCCTGTCGCTACAAGACCAAGATGGACAAGAGGAGCGGATTCTGGCAGGTGGACCTGACGCCCAACGCTCAGGAGCTACTAGCCTTCATCCCCCCTCAAGGGAGGGTGTTCAAGTGGAAGGTCATGCCCTTTGGCGTGGCCAACGCACCCGCTCTATTCCAAGAGCCGATGAACAAGATCTTGTGCATCCTACGACGAAGACCCAAGGTGCAAGAACTCATGTCCCGTGGGGCCCAGATGGAGGCGCACATCGACGATGTATGCTTCGGGACCAATACCCAGGAGGATCACCTAATCCTCTGGGGTGAGTTCTTTGCGGTCTGCCAAGAGAACCACACACGACTCAAGCTGGAGAAGTGTGAGTTCATGCAGGAGACCATGCAGTACCTGGGGTTTGACGTTGGCTATGGGTGGTGGACCCCAGCGGCCTCTAAGGCCAAACCCCTGATGGACGCTAAGGTACGACACGAAGACCCCAAGAAAAGACTTCATGATGTACGCAGTTTCATTGGGGCGTGCAACTTCTACCGCTGCCATATCAAAAACTTCACCTACACCAGCGCCATTCTGACGGACCTGATCAAGAAGAGTACTACCTGGCGCTGGGGCCCACAAGAGCAACAAGCGTTTGACGAGCTCAAAGACAAGGTGGCCAACGCTAAGTGCTTGGGCGTGCCTAGAGCACAAGGGGAGATTATCCTGGTGACTGACGCCAGCAATGTGGGCGGTGGTGGAACGTTGTTCCAATGGCAAGCAGTAGAGAAGGAGGAGTTCGACTCGGCTATTTCCCGATGGGGGACTGAAGGTCTCAACCGAGATGGAACTCTCAAGCACAGCTACCCTGACAACAAGTGGGTCCTAGTACCCCTGGGCCACTGGAACTGGAAATGAAACCAGGCCAGGGGGAACTACTCCACCTATGAGCAGAAATTGCTCGCGGGTATGCTGGTGCTATCCTCTCAGGCACGACTGTTGGGGAGTAACCCTGTGGTCTGGCTGTGCGACCAGAGCCGGTCCACACTTTCCAGAAGGGTCCCCCACCTGAGAAGGCCAAGCTACGGTGCTGGTGGACCCACCTCAGCCAACTAGGGCTGACGGTACACCATATCCAGGGAGTGAAGAACGAGTGTGCAGACTACATCAGCCGCAACAACTTCGACGCCCTGATTGGTGCCCGGTCTGAAGCGCTGGCTAAGGAGGCGTTCAGCCGTATGGACGTGCACTTGGACCTCAACATGACTATGATACGCCCCCTAGATGGACTCCAACAAGCGGAGTACCTGAAGCAGTTTGAGGATATCTACAAGCGCCTGGAGAAACGCCTTGAACCCCTCCTGGTCAACCAAGAACAGTGGAAGAGGGACAAGAGCTACCTCTGGCACGAGGACCGCATCGTGGTACCCAGTGACAGGGTCCCAGCGCTGCTGAAGTGGACCCATGAGTCCAGCGGTCATGTGGGTGCTGACCGTACCCTGAGGCTATTCACCTATGATTTTAGCAGCTGTTTTTTCCCAAAATTCAAAGTCAGGCATTTTCAGAACGGCGATATCAAACTGTACACAGTAGTACTGTTGTTTTTGTGTTTTCTCAAAATTTTAACAAAATTATGCTGTCGCTGGAGCTGGAGCCGCAGATCAACTGTCAACAACTGCCGCGTACGCGAGTTTCAGATTCCTGACCGCCGTGCGCAATGGAAAATCGCCAAAAAGTCCACTTTTTTTTGCAGTTGGAAGCAAAGTAAAGGCATGAGCGTGTCCCCGAGATCAATACCTTGCTGCTGACCTAAAAAAATCCAGATTGGCAGGCACAGATTTTCAGAAATTCACACTTTTCTAGCCAAAAACCACGCTTTTTCATGGTTTCAGGGTCTATGGAGGCCATGTAAAGGGCCTTACAGGGCTGGAAGAGGTGGTATAGAGGTGATATGTGAACAAATTGTCATCACCATTGGTAGAAGCCTACATGACAAGCGATGTTTTGCCTTTATTCTAGGCTATTCATCCCTTTCTCATGCACCATGGGGTCCAATATCCATATGGTTCATAGGTAGGGTTTTGATCACCTATCACCGTCCACACACATGTTTGGGGCTTGGGTTGGTATTGTATGCATTTGAATGATAAGAACTACATAAAATATGATACTATGTGCATAAGAATGGGATGAACAATGAACATTTGAGGTGTTTTTGGCCCTATTTTGCACCGTTTGTGCTCCATTTCCATATGGTTCATAGGTAGGCTTTTGCGTGCCTATCACCGTACACACACATGTTTGGGGCTTAGGTTGTTATTGTAAGCATTCGTATGATAGGTGCTACATATAATATGATAGCATGTGTACAAGAATGGGATGAACAATGAACATTGGAGGTGTTTCTGGCCCCATTTTGCACCGTTTGTGGTCCAATATCCATATGGTTCATAGGTAGGGTTTTGATCACCTATCACCGTCCACACACATGTTTGAGGCTTGGGTTGGTATTGTATGCATTTGAATGATAATAACTACATAAAATATGATAGTATGTGCATAAGAATGGGATGAACGATGAACATTTGAGGTGTTTTTGGCCCTATTTTGCACCGTTTTGTAGTCCATTTCCATATGGTTCATAGGTGGGTTTTTGCGTGCCTATCACCGTCCACACACATGTTTGGGGCTTAGGTTGTTATTGCAAGCATTTTGTGCAACTTGTGAATCACTTGTTGCCCTTATTGGGCCGTCATTCATTGCATGCTTGAATTGAAACATTGGACTTGAATTCATCTAAGAGAGAAAATAACAAATACAAGATTGGGCAATCCATTAACATTACTATTGTCATGATTGTCAATAATTATCACCATTTCTGTGTCAAATCTGAATTTTTTGAGAGTCCGTGGCACGAATGTCTTTCACTCAACAGTTGCAGAAAGGGACGGAAGGGTACCAGACTCAACTTCGGCCCAAGAGAGCCCATTTTAGCTTACAAAATTCGAAGAAAAGAGTAGAAAATTAAAAGGTTGCGACTCGTTTTGTCGGTGCTGGTGGAGTTTTGAACGAAACCGGCGGTACTATTGTGATCAATGTGGCAAGAAGCATGTAGAAATGTGCTCAGAGTCTGCATAGAAAATCTTTTGGAAAACAGACAACCGGGCACCGCACAAGAAGCTGAATAATTGAATCAAAGCGGAATCATTATACCTTTCATGGCATCATCTCAAAAAAAATTGTTCGGCCGCAGAATCTCTAGCTGGTGTTTCCGCTTTGGAAAAGACGGCGCACGCATGATCATTTTTGTGTCGCCTGCGAATTCGCAGGCCGAATTTGCCACGAATTTGCGGCTCAAGTAATTTTGCCCCCAATTCACAGTGAATTCGCGCTCCGAACAAATTTCTGGCAAATTCGGCAAATTCCAATTGAATTCACTGCGAATCTATATCGCTAAGAAAATGAAGTCGGTTGTTGGTTTCGAAGAGCAATGCGAAATAGCCACCAGGTATTGGCAACAACAAAAAAATCATTTTGAAGCTACATGTTTGTGAGTCTCCGCCATTTACCAATGTTCTGTAGTACAATTCTACAAAAAGAATCGAAAAATAATGAGATCCTAAAAGAGTGCCACTGCCATAGTTCAACACATCCTGTTGTCATAAAAAAGATGGATACGGCGGGGGGAAGGTTTGCTTGCCAAAGAAGAATTTCGCGGAGAAAAATGAAGAGTGGCAAAAGAAGAAGAGTTGCAAAATTTTCTCTTCGCGAAATTTTGGTGCAATATTTCCATCCTTTGCTACCGTTGGAGAAAGATTGTTTCTAAGAAGAACCTAGCGGTTATGAACGCCTCTCGGCCAACCGTTTCTTGCAGACATGTATGAAATTAGATGTTGATGGTAGAGGTACTGGCCCTCCTTAGTGGGGCAATCTGTTGCAATTTTGGGGTCTCTATTTGGGGCAAGTCTTGAGGTATTATTATAGCCATTTTGGCATATGGCACTTGGAGGTTTGGTGATCTCTAGAGCCGCGAGATTTTTCGCTGGGCGAAATTATCGGCAATGAAATTCTCCCCGGACAAATTAAGCCCTCCTCTATCAACATGGTATACATCTGTACAACTAAGCTGCGTTGAAAGAATGCTTTGGTAAAAGATAGTGTATCTTTCATTTTGATGATACAAATTCTATTGCCTTTGGCAGTGCACGCTAGTGCAGGCTAGCAAAGTTGTCAAAGTGATTCGCTACTACACTGTTTTGCCTTTTTCCACGGGACCGCACCTGGAGATTTTACAGTTCTGCATTTGGCGCCACATGCTAGGTGTGGATGCACGTGCAATCATTGGAACATTGGAGGCACATCATTGTTCCATAAAGGCTGGTTGCTTGCCTTGTTGTGCACCGCATGTCTGGTGCCATGGATGTCGTGTGGGACCTACTTCATGATGGTTGTCATGACTAACCACGATCACCAAGTAAACCCAAGCAGTTGGCCTTCCACATTCATAGCAAGGGACAAATGCAAATGCGTATGCCCCGCCTCACAACCAGCGCGGCTATTGATTTAAAACTTCAGCGGCATCCCTGAGACAGTCATCCGGGCAAGCAGGCAGGCAGACAGAAACACACACGTTAGGTTTTTTGGCAGTGGCTGACTCGGGTACAAGCAGTAGGGAGAAACACTACGACCAGGGTAAGCAGTGGCCGAAAGATAATGCAGCCGGACGCCGACTTTTAGGTCGACGGTTTGAGTCCCACTCGTGCAAATACGGCACCGGCGCAGCCGGCGATGGTCGGTTTCGAACCGCCGACCGAAAACTCTGCAGTTAGCTGCATTACCACTTGACCGGGGTTCGTTCTGATCACATTATGCCTCCCCACTCCTTTAAGCCTTGTGATCAAAAGCTTTTGACCCCCCCCCACCCCGGCCCCCCCCGCTCAAAGAAATGATATCCAGATTTGCAAAATAGAGGCCTCAGAATCAAATAATCCATTGCGGGTTTGTCTTTTTGGGCAAAATAATGATTTTACAAAAGGTTGGACATCAAATATCATGCCTTGGGGTATGCTACACGAATGACCCCCAAAAAATGGGGTATATGACGAGTAAGAAAAAGTGCTTTTCCAATGCTTTGGGGTATACTTTAGTTGTATTAGAGGTGCTCTAAGCACTCATGCATTTTTATCTTAGTATTGGCCTAACCAAAATGGGTGATAACACATTTTGACCTATGGAACCAAACACTACATCAGGATGTTGTGTGGACCCCTTAATCCCCAAGCTATATGCACTAAAACATCTTTTCCTGGGTGACTGAGACACTGATATACTGAAGGCAGAGCCTATGAATTTATCTATGTTTTCTCATGAATTCTTAGCTATCCTAGTGGTATGCACCCTAGCGGGCTGGGGCACCTCTTTTTGAGAGGTCCTGGGTTCAATACCCAGTCAGCCTAGCTAAGTAGTAATATCCCATGTGACATGGCAGTGACCTCAGCGCCACAAGCCATGCCACCTCAGCACCTATGGGACCCAAAAACAAAGAGTGCACATCTCAAGAGGGCACTATGGAAGAGAGTGAGCCCTTGGGGCAGTTTTTCTATCAGTCTTTCGCAAACATGTAAAATATTTCATCCCGAGTAGCAATGTATGTTAATTGCTGTGGTCTATTGTTGATAGTTGTCTTTATCTAACTCTTTGTGACTGCAGCCCTTCATGCTTTGATCCTGTTTATCTTCTACTTGCTTATCTCTGGCTTGGGTTATCCTGGATTGGTTGTATTTCAACAATAAAACATTTTCCTCATCAAAAACAAGTAGCAAGAACCCTACACCAGCAGCAAGCAGCAGGAGAGGCACAACAAAAACACAGTGCTGAAAACACTATAAAACCTTCTGGTAGCAAGAGGCAGACAGTCTCTGCGTACCAGCAGCAACCCCGTGCCGTACATCCAGTGCGCCGAGAACTGTCATAAGCAACAAGGGCGAATATGGACACAAAGAAGGAGGACATCGACGTGAGGACAGCGCCTGAGGCACCAGCAATGCTAGCACCTGGTGAACCTGGACCTGGACGTAGCGCTGTACCTTCTGTGCCCTTACATGGGCCAGTGGACGTGGTCGATGACTCGCTGGAGGAACTTCAGTCGGCCTTCCGGGCCCTCTCAGTCGAGGAGTTGGACACCAACGCTGTGAAGGGAAAGAGGGAGAGAGAGAAGGATGCAGGAGAAAGCATGGCAGACGAAGGAGTAGACCATGAGCACGACCCGACGAGTGAGTCGACCTTCGAGGGCGCACCAAGCGCCTCTGGCCTCCACGCATCACCCTCTCCTACAACCACCACACTCCCAACTCCAGACCCAGCCGCTGCAACATCCACACCCATAACCACCCCGCCTATGGCTGGGGGCACAGGCTTTACTGGTATGCCTACCTACCCTGCCTATGGTGTGGACCCATCTACCACTGTGTTTCCAGAGGCAACTACTGCCAGTGAGCCAGTGGGCTCCAGTTCTGCGCCGCGATGGTATGCGGCTGACTATCACCATCCTCTACCCGCTACGGGAGCCTATGTGGATGTTCCTGGGTATGCAACCCTGAGTGGGCTGAGGAGAGGCCCTGAGTCATGCGGGAGCAGGAGTAGAGGATCGGGGAGATCCTCCAACAGGTCCCTGACGCGGTCGGAGATCAATGAGGCACTCCGAGGAGGCACTTCGAAAATTGTTGGGGATCTCACTCAAGAGATTCGGGCTAAACTGGAGCCCCTGATTCCTCCCCAAGTGTCACCTACCGACCTGGGAGTCTCACCCCACCGAGTACAAGCCAACCATCTGGTGGCAGGGCTGACAAACACCCTGAAGAGCCTGAGGAGCCGACCGATGCCGACCCCTGCAGTGATACCGAGAAGCCCTTTCATACCAAGAACGGCCCAGCCTCCCTACAGCCACGTGGGGAATTCCACGAGAGTCGAGCTGGACCGGCTGGGGCTGACAGCCCTGAGGGCAATGGTTGACGTGGAGCCCTATGGCTCTAGTAACCTAGGCGGAGACCCCTCTGATGATGAGCCGCCGTCCATGACTTCTGCTTCGCCCTCGGAGGACGATGACCCGGAGGACCCCGAGAACCCGAGTGGGCGGAAGAAGAAGAAGAAGAGGAAGACCAGGCGCCCTGAGGGACGCATGTCTCAGGAGGCTAAGGCTATTGCCACCTCCAAGATCGTGGTGAACTTGCCTGACTTCACAGGCAAGGATCTCAGCGAGTTCGCTGAGAATTTAGGGCGGTTCCTCCGAATGACCGGCCAAACCCATGCTAGTGGGCGAGTCAAGTGATCTGCTCCTGCAGTGCTGCAAGACCAAGTACCTGGAGAAGCAGGTCAAGCAGATTGTGACTAAGTCCGCCACCTTTGCCGACGTGTTGGTTGCCTTGGAGAGGCAGTACCCAACCTATGAAACCGACCTCTCCATCAGGGCCGAGATCCAGAACCTGGCCGTGCTGCCCAACAACCCCAAACCTGGCAGGGTCTCTGAGCTACTGGCTGACCTGGATCACTGGGCTGTACGATTGACTCCCGGTTCCTACAGCAGCGACAACCTGCTTTTCTGGTTGGTGGCTAAGCTCCCTCGGGAGCTGTGGGACGAGTGCCGGTCAACGGCAGAACGCAAGGCTAGAGCCCTCAACTACGAGGATTTGTGTGTGCTACTCTTGGAGCTGGCGCTGGAGAAAGTAAGCGACCAGCACCTGAATGCCTACCGTCCTGGAGGGGGAGGCTCTGGAAGCCATGGCAAAGGGTACCAAGGACCCAGACCTGGACAGGGGACTACCCCCAAGCACGCCCGTATCATGGACAATGTCAAGGAGCTCTTCTGGTGTGATGCCAGAGATGAGCATGGCCACCTGCAGCACGCCTCTGACTGCGAGCAGCCAGACTGCTTCGTAGTCCAGGGGAAGAAGCAGGAGACCAACACCGGCGCCAAGGCTAAGATGCCGGATCACTACAGGTGTACTATCACCTGTGCCTTCTGTGGGAAGAGGAAGCAGTACGAGGATGAGTGCTACCACAAGCAGCGCCTGTCGGCGAAGCTTAAGGGTGAAGATCCAGGCAAAGGCTCAGGCAAGGGCGGTGGCAAGGGCAACAACAACGACTCCGGCAAGGGCAAGTCGAAAGGACGTGGAAAAGGGCAAGACAAGAGTCAAGGTGGATGAGGAGGAGGCACTAACCGCCAGCCAGACAAGGACAACAAGAACCCGGACAAGAACAGAGGCAACCCCAACCCTAATCCAGGGCGGAAATCCGAGCCCTCTGGAGGGCAGTCTGGTCCTACCACACGCTCTCAGACTCAGGCGCAGCGAGAGCAAGGGGCCAGGCGTGAGCATGAAGGTGGTGATGACGGCAACTCCAAGAAGAGAAGCCGTTTCATGAGGATGGCCCGCAAATTGCGGAACAAGGGGTTCGAGGTGACCTGTCCCGCGGAGTTCTGACGGGGACGCTCTGGTGGGGCCCTGGACCTGGTGTTCTGGGTACGTATCCGACTAGGGTGATGTGAATACCTGGGGGTATGCGATACTGGAGCCACCATATCTATAGTGGCCAAGAAAATTTTACCTTGTGGGAGCCTGAAGAACACCATGACCACCGCGGCTATACGAATGGGGGATGGACATGTGGTGCACAGGTGCGGGGACTGTGAAGTGGAGATACCAATGGCCTCCCGAACTATCGCCCATCGGTTCTATGTCATGGACACTGAGGCCTTCGACTTTGTCTTGGGGACTGACTTCTTTGTGCAGCACTCCCAGATACAATCCCTGACGCTACAAGCGCCCTACCTCCTCTACGTGGACCACGGCAATGGAAAAGATTCCGTGCCACTGGAGCAGTCGGAGTATACCTCGAGCTACCTGAGGGTATCGAAGAAGGAGCCCTCGAACATGATGGCGGCCTCCAAAACTGAGGACTATCAACTATTGGGGGAAGTCCTAGACCAAGGTCTGAAGGAGTTGGGTTACTCCAGAGAAGACCTAACTGTGGAGCTGTTCGCCAGCGACAAGCAACATGTCTTGGACCTTTACTGCAGCAAGGGGAAAAACTGCAGCTACAAATTTTACTGGCCCTCTTTCGGGATGGCCTACGGGAACCCCCGGTTCAGTGAACTGGGGAAGGTCTTGACCAAGGTGGCTCGGAACGTTCCCGTATGGTCCTGTGTTCCCCCGATTGGGGAGCCCATGGGGGCAACAAGTACTGGCGAACCCTCCTAGACAGGCTGACTATCAGCTCTGTTCGGTTACCTGATGAGGCCATCTACGTGCCTCTGGGGCGTAAGACGCCTATCGGGAAACCCGGATGGGGGAGTATGCTCAGCGTGGTGGACAGAGGTCTTACCTCCATCCCCTGGGAGGACCTAGACTCCACTCTGGTCCAGGCTATACAACCAGAAAGCGATGGACTCACCTTGGGTGACTTGAAGGATGGACTACGACCTCAAGATGATATTGAGACTATACCCGGAGGAGATGAACACGTCGTGACTAACACCAACGCCCCCAACTGTTCCTGTTCCCGATGGAGTCTCTTAGTGTGGACTATCCGAGCTCCCCAGCTCTATCCACTCAGATGACAAAACTGAGCACGACGCCTTCTTCGTGCAGACATGCGTGGAGGAAGTGGAGAACGCCGAGTACATCGCCCCACTGAAACCCCTACTCTCCATGAGGGTGGAAGACCCCATGGACGAAGAGCTGGATCCCCGATCCAGGCTAAGGGAGTAGGTGGACTCCAAGAGGAGGTTGGTGGCGAAAAAGCTATGCTACGCTAAGCCTACCCGCAGCTCATGGCCACTGAAGCAAGGACGTATGGGATATCTATCCCAATTGAAGGAGGACCTCGAACAGAAGATCACCACCTGGCAAAGGGAGGTAGATCTTAAGCTCATGAAGAGCGTGTGGGGTGCCCATGTGAGGACCCCAGAGGAGGACGACCTCTCGGAGGAATGTGTATGTGAACCCCCTCGAGCGTGTCTATGTTGCCATCGTCCACCGGAGATGGTTGAACGAGACCTACTTTATGCCTACCAAGGGTTGAAGGATACTACCAAGGGCGAAGAGTCGGTGGAGGATCACCTCCGGACGTCTATTACTCAGGGGGCAAGCAACTTACACTCTGACGAGGACATGGAGGACAAGATCAAGCTATTGGACCCTCGGGTGCAGAAGCTTATAAGGACCTTGTAAGTGCGGCGAACCCCCATCTGCTCAGATTTTAGCAGATCTGCCCCAGATTGACTACATTTTGGTCATTTTCTCTGCTTCGGCGGAATCGCCGCCCCGCAGCTCAGTCTCAGGATCAGACCTATATATTTCTGATGTGCCGGATCTGATTCCGCGGTCCATTCATCGTAAATCCGCCGCGTTCCGATCATTTACCCGGAATCGCCATTTGCCGCTGACGCGCGTGCGCGAGCCAGATCGGCCAAATATTTTTTCACAATCGGATTTATATAAATCTTTTCAGATAGATATGGACACTCAGATGTACTTAGGATAATCCGCATCAATTTTCTTCATAGACTGGGATTTTTTGCCGGATAACAATCAGCATGGATCTTGCCTCCGTTGCCGCCGCTCTTGCCTCCGTTGGTGTCCGTGTATCCGGTTCTGCCCCCAACAGCAGCGTTCAGGTCGACTCCTCGCGTGCCTGCCCCCCCGGTCTTGCCGGCCCTGAGCCCTCCGGCACCATCAACGACCTAGGGCAGCACTTTCATGGTAGCAGAGGCTACCTGAATGTTGCTTCACAGCCCTTCAGTCCACAGCCCGCTCCCCAGTACGGCCCCGTAGACTCCGCCGCTTCTGGAGAACTAACGATTACGCTGCCATGGTGCTGCGCGAACGAGGCCTTGAGAGGAATGCCTTGCGCAAGCCCAAGCTGCCCAAGAAGGGCGCACATCAGCAGCTATGGAGACCCAGATTACCATTATGATCCCAGTCGAAATTGGCCATCGAGCAGCTGGAATCCGCCGGCCTACGACGATGGCAATGCTCCGGTAGAGCTTGCGGAGCTGGCAGGTACCAACATTCCTTACGGGTGTCCAACATTTGAGACCCTGGACGCCGATCTGAACGACATTGAGATGGGTGGTCCAGGTGAGGTACCTAGCTATAATCGACCAGCCTCTTGGGCACACTGGGGCGACCATTTGTCCCCAGAAGTGACCCGTAACCTTGAGGCCCTTGAGGCCCTTTGTCTCTTAGCCACGTCTAAGCTGATCGAACAAGAAAGAATCGCCTCTGATTTTTAACGGAATATTTTTTCCTCCTTCAGGACGAAATTAATACCAGGATGTGGTGGCGTTCTCAAGAAGATGACTCTTTTGCCATTTTTTTGCAGATCTGGGAGGCAAGCCCCTTCCCGAAGGAGAAGGGCTGCGCACCTGTTCCCGGGCCCTCCGCCCCTCGTCCCCCTGTTTCCATCCGCGACGATCTAGCCGCCGCGGTTGAGGAAGGAATTTTAGAGGCGGCCAGGCAGGCAAGCCTGGAAATCAGGGCTGAAGGAGCTCCCCAAGTGGACTCCTGGCTGCGGACCACCGAGATCAGCGGTCGGACAGCCTGCTCAGGCCCTTCAGGACACGGTATGTACTGTCCTGCCGACTGCTCCTGCAGATTCCAGCGAGATGCTGAGCTCCAAACGCTCAAAGATCAAATGCACCTCATCATTGAAACGCTGGGAATAAAAAATCTTTTCAAGACGCACATGCGGTCTGAGGGCGCCTCATCGGTGGAACAAGCAACAGAGCCATCGGAGGAGGCGACAGAAATTTTTTCAATTGCTCCTTCGGTGGACTCCAGGACCACCGATGCAAGGATCAGCAGGACCAAGCTAAAGGAAAGGGTTAAAATCTCTCGTTCTGAGAGTAGGACGGCGGAGGCTAGGACTGAGGCTCAGAATGCCAAGCGAACTGCCTCCCGTACTGCCCCTCCTGCTGCTGATTCCAATACCTTAGCCCAGCTGTTGCTCGCCCAGACCCTCGCCGGAGCTGGTGTGGCGAATGATGCCGCCAAGGTGTCTGCCATTACGGCCGGTGTTGGGCTGGATTCGCTTCTTAATCCTACTTCCTTGCGACTTCGTCAGGTTGCCAAGCAACCGAAGTATAATGGGAACCCCCGACGTTGGCCTCAGTTCCAACGGGAATTTAAACTGTGGGTTAAGACTCAAAAACTCCAAGATGATCAGTTCCTGATGGCCCTCTTGGATTGCCTTGAGGGAGCGCCGGCCAACACTTGGCTCAGGACTTGGAGTGATCGCGAGGATACAAGTTCCCCCCTTACCTTTGATGAGGTGTGGGAACAGTTGGAGGTACGTGGATCCCGGCTGCCAGAGGACCATTACCACCAAATGTTGAAGAATTTTCCTTCATTCTCGCGATTAATCTTGCACGAAGTGCAAGACAAAAAACAGCGCTTCTGGAATTTAGTGGAAGAAGCTGAACATTCAGGCGAAACATTTTCTAGTGCCGAGCTGAAAAGTCTGATTTTTGACAAGATCCCCTCAGAAACTGCCGCCACCCTTCGGAACAAACAGTCCGAAGAAAAGGTCAAGACCTGGTGGGCGGAGGTGGAAGGCTTCGATGCCTCCGCCAATAAATTTTCAGTTCGGGAAGCACTTCAAAAGTGTTCCCCCACGTCGTTTTCCAAGGTGAAATTCACTGAAAACACGTGGAAAATCAAGTTTCATGAACATGAGGATCGGGACTTGTTTGTCCAAGTCCTCAACAGGGGAGTAAGCTTCCATGGCCATCGCCTGAAGGCCAAGAACTGGGTGTTTTCGTTCACCCCGAAGGAACTCTGGGAGGAGGTTGAGCGGCTCGCCGACGCCGCCAATCAGAATTTCCATGAGGGTCTTGGGGGAAACAAGAATACCCAGCAAAACACCCGAAATGGGGCCCAAAAGGGCAACAAAAAGGTGAATGACACCCGGAATGTTCAGCAGCACTGTAGCATCTGCCTTCTTTTAGGTTCTACGAACCTAGCTAAGACGCATTCTACTGATAATCACCGATGGTCTCCTTACGATCACAAGGTGATTGGTGAAAATATCAGTAATTCGCAGAATTCAGACAGGAATGACAGACAGGTGCATGGTGGGAAGGCTGGAAAAGGGAATCCGACCCCCTCCGGTGGAAACAAAAATCCTGGAGGCCCTGGCGGGTCCCAAGGCACAGGAAATCGGACTCCATCCGGCTCCGGTGGGCAGCCGAACGGCCAGAAAAATCCCAATAGCAACGCCGGAGGCGGAAATCGAAATCCAGGCCAAACCCCTCAATCCGGTGCAAACAAGGGAAATGCTCCAGGATTCCAGGGTAAAGGTAAGGGAAATCCTTCGGGAACCCCTTTCTCTGGTAAGGGCAGAGGGCGTGGCGACGGTGGAGGTCCATCATCCGGCGGCCGTGGCCGTGGACGTGGAAAGGGCAACCATCGTGTGGATCAGGTCTCAGGTGCAGATCAGGTGTCCGATGCGGACCGAGATTACGTTGAAAATGCCTTGAATCCAGCAGATGATCCGCTCCAAGATGAGTGGGTCGACGAATCAGGGTGTGTCCATAATGTTAACGCAGCTACTGGAGGTCAGAACGCCTAGGGGAGCCACGAAAATCGCCCCTCCCCAGGCGATTTCAGGCATGATCCCCAGATTCCTTCTCGACCACTACTTGATGTAGGGTCGCTTGTCTCCTCTCCCCTGGATCCGGCAGCGGATCCTTCTGTTGTAGTGGACGAGGTTGGTGTACAGTCCAAGCACAGGGCCCGTCAGTTTGTCACAAAGCTGTGGGTCTCTGATTGCAAGGGCAATTTCCACCTCGCCACTTGTTTGTGTGACAATGGATCGGAGGTAAATCTCCAATCCTATTCTTTTTTGCCTGACGACTGCGTGTTTGATTCGCCTCATCCTGTTACCCTCGAGGGAGTTTCTGGACATTCTCTCGCAGGTGGGCAACGCGGTTGTTATATATCAACTCATTTGGTCGCTCAAGACCTTTGGGAAGATGGCAATGTGGAGGAAGTTATCCTTAAGGATGACTACTTCTATCGTGCCGACATAAAGTATGACCTTTACTTGGGCCATCCTTGGCTTCGCAAGAACAGGGTGGCGCCCGTAGGTCATCGGCGTTGTTTTTTGCTGGTGTCAGGTCCCTTGGAGCGTCCTGAATTTCGTTTTTTGCACGCAGGGTTTAAAAGTGCAGAAGAATTTTTGAAGCAAAAGGTTACACCAAAGTTTGGCGAAGATGTCACCATTGCAGAGGTGAATGGGAGTGCCGATTACTCCCGAGAGTTAGAATGTCTTCGTAGGGACTCCCAGCCACGACGCCCTTCGCGCTGGCACTCTTCATCCTACAGAGTTGTCGACAAATGGCGCGATACAATTTGTGAATATTTTTATGAACACCATTCCTTTTGGCCACAGTATGATGCCTTTGCTAACCGCGAGAACAAGCGCTTTGACAAGCACTTTCGCGACGCTTGGACCCATAAATGGGACAAGAAGTTATGGATTAATCCTCCGTTTCACTTAATCCAGCAGGTCATCCACAAAATCAAGCAAGATAAAACCCAGGCGATTTTAGTTGTGCCCTTGTGGGACGACAAGCCTTGGTTTCAGGAATTGCAAGACATTTGTGTAGATTACATCGAACTTCCCAGGAAGATTAAGCTGTATGCCAGGGACGACACAGGTCCCCTGCCACAGCGGCCCTGGAGTTCGCTTGCATTCCTGGTGGATGGAAAGCTTTCTGACTCTGATTCTGCTGATTCTAGTACTGATTCCTGTGTTGGGTCTGAATCTGAGGTTGAGCGTGGTACTGATGATGAATCTATTTTTTCTGATTTTTGTCCGTCAGATGCCCAAGGTGATCCAACGTCAAATGGATTCGCCTCGTCTCCCTCTTCCCCAATACGATCTACATCCAAAAGAATCTACGGCGCACGGACGACAAAAAAATTTTCTTCGCGCCGCAAATTCAGAGTTTTTTATGAAAAACCCCGTGTGGAAGCTTTCATAGATCCTTTCGAGGAGCTGGATCACGAAGAGAATCTCTGGAATGTCGACACTCGACCCACCTATCTTCAAGAGGCAGTTGATACGGACCTTTTTAGGGACATCCGTAAGAAGATTCTTCCTGCCAAGGCCGAAGAAATCGCCAAAGTTTTTTCGACAGTAATTCCTGGCGATCAGGTGGACACTGAGTTGTGTTCCAAGAAAAGAGACAAGATTTTTGAGGAACGGAAGGACACAACCCTTTCGGGGAAGTTGATCAAAGACCCCCCTGTCCGTGGGCAGCTCGGTGAAGCCTTCATCGAGCTTCGTGAAGGGTACAAGGCGAAGAAACAGCGTCCTTATGAGAACCATGGACAGAAACATGAGATACTCAGAAAAATAATCGAGAGAAATCTCAGGGAATTTGGTTGGCTTGAGGGTTGTATGACCAGCGAGTGGTGCTGTGCACCCTTCACAGTCCCGAAGCCGCCGCCTGCAGACCAGAACACTATTGATGGTTGGCGAATGGTTGTTGATTTTCGCAACCTCAACGCCGAAACCAAGGCGGATTCACACCCCCTGCCCCTCATTGAGGAGGAAATCGCCAAGAGGGCAAGAGGTCGTTTGTTTTCTGTGATGGATCTCCGTCACGGCTTTCACCAAATGCCGTTGAGGAAGGACAGCCGACCCCTCACCTGTATGTGCACGCCATGTGGCCCAGTCCAGTGGACGGTCATGCCCATGGGCCTGAAGAACGCCCCTTCGTTTTTTCAAAGAATGATGGAGGATGTGCTTTTTACAGCTCATCCTGAGCTTCGTGCCTTCTTGAGTGTGTACATAGATGACATAATCATCGCGACAGAGGGGGAGGGACTGACCGAAGCCGAGCTGGTGGCCCTACATGAAAAGCAGCTGAACCAAGTTTTGGACATTCTTGATGCCAATCAGCTGATTTGTGGGCCAAAGAAGGGAAAACTATTTTTAAAATCAGTCGAATTTTGTGGTTCTCTCCTTGAGAATGGCACCCGACGACCCAGTCCAGGGAAGCTCGTCGCTATTCAGAAGTGGAAGCGCCCTGAGACGATCACGGAATTGAGAGGATTCCTGGGTTGTTGCAATTTTCACCACACTTTTGTGCCGAATTATGCCAAATTTGCTGCCCCCCTCACTGAATTATTGAAGGTAGGGAGAGATGCAGGCAAGGCAGGTTCAAAGGTTCGTGTCAAGTGGACTGACGAGTGCGAGGAGGCCTTCCATCACTTGAAGGCGGCCCTCTGCGAAGTCGCCACGTTGCATGTGCCGAAATTCGACCGACCCTTCTACATAAGAACCGACGCTTCTAGGTACGCGGTCGGAGCTGTCCTTGAACAGGTTGATGAAGCCACAGGTGATCATTACCCTCTTGCATTTTGGTCGCGGAAGCTAGCTCCACGCCAGATGCAATGGTCACCGCGTGAGCAAGAAACTTATGCCATAATCTGCGCTCTGAAGAAGTACCAATCGTGGGTTGGCACCAATCGAGTCGAGGTCCTAACGGATCATCGATCTCTGGAGTATTGGGCCACCGAACACATTGATACTGTCGCGAGCCCAGCTGGTCGACGGGCCAGATGGCACGAATTTCTCAGTTTGTTTGACCTCCATGTGTCGTATTTGCCTGGAAAACACAACACGGTAGCGGATGCTCTGAGCCGATGGGCTTACCCCGCTTCAGAGGGGCTGCAAAGTACCAACATCCATGCTACGGAGCAGGACCGCCACGTCGTGATCGAGTGGGATCAAGAAGAAAAAAAGCTCATCCGACGTGAATGCATGCAATGCGCTGTTAAACAGCATGCATTACCCTGTAATGACATCACGGCCTTCTCAGATCCGGCGCATGCTCATGAAATTATAACCAAATCACTGAAAGTCGTGGAGAAAGTCACCGATCCCTCCTCAGGGAGTGTGAAACGGTTCGACTATACGCGACCTGTAAGTGGATTTCGGTTGATTCAGGGCATTAAGCGTCGAGATCCGGACAAAACTCCACCCCTGCCGAAAGATTCCCTTATCATCCGTGACTGGACGAATGATTATCTGCATGATTCCATGTTTAAAGAGGTCTTTGGAAATCTCAAATCCAAAGATGCTCACAAGGATGGAATTTTTTCTTAATATTCGTTGGATGGGGGGAAGCTGTGGATGGAGGGTAAATTGTGCGTACCAGACGCCCTGGCCCCCCGAGTGTTAAACTGGTGGCACAAATGGGAGTCCCCCCACGCACATGGCCGTAGATTATGGTCGATGATTAAACATAGGTTCTTCGGCTCAAGGCTATATACTCATTGTATGAAAGTAGCCGCCGGATGTGCCCAATGTGCTGTCGCGACGCCACCCAGCGCGAAGAAGCACGGCCATCTGAGGCCACATCCTATTCCGGAGCGCCTCTTTAACAGAGTCACCAGTGATTTTTTCTATCTTGGTGAGCTCGACGACGAAGAGTGCCATTGGACCAACAAAAAGGTCAATGGGGTGCTCCTTATACAATGCCGTCATTCTGGCTACATTCAGGTGTTGCCTTGCAACATCGAGTCAATGACTGGCAAGGCTGCCGCCAAATGGTGCGCGCAGACCTGGATGGGAGGTTGGGACGTCCCATCCGAGGTGGTTACGGACTCAGGCAAAGAGTACACCTCCGAATGGTGGAAGGAATTATGTGCTCGCCTTGGAATCCACCACCTCAGGTGTGAAATCCACTCACATCGAGCGCTGCCTGGCGAAAGAGCCGGCCGCTCAATTAGAAATATGCTTCGTAAGGAGCTCGCCAGTGAGAAAGACTTCCATTTGCTTGAAGTTCTCTTCGCATTGCTTCGCCGTTACCACAACACGCCTTTGTACCATGGCCTTTCTCCAAATGAAATTGTCTTTGGACGAAAGAAGTGTTGGTGGAACATGCCGTTGAATAATCCTCGCCCTTGTAAAGATGCTTCGTTGTTTTTGGACGAAATCCAACGAGCAGAAAAAACTGTCTCGAAATTAATCGATAAGCATCAAGCTGACTGGCTTTGGGTCCAGAATCAAGCCCGAAAAAACCCCCACAATTTTGAAGTCGATGATCGAGTTTGGCTTCGAAAATCCGAAACCACCCTGGACGGAGATGATAAGCTTCTTCCCTTGTGGGAGGGGCCATTCGCTGTTACAGCGCGTCTAGGTGAGAACAGGTGGAGGATTCGTGTGGATGTCAGCAGGGAAATTGAAGTTTCGGGCGATCGCCTCAAGAGAGAGATCCCCTCCCCCAAGGATCGGGTTAAACCCCTTTTTTGGACTTCGAAATTTTTGTCCGATCGGGTCATCGAAGGGGGGAAGTACGAACTCAAGAGGATTTTAGAAGAAAGACGTGACGAAAAGGGCGAATGGGAATTTCTGTGTGAGTGGAGGGGTTTTGATTCCAGTCACAACAACTGGGAACCAGCCCATTCTTTTGTCCATGGGTACACCAAGGGGTTCATCGACTTCCTCAAGAAGCACCCCGAAATTGGCGTACTCCTGACAGACTGTCTGTCGAAACCAGACAGACAGGTGGAGAGCGACGGAAAAAGACCTGTGGTGAATCGAGATCCAGCCTTTTACGGCCCTCAGCAGCCACATTCCAGGGCTGATCCGTCGATCCCCCCTCCTGCGGTCAGGCCAGCCCAGGAGCCAAATGAAGACCAAGCTTCGAGTTCGGCCGCTGATTTACAGCGCGCAAGACGTACGAGGGCCCCACCAGACAGGTTGGTGGTCACATGTATTCGTGCTTGGCCGACTTCAGGCTCGCCCCGTCGACCACTTATTCCAATGTGAGTGTTCTGACGACTTGAAAAAACCACATCATGTCGTATAAACCACATTCTGCTCAATCCACTGTTCATTCTTCCTGATTTCGAAATGATGTGGAGAACTGCGAATGTTTGATAATTTGACGTCAATCAACTTTTCTTTGGTCTCCGTTCGGCAGACAAGGCGTAGGTACGCTGCCGAAAGCCACGGAGTGTGCTG
Organism: Eutreptiella sp. 'Long Island Sound 2002'; assembly: GCA_964036045.1. Lineage (NCBI taxonomy): Eukaryota > Euglenozoa > Euglenophyceae > Eutreptiales > Eutreptiaceae > Eutreptiella > Eutreptiella sp. 'Long Island Sound 2002'. The sequence continues at coordinate 27,676,695 of OZ038399.1, read as the reverse complement.
CCGTGTCCAGAAAAAACCAAACTCAGGCTTAATTCAGGCAGATTCGGGGTAATCTTGTCTCTGTTGGTCTGTGCATCTTTGGAATTTGGCTACTCGTGCAGATGGAAGCAAATGTACATAGTGAAAACGCTGCGCAGCGACATTCACCCCTACAGGCACCCCCTGTAGTACTGGCTGCACTAGATGCGACGCCAGGAACACAGATCTTACCTTCATTTGCCGTGATGCTGAAGCCAAAGTCCAGATTCAGATCCAGATTCCTTGAATTTAACTTGAATTCCTCAGGTTTGTTCATCATTCTTGCACTGTTGCAGCAAAACCCCGACGTCAATTGTTCAGACAACCTTCACATAGGAGCTCCAGGGACTTCTAACAGCAACCTCTCGGACCTCAGAGCTTCCGTAAGCTTTAGTGTATTTTGGGCACACGCCAATGTGAGCTCAATCCGACCTGAAACTGTCGAAAATGGTGAATCCAAGTGTCTTGTGGGACTCAATCGAAAGATGGGCCTTGTCCAAGTCGATTGACACCGTCGCCACTGTAAATAAAGGACTATTCGGTGTCTCTCAGTTATATACTGTCAGTAAAGCGCCTCCAGCGAACCTTCGGCGCGTTACATGCCAAGGATCCAGGGCTATCATGTCCCATCATGATGCATCATCACATGATCCACATTTTCATGGAATCTGTTGGATGCTCGCGAACCAACGTGCCGGAAAGCACAATTGAGCTGAATAAACGACAATATATATTAACTCTAGTCTAAACGAAGGTGTTAGTAGTTTCAGTTCTAGACATTCCGCTTCATTTCACCTTCATCTTAGGGAATTTGCTGATTTTAGGACAGTTTGGGTTGATTTCCTTGTCATCTCCTCTCATTCCTCGAAGATCTGTTATGGCTTTGCCTAACTGAGTGAACAGAAAAACAGCCCTGCCTTCAATGGTTCACTTAGGGCCTACAGACTACATTTGTATTTGTTTTCCCTCTCTGTGATTCCTTAATCTCTTTCATCTCTGCTCAAATTGATTCTCAATCTTGCTGAATCTTGTGATCATCCACCAGATGCGCCAAATCTGAAGCACATGCTGCACTTTTCAGAACGAGAAAAGCGGGAGTAACACGATGTAGAGTACGTGGAGGACACCGTAGCGTGTCCGCGACAGCTAAACTGTGCCAGAGCGCCGATATGTCACTCCATTTCTTGATTCCCCCACTCAATCCACCAATAATCTACCTCATTCTTAACCAGGGCATGGTTTGGTATCGATTCTCGATCCGTTTACATGCTTTTTAGCCCTTAACCTAATGTTTTACTGCACGGAGGACTGTTCGTCACTCCTCATTCTGTCTCATCTCAGGTTCATCCATCCTGATTCAGTGCCAATTCAGCCCAAATCAGGTCAGATCAAGCAGATTTCGCCCCATCGAGGCTACATTTCTATTTTTTTTCTGGGACTTACCCGCACTACGTTCTTCGTTGACGTAGCGACACACCCCAGTGTGTTTTTGGAGGGGGAGTGTAAGTGCGGCTAACCCCCATCTGCTCAGATTTTAGCAGATCTGCCCCAGATTGACTACATTTTGGTCATTTTCTCTGCTTCGGCGGAATCGCCGCCCCGCAGCTCAGTCTCAGGATCAGACCTATATATTTCTGATGTGCCGGATCTGATTCCGCGGTCCATTCATCGTAAATCCGCCGCGTTCCGATCATTTACCCGGAATCGCCATTTGCCGCTGACGCGCGTGCGCGAGCCAGATCGGCCAAATATTTTTTCACAATCGGATTTATATAAATCTTTTCAGATAGATATGGACACTCAGATGTACTTAGGATAATCCGCATCAATTTTCTTCATAGACTGGGATTTTTTGCCGGATAACAATCAACATGGATCTTGCCTCCGTTGTCGCCGCTCTTGCCTCCGTTGGTGTCCATGTATCCGGTTCTGCCCCCAACAGCAGCGTTCAGGTCGACTCCTCGCGTGCCTGCCCCCCCGGTCTTGCCGGCCCTGAGCCCTCCGGCACCATCAACGACCTAGGGCAGCACTTTCAGACCTATCTGGAGGTTTCCGGGGAACTACCACCCCCAGCCTCATGTGACAAGCTGGTACAGATGGACCTCAAGCTGAAACCCGAGTTCGTGGGCCATAAGATCCGGAGGAGACCCTATCCCGCTCCTAAAGAGCAGGCCGACGAGATTGAGCGACAGATACAAGAATGTATTGACGCTGGCCTAGTCCTGGAGTACAAGGACGGGGACTACCCCCAACACTGCAGCCCCTGTTTCCTGGTGGCTAACCCTGGGTCTACAGCCAAACGGTTGGTAGTGGATTATGGAGAGCTGAACAAGAAAATGTTGAACCACTCAGGGTCCATTCCTAATATGGAGTCTACCCTTGAGAAGATAGCCTCCTGTCGCTACAAGACCAAGATGGACAAGAGGAGCGGATTCTGGCAGGTGGACCTGACGCCCAACGCTCAGGAGCTACTAGCCTTCATCACCCCTCAAGGGAGGGTGTTCAAGTGGAAGGTCATGCCCTTTTGCGTGGCCAACGCACCCGCTCTATTCCAAGAGCCGATGAACAAGATCTTGTGCATCCTACGACGAAGACCCAAGGTGCAAGAACTCAGGTCCCGTGGGGCCCAGATGGAGGCGCACATCGACGATGTATGCTTCGGGACCAATACCCAGGAGGATCACCTAATCCTCTGGGGTGAGTTCTTTGCGGTCTGCCAAGAGAACCACACACGACTCAAGCTGGAGAAGTGTGAGTTCATGCAGGAGACCATGCAGTACCTGGGGTTTGACGTTGGCTATGGGTGGTGGACCCCAGCGGCCTCTAAGGCCAAACCCCTGATGGACGCTAAGGTACGACACGAAGACCCCAACAAAAGACTTCATGATGTACGCAGTTTCATTGGGGCGTGCAACTTCTACCGCTGCCATATCAAAAAATTCACCTACACCAGCGCCATTCTGACGGACCTGATCAAGAAGAGTACTACCTGGCGCTGGGGCCCACAAGAGCAACAAGCGTTTGACGAGCTCAAAGACAAGGTGGCCAACGCTAAGTGCTTGGGCGTGCCTAGAGCACAAGGGGAGATTATCCTGGTGACTGACGCCAGCAATGTGGGCGGTGGTGGAACGTTGTTCCAATGGCAAGCAGTAGAGAAGGAGGAGTTCGACTCGGCTATTTCCCGATGGGGGACTGAAGGTCTCAACCGAGATGGAACTCTCAAGCACAGCTACCCTGACGACAAGTGGGTCCTAGTACCCCTGGGCCACTGGAACTGGAAATGAAAACAGGCCAGGGGGAACTACTCCACCTATGAGCAGAAATTGCTCGCGGGTATGCTGGTGCTATCCTCTCAGGCACGTTTGTTGGGGAGTAACCCTGTGGTCTGGCTGTGCCACCAGATCCGTCCGCACTTTCCAGAAGGGTCCCCCACCTGAGAAGGCCAAGCTACGGTGCTGGTGGACCCACCTCAGCCAACTAGGGCTGACGGTACACCATATCCAGGGAGTGAAGAACGAGTGTGCAGACTACATCAGCCGCAACAACTTCGACGCCCTGATTGGTGCCCGGTCTGAAGCGCTGGCTAAGGAGGCGTTCAGCCGTATGGACGTGCACTTGGACCTCAACATGACTATGATACGCCCCCTAGATGGACTCCAACAAGCGGAGTACCTGAAGGAGTTTGAGGATATCTACAAGCGCCTGGAGAAACGCCTTGAACCCCTCCTGGTCAACCAAGAACAGTGGAAGAGGGACAAGAGCTACCTCTGGCACGAGGACCGCATCGTGGTACCCAGTGACAGGATCCCAGCGCTGCTGAAGTGGACCCATGAGTCCAGCGGTCATGTGGGTGCTGACCGTACCCTGAGGCTATTCACCTATGATTTTAGCAGCTGTTTTTTCCCAAAATTCAAAGTCATGCATTTTCAGAATGGCGATATCAAACTGTACACAGTAGTACTGTTGTTTTTGTGTTTTCTCAAAATTTTAACAAAATTATGCTGTCGCTGGAGCTGGAGCCGCAGATCAACTGTCAACAACTGCCGCGTACGCGAGTTTCAGATTCCCGACCGCCGTGCGCAATGGAAAATCGCCAAAAAGTCCACTTTTTTTTTCAGTTGGAAGCAAAGTAAAGGCATGAGCGTGTCCCCAGGATCAATACCTTGCTGCTGACCTAAAAAAATCCAGATTGGCAGGCACAGACTTTGAGAAATTCACACTTTTCTAGCCAAAAACCACGCTTTTTCATGGTTTCAGGGTCTATGGAGGCCATGTAGAGGGCCTTACAGGGCTGGAAGAGGTGGTATAGAGGTGATATGTGAACACATTGTCATCACCATTGGTAGGAGCCTACATGACAAGCGATGTTTTGCCTTTATTCTAGGCTATTCATCCTTTTCTCATGCACCATGGGGCCCAAGATCCATATGGTTCATAGGTAGGGTTTTGATCACCTATCACCGTCCACACACATGTTTGGGGCTTGGGTTGGTATTGTATGCATTTGAATGATAAGAACTACAGAAAATATGATACTATGTGCATAAGAATGGGATGAACAATAAACATTTGAGGTGTTTTTGGCCCTATTTTGCACCGTTTGTGCTCCATTTCCATATGGTTCATAGGTAGGCTTTTGCGTGCCTATCACCGTACGCACACATGTTTGGGGCTTAGGTTGTTATTGTAAGCATTCGTATGATAGGTGCTACATATAATATGATAGCATGTGTATAAGAATGGGATGAACAATGAACATTGGAGGTGTTTTTGGCCCTATTTTGCACCGTTTGTGGTCCAATATCCATATGGTTCATAGGTAGGGTTTTGATCACCTATCACCGTCCACACACATGTTTGAGGCTTGGGTTGGTATTGTATGCATTTGAATGATAATAACTACATAAAATATGATAGTATGTGCATAAGAATGGGATGAACGATGAACATTTGAGGAGTTTTTGGCCCCATTTTGCACTGTTTTGTAGTCCATTTCTATATTGTTCATAGGTGGGTTTTTGCGTGCCTATCACCGTCCACACACATGTTTGGGGCTTAGGTTGTTATTGTAAGCATTTGTATGATAGGTGCTACATATAATATGATAGTATGTGCATAAGAATGGGATGAACGATGAAGATTGGAGGTGTTTTTGGCCCTATTTTGCACCGTTTGTGGTCCATTTCCATATGGTTCATAGGTAGGCTTTTGCGTGCCTATCACCGTACGCACACATGTTTGGGGCTTAGGTTGTTATTGTAAGCATTCGTATGATAGGTGCTACATATAATATGATAGCATGTGTATAAGAATGGGATGAACGATGAAGATTGGAGGTGTTTTTGGCCCTATTTTGCACCGTTTGTGGTCCAATATCCATATGGTCATAGGTAGGGTTTTGATCACCTATCACCGTCCACACACATGTTTGGGGCTTGGGTTGGTATTGTATGCATTTGAATGATAAGAACTACATAAACTATGATACTACGGGCATAAGAATGGGATGAACGATGTAGATTTGAAGTGTTTTTGGCCCGTTTCTGCACCTTTTGCGCTCCATATCCATATGGTTCATAGGTAGGGTTTTGATCACCTATCACCGTCCACACACATGTTTGGGGCATAGGATGGTATTGTAAGCATTTGAATGGTGGGTAAAAAATAAAGTATGATACTACGGGCACCAGCATGGGATGAACAATGTAGTTTTGAGGTGTTTTCGGCCCGTTTTTGCACCATTTGTGCACCATATCCATATGGTTCATAGTCAGGGCTTTGATCACCTATCACCGTCCACACACATGTTTGGGGCATAGGATGGTATTGTAAGCATTTGAATGGTGGGTAAAAAATAAAGTATGATACTACGGGCACCAGCATGGGATGAACAATGTAGTTTTGAGGTGTTTTCAGCCCGTTTTTGCACCATTTGTGCTCCATATCCATATGGTTCATAGTCAGGGCTTTGATCACCTATCACCGTCCACACACATGTTTGGGGCATAGGATGGTATTGTAAGCATTTGAATGCTGGGTAAGAAATAAAATATGATACTACGGGCACAAGCATGGGATGAACAATATAGTTTTGAGGTGTTTTTGGCCCGTTTTTGCACCATTTGTGGTCCAATATCCATATGGTTCATAGGTAGGGTTTTGATCACCTATCACCGTCCACACACATGTTTGGGGCATAAGATGGTATTATAAGTATTTGAATGCTAGGTAATAAATGGAATATGATACTATGTGCACAGGAGTGGGTTGAACAATGTAGATTTGAGGTGTTTTCGGCCCATTTTTGCACCTTTTGTGGTCTGTATCCACGGTGGACAAATATTGCAAATTTCTTGTCATACCTGACGTTGTTCCACACCACATATAATCATATACAAAGATTGTCTCACTGCCTTCATGCCATTGTTGCGTGCTTTGTGTGCCAAGAGGAGGTATTTCCTGTGTATTACACCTTCCGAGGTAGGGTGAGCGAAGGGTGAAAAGGCGGTGATCGAACATGACATTGCTCCACACCACATATTCTAATATACAAAGATTGTCTCACTCCCTTCATGCCCTTGTTGCGTGCTTTGTGTGCCAAGAGGAGGCTTGTCCTGTGTATTACGCCTTCCTAGGTAGGGTGAGCAAAGGGTGAAAAGACAGTGAACTAAGGGTGAACGAATGGTCAAAAGACAGTGAGGAAATAGTGAATTGCGAGCATGAATGGCAGCCAAATGTGATCTCCCTTTGGTACAACCCACAGGGCTAAGCAAAGGCTCCTATGCTGACGTAGATGAGGCAGTTTGAGAACATTGCCTGGCTTTGTGTTTGCGCTGCCATTGCTTCATTGCCCACATCGCACTCATATCATGTTTGTGACCTAACGAGGTATGGGGGAAATTTCATCCGGTTTCAAATTGGATGGTTGCCCATGTCATGTGTCTCGTTATGGGCAGACGAAATATCACACACACAACACACACCACACGCACTCAGCGGAATGTACCAACGTGCATTGCAACGCGCGTTGCATGGCAAACCAAAGAAGCGGCTTAGGCAATGTCCTGGCAAGCAGTGGTTCCACACTACGTGGACTGATGACCAACTGCGGAAGACGCTCCAGCCTATCGTGGACAAGTGCCCGTGTAGGTCCTGCAAACCTGGGGATATCAGGGACAGAGGTCTCTACTCGACCCTGCCCATCCCTCACTGTGCTAACAGTGTTCTCTACGTGGACTACACGGAGATGCTGAAGTTCGGGGGCTATGACTTCGCCCTCGTGGTAACCTGTGGGTTGACCAGGTTTACCAGGGTGTACCCCTGTACCAAGCACATTACCGGAGAGGAGACTATCAAGATACTCCTGGAGGAGTGGTTTTGTGTCTATGGGGCGCCCAAGGAGATCGACTCCGATGAGGACGTACAAGTACGCTCAGATACCGGCTGGTACAAGAGGGTCCTGAGGTCCCTCAATGTCCAGGTGTCTACGGGGATCCCTTACTCTCACACGAGCAACCCCTTATGTGAGCGACAGACTCGTGTCCTCAAGGAGAATGTAAGGATATGGTGCAAAACTGAACGCACCAGAGACTGGGTGAGACTACTCCCCGTCATATCCTTGATGATGAACTCCCAAGGGAGTTCGGCGACTGGCTACTCGCCCCATGAGCTATTCCTAGGGCGCCCGGCGTGGTTCCTACATGCCCCCCATCCAGAAGACACCCATTCTTCCGTGGGTGAGTGGGTCCAAGAGCAACAAGCGAAGGTGGACAAGGCCAAGGCTATGCTCCAGAGAGTGAGGGAGCGTCAGTGGAACAAGAAGAATAAGCACCGAGTACCTGCCACCTACCAAGAAGGGGACTGGGTGCTGGTGCACCACAGCCGACTACCCGCCTGGCCACGCTCTACCAGCGATGACCCATACTTCGAGCCCTACAAGATTCTATCTGTGGATGGACACCGTATAACCGTGCGGTGTTCTCCGCGTCTAGGGGGGACCCTGGTGTGCGCTGCTCAACACCTGAAGCAATACTATGATCCTAAAGACCTCTGTGGGGAGGAGTGGGAGCTGAACGACGAGGAAATCGCCGCCCTAGACCTACAAGGGGCTACCAGCCCTATGGAAGTTGAAGGGGAACTCCCCGACATGAACGCCAAGGAGATGGCTAAGGAGGGCTTCTACCTGATGAAGTCTGTCGTACGCCACCGCTATCGCCAGGGTTGGCGCTTCCTCTGCCTCTGGGAAGGGTTTGGAGTCGAAGAGGCCACCTGGGAGCCCTTCCTTGCGTTTGTTCTACCTGAGGGACGCCTAAACTCGGTTCTGGTAGACCTTTTGTCCCAGAACAACCTTGGTGAGTTGCTGAGGCTCGCTGAGACGCTTGCCTCCAAGACCAAAGCTAGGGACTGAACCTTACCCTTACCTGCCTAAGTGTATGTGTGAGTGTGCTACCCCTAAGGTCCTGAGAGCAAGCCGCAGAAATGGTGTCCTAATTATACCCAAGTCTGCGCGCTTGCTAAACCTGGAGGATGTCTTACCGGTGCCACGGGGTACGCCCCGGGTCTCTCCTCCTCTAAGCGCCCAATTTCTGTGCTGGCGCAAAACCTTGGGGGAATACCCAGCGTACCAATCCAGGTATTGTTTTCCCTACCTATCTGCCTACTACAGGGAGGGGTGGCCAAAAGCTATGAAGGCTGTAAAACGCCCTTTTGCTACAATGGCCAAAATCTAGCCCAACCACTGCCATTGCCCACCAACCCCGCTAAAATTGCAGGAAAAGGGTGTAAGTGCGGCTAACCCCCATCTGCTCAGATTTTCTCAGATCTGCCCCAGATGTGCTACATTTTGGCCATTTTCTCTGCTTCGGCGGAATCGCCGCCCCGCAGCTCAGTCTCAGGATCAGACCTATATATTTCTGATGTGCCGGATCTGATTCCGCGGTCCATTCATCGTAAATCCGCCGCGTTCCGATCATTTGCCCGGAATCGCCAATTGCCGCTGACGCGCGTGCGCGAGCCAGATCGGCCAAATATTTTTTCACAATCGGATTTATATAAATCTTTTCAGACAGATATGGACACTCAGATGTACTTAGGATTATCCGCATCAATTTTCTTCATAGACTGGGATTTTTTGCCGGATAACAATCAGCATGGATCTTGCCTCCGTTGTCGCCGCTCTTGCCTCCGTTGGTGTCCGTGTATCCGGTTCTGCCCCCGACAGCAGCGTTCAGGTCGACTCCTCGCGTGCCTGCCCCCCCGGTCTTGCCGGCCCTGAGCCATCCGGCACCATCCACGACCTAGGGCAGCACTTTCATGGTAGCAGAGGCTACCTGAATACTGTTGCAGTGCCATCCCTTCCACAGCCCGCTCCCCAGTACGGCCCCGTAGACCCCGCCGCTTCTGGAGAAGTAACGATTACACTGCCTTGGTGCTGTGCGAACGAGGCCTTGAGAGGAATGCCTTGCGCAAGTCCAAACTGCCCAAGAAGGGCGCACATCAGCAGCCGTGGGTACCCAGATTACCATAATCCCAGTCGAAACTGGCCATCGAGCAGCTGGAATCCGCCGGTCTACGACGATGGCAACGCTCCGGTGGAGCTTACGGAGCTGACAGGTACCAACATTCCTTACACATGTCCAACATTTGAGACCATTGACGCCGATCTGAACGACATTGAGATGGGCGGTCCAGGTGAGGTACCTAGCTATAATCGACCAGCCTCTTGGGCACACTGGGGCGACCATTTGTCCCCAGAAGTGACCCGTAAACTTGAGGCCCTTGAGGCCCTTTGTCTCTTAGCCACGTCTAAGCTGATCGAACAAGAAAGAATCGCCTCTGATTTTTTAACGGAATATTTTTTCCTCCTTCAGAACGAAATTAATACCAGGATGTGGTGGCGTTCTCAAGAAGATGACTCTTTTGCCATTTTTTTGCAGATCTGGGAGGCAAGCCCCTTCCCGAAGGAGAAGGGCCAGGCACCTGTTCCCGGGCCCTCCGCCCCTCATCCCCCTGTTTCCATCCGCGACGATCTAGCCGCCGCGGTTGAGGAGGGAATTTTAGAGGCGGCCAGGCAGGCAAGCCTGGAAATCAGGGCTGAAGGAGCTCCCCAAGTGGACTCCTGGCTGCGGACCACCGAGATCAGCGGTCCGACAGCCTGCTCAGGCCCTTCAGGACACGGCATGTACTGTCCTGCCGACTGCTCCTGCAGATTCCAGCGAGATGCTGAGCTCCAAACGCTCAAAGATCAAATGCACCTCATCATTCAAACGCTGGGAATAAAAGATCTTTTAAGACGCACATGCGGTCTGAGGGCGCCTCATCGGTGGAACAAGCAACAGAGCCATCGGAGGAGGCGACAGAAATTTTTTCAATTGCTCCTTCGGTGGACTCCAGGACCACCGATGCAAGGATCAGCAGGACCAAGCTAAAGGAAAGGGTTAAAATCTCTCGTTCTGAGAGTAGGACGGCGAAGGCTAGGACTGAGGCTCAGAATGCCAAGCGAACTGCCTCCCGTACTGCCCCTCCTGCTGCTGATTCCAATACCTTAGCCCAGCTGTTGCTCGCCGAGACCCTCGCCGGAGCTGGTGTGGCGAATGATGCCGCCAAGGTGTCTGCCATTACGGCCGGTGTTGGGCTGGATTCGCTTCTTAATCCTACTTCCTTGCGACTTCGTCAGGTTGCCAAGCAACCGAAGTATAATGGGAACCCCCGACGTTGGCCTCAGTTCCAACGGGAATTTAAACTGTGGGTTAAGACTCAAAAACTCCAAGATGATCAGTTCCTGATGGCCCTCTTGGATTGCCTTGAGGGAGCGCCGGCCAACACTTGGCTCAGGACTTGGAGTGATCGTGAGGATACAAGTTCCCCCCTTACCTTTGATGAGGTGTGGGAACAGTTGGAGGTACGTGGATCCCGGCTGCCAGAGGACCACTACCACCAAATGTTGAAGAATTTTCCTTCATTCTCGCGATTAATCTTGCACGAAGTGCAAGACAAAAAACAGAGCTTCTGGAATTTAGTGGAAGAAGCTGAACATTCAGGCGAAACATTTTCTAGTGCCGAGCTGAAAAGTCTGATTTTTGACAAGATCCCCTCAGAAACTGCCACCACCCTTCGGAACAAACAGTCCGAAGAAAAGGTCAAGACCTGGTGGGCGGAGGTGGAAGGCTTCGATGCCTCTGCCAACAAGTTTTCCGTCAGGGAGGCACTTCAAAAGTGCTCCCCCACGTCGTTTTCCAAGGTGAAATTCACTGAAGAGACGTGGAAAATAAAGTTTCATGAGCACGAGGATCGGGACTTGTTTGTCCAAGTCCTCAACAGGGGAGTCAGCTTCCATGGCCATCGCCTGAAGGCCAAAAACTGGGTGTTTTCGTACACCCCGAAGAAACTCTGGGAGGAGGTTGAGCGGCTCGCCGACGCCGCCAATCAGAATTTCCATGAGGGTCTTGGGGGAAACAAGAATACCCAGCAAAACACCCAAACTGGGGCCCAAAAGGGCAACAAAAAGGTGAATGACACCCGGAATGTTCAGCAGCACTGTAGCATCTGCCTTCTTTTAGTTTCTACGAACCGAGCTAAGACGCATTCTACTGATAATCACCGATGGTCTCCTTACGATCACAAGGTGAATGGTGAAAATATCAGTAATTCGCACAATTCAGACAGGAATGACAGACAGGTGCACGGTGGGAAGGCTGGAAAAGGGAATCCGACCCCCTCCGGTGGAAACAAAAATCCTGGAGGCCCTGGCGGGTCCCAAGGCACAGGAAATCGGACTCCATCCGGCTCCGGTGGGCAGCCGAACGGCCAGAAAAATCCCAATAGCAACGCCGGAGGCGGAAATCGAAATCCAGGCCAAACCCCTCAATCCGGTGCAAACAAGGGAAATGCTCTAGGATTCCAGGGTAAGGGTAAGGGAAATCCTTCGGGAACCCCTTCCTCTGGTAAGGGCAGAGGGCGTGGCGACGGTGGAGGTCCATCATCCGGCGGCCGTGGCCGTGGACGTGGAAAGGGCAACCATCGTGTGGATCAGGTCTCAGGTGCAGATCAGGTGTCCGATGCGGACCGAGATTACGTTGAAAATGCCTTGAATCCAGCAGATGATCCGCTCCAAGATGAGTGGGTCGACGAATCAGGGTGTGTCCACAATGTTAACGCAGCCACTGGAGGTCAGAACGCCTAGGGGAGCCACGAAAATCGCCCCTCCCCAGGCGATTTCAGGCATGATCCCCAGATTCCGTCTCGACCACTACTTGATGTAGGGTCGCTTGTCTCCTCTCCCCTGGATCCGGCAGCGGATCCTTCTGTTGTAGTGGACGAGGTTGGTGTACAGTCCAAGCACAGGGCCCGTCAGTTTGTCACAAAGCTGTGGGTCTCTGATTGCAAGGGCAATTTCCACCTCGCCACTTGTTTGTGTGACAATGGATCGGAGGTAAATCTTCAATCCAATTCCTTTTTGCCTGACGACTGCGTGTTTGATTCGCCTCATCCTGTTACCCTCGAGGGAGTTTCTGGACATTATCTCGCAGGTGGGCAACGCGGTTGTTATATATCAACTCATTTGGTCGCTCAAGACCTTTGGGAAGAAGGCAATGTGGAGGAAGTTATCCTTAAGGATGACTACTTCTATCGTGCCGACATAAAGTATGACCTTTACTTGGGCCATCCTTGGCTTCGCAAGAACAGGGTGGCGCCCGTAGGTCATCGGCGTTGTTTTTTGCTGGAGTCAGGTCCCTTGGAGCGTCCTGAATTTCGTTTTTTGCACGCAGGGTTTAAAAGTGCAGAAGAATTTTTGAAGCAAAAGGTTACACCAAAGTTTGGCGAAGATGTCACCATTGCAGAGGTGAATGGGAGTGCCGATTACTCCCGAGAGTTAGAATGTCTTCGTAGGGACTCCCAGCCACGACGCCCTTCGCGCTGGCACTCTTCATCCTACAGAGTTGTCGACAAATGGCGCGATACAATTTGTGAATATTTTTATGAACACCATTCCTTTTGGCCACAGTATGATGCCTTTGCTAACCGCGAGAACAAGCGCTTTGACAAGCACTTTCGCGACGCTTGGACCCATAAATGGGACAAGAAGTTATGGATTAATCCTCCGTTTCACTTAATCCAGCAGGTCATCCACAAAATCAAGCAAGATAAAACCCAGGCGATTTTAGTTGTGCCCTTGTGGGACGACAAGCCTTGGTTTCAGGAATTGCAAGACATTTGTGTAGATTACATCGAACTTCCCAGGAAGATTAAGCTGTATGCCAGGGACGACACAGGTCCCCTGCCACAGCGGCCCTGGAGTTCGCTTGCATTCCTGGTGGATGGAAAGCTTTCTGACTCTGATTCTGCTGATTCTAGTACTGATTCCTGTGTTGGGTCTGAATCTGAGGTTGAGCGTGGTACTGATGATGAATCTATTTTTTCTGATTTTTGTCCGTCAGATGCCCAAGGTGATCCAACGTCAAATGGATTCGCCTCGTCTCCCTCTTCCCCAATACGATCTACATCCAAAAGAATCTACGGCACACGGACGACAAAAAAATTTTCTTCGCGCCGCAAATTCAGAGTTTTTTATGAAAAACCCCGTGTGGAAGCTTTCATAGATCCTTTCGAGGAGCTGGATCACGAAGAGAATCTCTGGAATGTCGACACTTGACCCACCTATCTTCAAGAGGCAGTTGATACGGACCTTTTTAGGGACATCCGTAAGAAGATTCTTCCTGCCAAGGCCGAAGAAATCGCCAAAGTTTTTTCGACAGTAATTCCTGGCGATCAGGTGGACACTGAGTTGTGTTCCAAGAAAAGAGACAAGATTTTTGAGGAACGGAAGGACACAACCCTTTCGGGGAAGTTGATCAAAGACCCCCCTGTCCGTGGGCAGTTCGGTGAAGCCTTCATCGAGCTTCGTGAAGGGTACAAGGCGAAGAAACAGCGTCCTTATGAGAACCATGGACAGAAACATGAGATACTCAGAAAAATAATCGAGAGAAATCTCAGGGAATTTGGTTGGCTTGAGGGTTGTATGACCAGCGAGTGGTGCTGTGCACCCTTCACAGTCCCGAAGCCGCCGCCTGCAGACCAGAACACTATTGATGGTTGGCGAATGGTTGTTGATTTTCGCAACCTCAACGCCGAAACCAAGGCTGATTCACACCCCCTGCCCCTCATTGAGGAGGAAATCGCCAAGAGGGCAAGAGGTCGTTTGTTTTCTGTGCTGGATCTCCGTCACGGCTTTCACCAAATGCCGTTGAGGAAGGACAGCCGACCTCTCACCTGTATGTGCACGCCATGTGGCCCAGTCCAGTGGACGGTCATGCCCATGGGCCTGAAGAACGCCCCTTCGTTTTTTCAAAGAATGATGGAGGATGTGCTTTTTACAGCTCATCCTGAGCTTCGTGCCTTCGTGAGTGTGTACATAGATGACATAATCATCGCGACAGAGGGGGAGGGACTGACCGAAGCCGAGCTGGTGGCCCTACATGAAAAGCAGCTGAACCAGGTTCTGGACATCCTTGATGCCAATCAGCTGATTTGTGGGCCAAAGAAGGGAAAACTATTTTTAAAATCAGTCGAATTTTGTGGTTCTCTCCTTGAGAATGGCACCCGACGACCCAGTCCAGGGAAGCTCGTCGCTTTTCAGAAGTGGAAGCGCCCTGAGACGATCAAGGAATTGAGAGGATTCCTGGGTTGTTGCAATTTTTACCACACTTTTGTGCCGAATTATGCCAAATTTGCTGCCCCCCTCACTGAACTATTGTAGGTAGGGAGAGATGCGGGCAAGGCAGGTTCAAAGGTTCGTGTCAAGTGGACTGACGAGTTCGAGGAGGCCTTCCATCACTTGAAGGCGGCCCTCTGCGAAGTCACCACGTTGCATGTGCCGAAATTCGACCGACCCTTCTACATAAGAACCGACGCTTCTAGGTACGCGATCGGAGCTGTCCTTGAACAGGTTGATGAAGCCACAGGTGATCATTACCCTCTTGCATTTTGGTCGCGGAAGCTAGCTCCACGCCAGATGCAATGGTCACCGCGTGAGCAAGAGACTTATGCCATAATCTGCGCTCTGAAGAAGTACCAATCGTGGGTTGGCACCAATCGAGTCGAGGTCCTAGCGGATCATCGATCTCTGGAGTATTGGGCCACCGAACGCATTGATACTGTCGCGAGCCCAGCTGGTCGACGGGCCAGATGGCACGAATTTCTCAGTTTGTTTGACCTCCATGTGTCGTATTTGCCTGGAAAACACAACACGGTAGCGGATGCTCTGAGCCGATGGGCTTACCCCGCTTCAGAGGGGCTGCAAAGTACCAACATCCATGGTACGGAGCAGGACCGCCACGTCGTAATTGAGTGGGATCAAGAGGAAAAAAAGCTCATTCGACGTGAATGCATGCAATGCTCTGTTAAACAGCATGCATTACCGTGCCATGACATCACGGCCTTCTCAGATCCGGCGCATGCTCATGAAATTATAACCAAATCACTGAAAGTCGTGGAGAAAGTCACCGATCCCTCCTCAGGGAGTGTGAAACGGTTCGAGTATACCCGACCAGTAAGTGGATTTCGGTTGATTCAGGGCATTAAGCGTCGAGATCCGGCCAAAACTCCACCCCTGCCGAAAGATTCCCTTATCATCCGTGACTGGACGTCCGATTATCTGCATGATTCCATGTTTAAAAAGGTCTTTGAGAATCTCAAATCCAAAGATGCTCATAAGGATGGAATTTATGCTGAATATTCGTTGGATGGGGGGAAGCTGTGGATGGAGGGTAAATTGTGCGTACCAGACGCCCTGGCCCCCCGAGTGTTAAACTGGTGGCACAAATGGGAGTCCCCCCACGCACATGGCCGTAGATTATGGTCGATGATTAAACATAGGTTGTTTGGCTCAAGGCTATATACTCATTGTATGAAAGTAGCCGCCGGATGTGCCCAATGTGCTGTCTCGACGCCCCCCAGCGCGAAGAAGCACGGCCATCTGAGGCCACACCCTATTCCGGAGCGCCTCTTTAACAGAGTCACCAGTGATTTCTTCCATCTTGGTGAACTCGACGACGAAGAGTGCCATTGGACCAACAAAAAGGTCAATGGAGTGCTCCTTATACAATGCCGTCATTCTGGCTACATTCAGGTGTTGCCTTGCAACATCGAGTCAATGACTGGCAAGGCTGCCGCCAAATGGTGCGCGCAGACCTGGATGGGAGGTTGGGACGTCCCATCCGAGGTGGTTACGGACTCAGGCAAAGAGTACACCTCCGAATGGTGGAAGGAATTATGTGCTCGCCTTGGAATCCACCACCTGAGATGTGAAATCCACTCACATCGAGCGCTGCCTGGCGAAAGAGCCGGCCGCTCAATTATAAATATGCTTCGTAAGGAGCTCGCCAGTGAGAAGGACTTCCATTGGCTTGAAGTTCTCTTCGCATTGCTTCGCCGTTACCACAACACGCCTTTGTACCATGGCCTTTCTCCAAATGAAATTGTCTTTGGACGAAAGAAGTGTTGGTGGAACATGCCGTTGAATAATCCTCGCCCTTGTAAAGATGCTTCGTTGTTTTTGGACGAAATCCAACGAGCAGAAAAAACTGTCTCGAAATTAATCGATAAGCATCAAGCTGACTGGCTTTGGGTCCAGAATCAAGGCCGAAAAAACCCCCACAATTTTGAAGTCGATGATCGAGTTTGGCTTCGAAAATCCGAAACCACCCTGGACGGAGATGATAAGCTTCTTCCCTTGTGGGAGGGGCCATTCGCTGTTACAGCGCGTCTAGGTGAGAACAGGTGGAGGATTCGTGTGGATGTCAGCAGGGAAATTGACGTTTCGGGCGATCGCCTCAAGAGAGAGATCCCCTCCCCCAAGGATCGGGTTAAACCCCTTTTTTGGACTTCGAAATTTTTGTCCGATCGGGTCATCGAAGGGGGGAAGTACGAACTCAAGAGGATTTTAGAAGCAAGACGTGACGAAAAGGGCGAATGGGAATTTCTATGTGAGTGGAGGGGCTTTGATTCCAGTCACAACAACTGGGAACCAGCCCATTCTTTTGTCCATGGGTACACCAAGGGGTTCATCGACTTCCTCAAGAAGCACCCCGAAATTGGCGTACTCCTGACAGACTGTTTGTTGAAACCCGACAGACAGGTGGAGAGCGATGGAAAAAGACCTGTGGTGAATCGAGATCCAGCCTTTTACGGCCCTCAGCAGCCACATTCCAGGGCTGATCCGTCGATCCCCCCTCCTGCAGTCAGGCCAGCCCAGGAGCCAAATGAGGACCAAGCTTCGAGTTCGGCCGCTGATTTGCAGCGCCCAAGCCGTACGAGGGCCCGACCAGACAGGTTGGTGGTCACATGTATTCGTGCTTGGCCGAATTGAGGGAGACCCGTCGTGACTTGAGTCGCCGACGCCATAATCTGGGTAACAGTCGTCTAGTCCAGGGCGTCATGGCACTCGTCGCTAGGGCTCAAGGGTGTAGGTTCGAAACCCTTGCATGTCCAACTCCTACAAAAGCTCCAGCCTCGCCCCCTCGACCACTTATTCCAATGTGAGTGTTCTGACGACTTGAAAAAACCACATTCTGCTCAATCCACTGTTCATTCTTCCTGATTACGACATGATGTGGAGAACTGCGAATGTTTGATAATTTGACGTCAATCAACTTTTCTTTGGTCTCCGTTCGGCAGACAAGGCGTAGGTACGCTGCCGAAAGCCACGGAGTGTGCTGCCGTGTCCAGAAAAAACCAAACTCAGGCTTAATTCAGGCAGATCCGGGGTAATCTTGTCTCTGTTGGTCTGTGCATCTTTGGAATTTGGCTACTCGTGCAGATGGAAGCAAATGTACATAGTAAAAACGCTGGCCAGCGACAGTCGCCCCTACAGCGACATTCACCCCTACAGGTACCCCCTGTAGTACTGGCTGCACTAGATGCGACGCCAGGAACTCAGATCTTACCTTCATTTGCCGTGATGCTGAAGCCAAAGTCCAGATTCAGATCCAGATTCCTTGAATTTACCTTGAATTCCTCAGGTTTGTCCATCATTCTGCGCAACAGAAAGCAAAACCCCGACGTCAATTGTTCAGACAACCTTCACATAGGAGCTCCAGGGACTTCTAACAGCAACCTCTGAAGTCCGTAAGCTTCGATGTATTTTTGGCACACGCCAATGTGAGCTCAATTCGACCTGAAACTGTCGAAAATGGTGAATCCAAGTGTCTTGTGGGACTCAATCGAAAGATGGGCCTTGTCCAAGTCGATTGACACCGCCGCCACTGTAAATAAAGGACTATTCGGTGTCTCTCAGTTATATACTGTCAGTAAAGCGCCTTCAGCGAACCTTCGGCGCGGTACATGCCAAGGATCCAGGGCTATCATGTCCCATCATGATGCATCATCACATGATCCACATTTTCATGGAATCTGTTGGATGCTCGCGAACCAACGTGTCGGAAAGCAGAATTCAGCTGAATAAACGACGATATATATTAACTCTAGTCTAAACGAAGGTGTTAGTAGTTTCAGTTCTAGACATTCCGCTTCATTTTAGCTTCATCTGAGGGAATTTGCCTCATTTTAGGACATTTCAGGTTGATTTCCTTGTCATCTCCTCTCATTCCTCGAAGATCTGTTTACGGCTTTGCCTAACTAAGTGAACAGAAAAACATCCCTACCTGCATTGGTTCACTTAGGGCCTGCAGACTACATTTGTATTTGTTTTCCCTCTCTGTGATTGTTTCATCTCCTTCATCTCTGCTCAAATTGATTCTCAATCTTGCTGAATCTTGTGATCATCCACCAGATGCGCCAAATCTGAAGCACATGCTGCACTTTTCAGAACGAGAAAAGCGGGAGTAACACGATGTAGAGTACGTGGAGGACACCGTAGCGTGCCCGCGACAGCTAAACTGTGCCAGAGCGCCGAGATGTCACTCCATTTCTTGATTCTCACACTCAATCCACTAATAATCTACCTCATTCTCAACCAGGGTATGGTTTGGTATCGATTCTCGATACGTTTACATGCTTTTTAGCCCTTAACCTAATGTTTTACTGCACGGAGGACTGGTCGTCACTCCTCATTCTGTCTCATTTCAGGTTCATCCATCCTGATTCAGTGCCAATTCAGCCCAAATCAGGTCAGATCAAGCAGATTTCGCCCCATCGAGGCTACATTTCTATTTTTTTCTGGGACTTACCCGCACTACGTTCTTCGTTGACGTAGCGACACACCCCAGTGTGTTTTTGGAGGGGGAGTGTAAGTGCGGCTAACCCCCATCTGCTCAGATTTTCTCAGATCTGCCCCAGATGTGCTACATTTTGGCCATTTTCTCTGCTTCGGCGGAATCGCCGCCCCGCAGCTCAGTCTCAGGATCAGACCTACATATTTCTGATGTGCCGGATCTGATTCCGCGGTCCATTCATCGTAAATCCGCCGCGTTCCGATCATTTGCCCGGAATCGCCAATTGCCGCTGACGCGCGTGCGCGAGCCAGATCGGCCAAATATTTTTTCACAATCGGATTTATATAAATCTTTTCAGACAGATATGGACACTCAGATTTACTTAGGATTATCCGCATCAATTTTCTTCATAGACTGGGATTTTTTGCCGGATAACAATCAGCATGGATCTTGCCTCCGTTGTCGCCGCTCTTGCCTCCGTTGGTGTCCGTGTATCCGGTTCTGCCCCCAACAGCAGCATTCAGGTCGACTCCTCGCGTGCCTGCCCCCCAAGTCTTGCCGGCCCTGAGCCCTCCGGCACCATCCACGACCTAGGGCAGCACTTTCAAAGGGTGGGACAGTGACACACGCACTACAGGTCCTACACACCCTACAGTGGCACCATCCTGGTGGGCGAGCACTTCTGCAACTGTCTCAAGCCCCCACTCAGGACTACCACTCCTACACGCACGCTCTACTGGGTGGCGTTGAAGAAGAAGTCACGAGCCCTAGCGGCTCAGCTGTGAGATCGCAAGAAAACACAGAGCTACTAAGCGTCTGTGGCCCAACAGGGACGCCACAACGCGTTTCCCTGCTAGGGCTTGGAGGGAAGGAGTGCTCTTTTGGCCTGCACAGCGTGAATGTTGAGGATGTCGGACTGCGCTTGCCACTCCCGGCTGAGCCGCAGTTTGTTGTTTGTGTGATCAGCGCCGCATAGCTTAGCACGGCTTGAGATTGCACCAATTCACCCTGACCTTCCCACCTGTACAGCAAAGGCAAATGACTGAGGTTTGCGGCTGAGGAACCAAGACTACCTCCACGTATTATACGCTTCTCAGGTAGCCCCATAATACGCTGTCCTCAAACCTCAGTACAAGCAAGCAAGCTTAAGGAACTCCACCCGTTCTCTTATAGATCGTGGGGTGGAGCCCCTGGGTAACCTAAACAAGGGTTGTACCGACCGCACCACGCGTGGCCTACCCTTTAATGCGTGTGTGAATGCACGAGCATGCACGAGTTTTCCAACCTGTCAACCTTGATCAATCTTTCCTCCTAATCTTACCCACAATCACGAACTCCACCAGGGGGTGGCCCCACCTGGGCTTACCCACCTTACCTACCGCTGGAGAGTGAAGCAAGATGAGGGAAGAAGCGAAGCACAAGCGAGACACGACACTATGCACAAGTGTGTATGTTATAATCAGTGCAACAAAAAGGGTGGTTGTGCTGTAAGAGCAGTTGTCACGGTTGCCCCGCATTGCACCGCAGGGCAGGACCGTTAGCCCCCCGTGACAACCACTCCCTGGCCGGAGGCCATCTGTTTTTTCCCTAATCTCACCTCTAATCATCTGCAAGCTTTCTAATCTAGCCCTCTGTCGTTTGTTAGCGCTGCTACAAGGCACGTTCACAGAGACACGAGACGAGCAGTGTGCATGCTGCATACGAGACGATCACACCTGTGGTTTATACCTGATTCATTGAAGTCTTTTCTTTGATTTTCGAATTCTTGGAATTTTGATTCTTTCCGTCAGTGTGGGTGAGATCGTTATGTTTACTTATTAATGTATGTCTCGTCATTTTTGTCATTATACGTAATGTATGTTTGTAATTTTATTTATTCTTTATTTTCCGGCGCTTCGCTAAGACCCGCTCCTGCGCGCCGCGTTTTGCTGCGTGGGAATTTCTTGAGTTAAAAAATCAAGAGATGACCACGAATTTTATAAAAATGTGCATCTGATGCACAGTTGGATTCTGTTCAGGTACGTGCTTTCAGAAAAGTTCTAGGCCGTCATTTGACGGATTTAGGTGTTATCGCTTCGCGTTTGCGTGGATTCGTCCCTCATCCTCCCATTCCTCTGTTTTACAGATATTCTCGCAAAGCCTCGCTGAGTAGGCCGCTGTTCGGGCCGAAAAGCAGCAGCAGGAGACTGAACCGGAACCAGGACCCCTCCAAGGGGCAATTCTAATTAAATCAGCACACCCTCGCCCCAGTACCAGGACAGGTGTCTCCATCAGGTTCCATGAGACTTGGGTCGAGCGTCCTATGAGAGTCTGGCGTTGGGTTGTGTTGCGCTGCAGCTTGGAGGGAGGGATGCAAATACATATGGTCTTGGCATGCCCTATTCTAACCCCACCAAGCCACAGGAACCCCTGCAGCGCCAAGAGCGCTGAGTTTTCTGTTGGAAATTGTCATTAACAATGCAGCAAGAGTCGCTGGCCATGGTAAAGCGCTCTTTTCCAGTGTTAGGGAAGGTATAGGTATTTTAAAGTAGATGTGAAAACCAAGGAAAGGCCAAGAAAAAATCCCTTTTTCCTGAAAATGCGACAGTGGTGGCCACCACAGCACAAGGGGGGAGTAAGAAAAAGTGCTTTTCCAATGCTTTAGGGTATACGTTAGTTGTTTTCGAGGTGCTCTAAGCACTCATGCATTTTTATCTTAGTATTGGCCTAACCAAAATGGGTGATAACACATTTTGACCTATGGAACCAAACACTAAATCAGGATGTTGTGTGGACCCCTTAATCCCCAAGCTATATGCACTAAAACATCTTATCCTGGGTGACTGAGACACTGATATACTGAAGGCAGAGCCTATGAATTTATCTATGTTTTCTCATGAATTCTTAGCTATCCTAGTGGTATGCACCCTAGGGGGCTGGGGCACCTCTTTTTGAGAGGTCCTGGGTTCAATACCCAGTCAGCCTAGCTAAGTAAGATTATCCCATGTGACATGGCAGTGACCTCAGCGCCACAAGCCATGCCAGCTCAGCACCTATGGGACCCAAAAACAAAGAGTGCACATCTCAAGATGGCACTATGGAAGAGAGTGAGCCCTTGGGGCAGTTTTTCTATTAGTTTTTCTCAAACATGTAAAATATTTCATCCCAAGTAGCAATGTATGCTAATTGCTGTGGTCTATTGTTGATAGTTGTCTTTATCTACCTCTTTGTGACTGCAGCCCTTCATGCTTTGATCCTGTTTATCTTCTACTTGCTTATCTCTGGCTTGGGTTATCCTGCATTGGTTGTATTTCAACAATAAAACATTTTCCTCATCAAAAACAAGCAGCAGGAACCCTACACCAGCACTAAGCAGCAGGAGAGGCACAACAAAAACACAGTGCTGAAAACACTATAAAACTTTCTTGACGCCCGCGCGTGCGCTTGATCTAACAACCTCTCTTCAGGGTGATTTTGACATCGCACAATAAGTCTCCTTTTACATTGTGCTTTGTCGTTCTGTAAAATGGTCTCCTCGCATGTGTATTGACATCATTCTCCAAATTGATGAATGCTTGTTGCAAACACTAGACCGATGTTTCTTAGCGCAATGCTTCATAGCATCTTAGCGCCGGAGTTGTAGCTTTAACCTTTTCCTCATATGGTGCTTTCTTGTTGTGCAATTAGATTATACATTAGGATCTGAGAGGTTGTAACTTTTTTTCAAGAAAATGTGCCAATTCTCTCCAACCGACGGACAGCTCTCACCTTACGGTTGTTGTTCCATAGTCTCTGTGGCATTGGCGCTACAAGTGTAATGTAGTGGTGTCACAGGCGCCGCAACAGAGACACAGGCGACGGAGGACAAATGTGTGCAAGGATGAGCGAAGCTGAGGCGAGCAAGACGACGGAAGAAATGCAAAATTGTTTTACATGTGTGCATGCTTTCTTTTTTTGTGAAATGTTTTGCGCCGTGATTAACAGAATATTTGGCGTAGGAGTTAATGCGACTTTTCTGGGTTTTTGAAGCGAACCAGGACTCTGAAATGCGACCCCGTGATAACGCAACCATGACCCCTGTGCAAAACCCAGTGCAAACAAACAATCATTCAGATCCGACAATCATTTGAAGCACATCATGTGTAAATTGGAGTGCTGTAATGGGATCACGCGCAATGCGACTTTTTGACAGTTTTCTTTATGAATAATTGTTAAAGGGGCGCAAAGAACTGCAGCACGCGCATCAGATCAGACGCGCGTGCGCAGAAGGACACCTCATTTAATGAGATGTACTGAGTAGATAGGATAGTATAGAATATCAGCAGATTTGCGGGCAGTTATGTCTGTTTGTTTGTCTTGTTTAGGCATGGAAACAGAGTAATTTTTGAACCACCGTCAGTGGACTTGTGTTTCGTGTTTTGGTTGAATTTCTGTGATCATTTGGTGACTGTCTTATCTACATTATCAACTTCATTATCAATATCTTCTTCGTGTTCCTCAAATGCGGGAATTGGGCGTATGGTGCGGTTCAAGTCAACAGAGGATCGGGTTCGCAAAAATAGTGACGATTTTCCAGAGGAAAATAATGAGCGTCATATTACAGTTCAAAAATTTGGCTTTCCAGACGACGTAGAAGACGGAGATTCTGGCAGAACGACACCAAACACGAACGCAGGTCCGCGTACAGTGATTCGAGTTTCAGATTTTCATGCTGACGTGAAGGACGAATTTGACGAGTTCCTGTCCAGCAGCAGTTCAGATACCTTGGCCAGCAGCAGTGCAAGTGGCCTGGTCACCAGCGGTACGAAAGGTCTGTTCAGGAGTCCCAAGCCTGACGATGTAGGTTCGCTGTATGTTCCGGTAGCGTCACAGAAGAGTCCAGTGAGAAAATGGGTGCTACAACCGAAGCATTACAGAATGCCAACATCACTAAGCAGCGAATCCCCAGAGAAGAACGTTCGGAGGAGCAACCGCGAGGAGATCGGCTAAATGAGCGCGGCTTCACGTACAGAGAACTGGAGATACGCTGCGAGAGCGTCAGAACAAGAGGCCTGTAGGTATGCAGCGACGCCAGGGAACACGCCAGTCAAAGACAAGGACAACGAGTTGGTGACTGACTGCTATCCTGCAGACACTGACGAGTTGCAGACCGCCATCCACAGATTGCAACTGGTGGAGAACAAGTTGCTGCTGAATGAAGAAGTCCGGTTTGAAGAGAAGCGCAAAAAGGAATCGTTGGAGAAACGAATAGCCGCGGTGGAGGGCCACAGCAGGCTTATGGTGTTGGAGCTGGAAGAAATACAACAACGTATGTTGGTTGCTGCAGATGCATGGACAACCAAGCAGGAGCTTTTTACGGCGATGCCACACATCGTTCATCCAGCCGAAGTGCAACACGCAGCGCTCAAAGCAGCGCTGAGGGCTCAGTGTGTTGAAGCTGAACACCGTCGCCAGCAACAACAGCTACGATCCACGGAACAAGAGCAATGTATGTGTATGCAGCAGCACAGCGATGAAGTGCTGCAGGTATTCATGGTGAGCGCCGTCCACTCCTTCGCTCGTTTCTGCAGCGGCGCGGCGATGCAACAAGAGATTTCCGCAGAAGAAGTGTTTACTAAACCGAGTACAGAGACTACTGAAGAAGAGAAGGCTACACAATCAGGGCGCGACAACGACATTGCTGCATGTGACGGCAAATGCAGGTGTGCTGCCCTGGAGAGTAATGCAGCGGTCCTCTGTGACAACGAAGCAAAATATGATGCGTTGATCCAGGACGTGCAAGCGCTGCAGCGCCAAATGAAGGAATACAATGAACAAGTGGAACAATGGTTGCAGGACCTCCATGAACAACTTGAGGAACAGTTCAAGCGGAACAGCGAGGAGATCGTTGGCTTGGAGGACGACAAAGTCCGAGTATGGTCAAGCCATGAAGGCCAGAGATCGAAATCGAGGTCAAACACACCAACGAGGTCAAACAAGACGCAGGTACCCCACAATAAGAAAGGGATAGTTCGTCACAGGGTTGACCGTGATGACAACTGCTTACCCTCTCCGTGCAGTCCCAGCGACAAAGGAGCACCAGATCAGCTGCGAGCGAACAGGAGAAAGCGTGGTCGGCGGGGAGGACGACAACAATGCCTGGGATCAGTAATTGCGGCGGTCCTGAAGGTGTTGATGTGTTTTTCAGACTTCTGACGGGATTTATAATTAATTTTTCTATTATATTTATTTACTTTTGAGCATGCAGTCCATCAGGGACGACTGCGGTCAGTGAAACATGGACAGGCACATGTTCATTGATGCTTGCTCGTGCATAACTTGCATGCTGGGAACAGGGCACCCCTCCGCCTTGTGTGACAGCTTTTTCTTTTTTGTCTGACGGCCTAAATTGGACGTGACAGCATGGTTTTCTGAACAAAAAATTTTTATTACACACTTTAGGTGTGGTTATTAAATATATTAGTGCAGCTGTTTGCGCACCTTGGGCCTTTTTAGTGGGTACAGTTTTTGCTAAGTCCCACACTTTGTGAATAAAGCATTTTGTGGCCCAGCACCACTGTTGAAGGTAGTGCAGAGCAGAGGTTGGGCAGATGCTTAGGAATGCCTGAGATATTTGTCAGAATGCGCGGTGATCCCACTAAAGTGTTATCAGCCGTCAAGCCCACTACATGTTTGGGTGTACGTGGGACTTGAAGCTTAGGAGGGGAGTGTAATGGGATCACGCGCAGTGCGACTTTTTGACAGTTTTCGTTACGAATAATTGTTAAAGGGGCGCAAAGAACTGCAGCACGCGCATCAGATCAGACGCGCGTGCGCAGAAGGAAACCTCATTTAATGAGATGTACTGAGTAGATAGGATAGTATAGAATATCAGCAGATTTGCGGGCAGTTATGTCTGTTTGTTTGTCTTGTTTAGGCATGGAAACAGAGTAATTTTTGAACCACAGTCAGTGGACTTGCGTTTCGTGTTTTGGTTGGATTTCTGTGATTATTTGGTGACTGTCTTATCTACATTATCAACTTCATTATCAATGTCTTCTTCGTGTTCGTCAAATGCCAGAATTGGGCGTATGGTGCGGTTCAAGTCAACAGAGGATCGGGTTCGCAAAAATAGTGACGATTTTCGGGAGGAAAATAATGAGCGTCATATTACAAGTGCTAAGCAGCACACAAGACTCATGGCAGTGCACTCCAGCTGCAACTGAAACTAGAGATGCACGTCCTGTTTCTGTTTGCTTGTTGAATACTATAATGAGAGGCAAATCACGTTGAAATCCATCACCCAAGAAGAACCATCCCGGCGGCCTCTTGGGCAACAGGGACAAATGCCGCCGTCGCAATCAGGAAAGCCAAGGCTGTTGCAACCACCGGCAGCGACGTTGGACATCATCTTCGCACACAACGAGGCATCCACACAGGAACAAGATCACAACAATGCGAATGGTCTCATGCTGACCTGCCACCATTGCCCGACGCTATACAGCACGGGGACTGACCTTCAGAGCGGAGTAGTCAGTAGGAATTGGCTGCGTGCAGTGCACGACCCAGTCCCACCCAGCTCTGTCATGTCCTTTCTGTACTCGCGGACGCCATTGGCAAATCTACTCGTACACACCACGAATGCGCAATTGATGTGGAACACTGTGCAGACTCTTGGGTAACACGTGTCGCGGGGGAAAACTTTCCTGAGCTATCCCGAGAGACAACTGTAGAACCCCGTCTCCATGGGCACGAGGTATATTCCAATCGCACATCATTTTCCGAAAAAAGAGAAACGTCAACGGGTCCATGCAACCGTTTTCCTACTCCCGGACGAACCTGAAACAGTAACTTGTGCAGAGACCGTTCCAATCCTGTTGAGTTGTCTGAACATGTTTTACATATAATACCCAATGCCTTCGCAGGCAAATGAATGGAGAAGAGGGGCGGCGGTCTCAGCGCTGCTGCTACCACCGCAGTGTGGGAGCGCACGTATGCTGGATACCAAGGCATTCATGTCGTTTTTGTGCTGGCGGCCAGTAAGAAAAAGTCACTGCCATGTCTTTCCTGGGGGGCTTGATCCAGGCCAAGCCCCCCTTAAAACCCTTTTGTTGATGCTAAGACAAACTTAAGTGTTTTTATCTCTCTTTTGTTGCCTAAAGTACACTTTCTCAAAGTAACTAGGGTTGTGACCCTAGCCCCCCATGAAGTTCACCCCTGCCACTCAACTGAGCGGAGGTACCTTCCTTCATGGAGGATATACCGAAATAAAACAGGCATTTCATGCTTTAGGCCTTGGAGGTTAAGCCTAGTGGTCCCCCACCCCAAGACCCCTATACTCAATTGTTTCTACCACTTATTGTGGTCCTACTTTGTAACTGTTTCTGAATTCAGTTGCTTGGCCAAGTCATTTTCTGTGTGGTCCTGACATCTATGCCCCTCAGTCCTAACCAGCACCATTTCACCCAAAAGAGTGCACATGAAGTGCCTAATGCAGCCTCTGAGGCAAGAGTCAGACCAATTTTCATATAAAATCTTTTGTATTATCCATTTGTGATTGAATCTTTGTGTATGAACCTGCTTTGTCTATCTGCAGCCCTTCTGTGTTACACTGGATTCCAAAACCAATCATTGATTCGATTCCACATCCTGTCCTTGCTCTACTTGCTGCTTTCGTTGGGGTTTTCAACTACAAAACCTGCAGGAATACATCAAAATATCTAGGGCATAATTCAAGGACATCTTTCCGGTAGCAGAGACAGTCCCTTGTGACCTTTTGAACCGACCCTGAGAAGAAGTGCAGCACAAAAGCTCAACAACAAGTTCATCATGTCCACGCCAAGCGTCAGGACCTGGCCTATCCGAACTGTCCAAGTGCAAATGGGCAGCATGGCCCACCCAATGAGTGAACCACCCTACCGAGCTCCACATCATCTCAGTGGCGCATCTGGGTCCCAAGGAGATCCAGAACGCAGAAGGGCGGAAGAAAATAAAGGCCTTACCACCGAGGCCTTAGCAGCACACGGTGGAGACAGCTTCAGTCACCTCCACAGACGTGTAGCTGCCTCAATATCCAGATCAAATTGTCCAGCTTCATCCTCAACTGCCATTGAAGGACCTGAGGAGTATGAGGAGCTGAAGAAGAAGATGGATGAGTACATCCTACATGAGGAGTACTAAAAATCCATCCGCCGGGAAGATGGAGAGGAGCCATTGGCTGTACATGGATCCAGACCACGTACAGACCTAGGGTCCTACGCACACTCTGGTCCTACGTCCACTGCATCCCTGCCAAGACGACTAAGACCTGAGTATCCAAGACCATGTTGTCCAACCCCAAGGGCTCCCGAAGTGGGCCCGACCCGAGTCGAAGAACAACATCATCCTAGGCCAACCTACGGTGCCCTGGATCAGACGGCCGAGCTGTTGGCCAAACTCCTTTCTGGATCAGAAGATCCAGATGTGACGGCCCTATCGGAGGCCATTAAGGCTAAACTGGGTATTGCAGAACCCTTACCCAAGCCAGAGTTGCCCTCTGTCTCTCCAGGACTGAGTACCCTGGCCGAAGATCTCAAGAGATCAAGGGTCTCAAGGCTGTTGCCTAAGGTCACCTGCCCCAGCCCCTTTCACCCCCGTGCCAGGACAGTGCCTATGGCTGATCTACAGGACGTGCCTGTCACAGAGATTGAGAGAAGAGGCCTGTCAGCCCTGGCACCTCTTGCCGGCGTGTCGCCTCCAGGCCTAACTCCGGGGGGTGGGATGACGGGCAGACCAATTGCCCAGGCGAACATCCAGCTGGAACTGCCGGAGTTCGACCCCAAAAATCTGCCCGAATGGGCAGAAGAATTTGCAGAGTTCCTTTTGTTGACTGGCCAATCCCATGTGGATGTGGCCACCAAATGTTCACTGCTAAAACGCTCATGCAAAAAGAAGTTTTTGCAAAAACAGGTCAAACAGATTGTGAAAACTGTAAAACGCAAGCACCCAAAAGGCTGCCTTGCATGTTCAAGACCTCAGAGTCTTGTTTCGGCCAGTATTTTCCCATGACTTCAGAATTTTCAAACCTCTCATTTTGAATCTCCTGCAGTCCCATTTCGAAAACCTTGAAACGACGCCCTTCTTGTAATTGCCGCACGCAATGAATCAAATCAGTTGATCAATCTTGACTTGGTGATACGGAGTGTTTCAACAGATAAGCCGTTTCATGGCCTAAACAATAATGGACGCTCAGCACAATACATACACTGTAAACATGCTAAAATCCTACAAGGTCAGATCATTTTAAAATAAAAACAAAGCTTTTCAAAAGCTGCTTCTATGCACAAATCTGTGCGCGCGCGTGTTCTGCAGTGCCCAAAAAGGCGGCATCTGCGACGCACCACAGCAAATAACTTATATGGGGCTATGTCATGCACAACAAACAAAAATTAGACATAATTGCTGTAATCCTGACCCTGCCAAATGCAGAGGTCCACAGAAGAAATCAACCTTGTTCTGTCCTGTCCTGAGCTTCCCTTTACACTCCCCCCCCAAGCCCACACATACCCTGATGTGTGGCTGAGACCCCAAAACAAAAGGGTGCGAAGGGTTTTACCATATGGCTGGGAAAAGCTCAGACAGAGCTGGGTGGGTGTAAAACGCAAGCACCCAAAAGGCTGCCTTGCATGTTTACACTCCCCCCCCAGGCTCAGCACTCCCCAAATGAGTTGCTGACCCGAGAAAAAAATAGCAAAACATGCAGGCTTTAACCTACAATAATATACAGATATTATTGTCTGTGATCTGGCTATTTCTACCCATTCCAGGTAAAAACAGCTACTATCTATGTGCAGATCATGCTAGTGGAATACCACTGGTACCATAGATAGTTTTACCCCCCTGAAAGGGATTTCTGTCACAAGACAGTGCCCTAGGGGAGTGGTTAGGTGGTGTTTCAACCTATACCCAGTCGAACTCCTCAAAGGGTGTAAAAACCTGATAAGTGCTCATGGCACACAGCCTGGAGTGCTCATGGCACAGAAAAAACATAGTATTTTTATACTAAAAAAAAACCTCTGCTTTTTCCAACTAAAAGCAGGCATACAAAAAGAAAAGACACTCTGCTCACAAGCAGGCAGGTGCAAATCAAAACAAATGAAAAACCGAGTAAACAAGAGTTCACTCAAAGTACAGAGCAGGATGTACCCCACCACTGCTCAGTAAAGTACAAAAAAAAGTATCAACAAAGAAAAAGAAGGCAAAGGCATATGTCAGTGCCTGCACACAAGGCGCTTGGCGCCACTTGTAGGCCAAAAAAAGGCTTCGTTGACAAAGTCAACTTTTGGATGCATTGTAATTTACATCACATTCTGCCATCTGTGGCAGATATATACCACAAGGGGCTCACAGCGCCAAAAGCTGACAAAGAAAGCGCTGCAAGCGCTCGCAAATTGAACAACGCTCACGGCCGCAAACATACTGCGCTTTTGTAGCGCACAAAACTGCAATGGGATCGTTTGATCTACTCTCAAAACAAATCCTTGTTTTGATTTTCGTATGCTTGTTGATGTCGAAATTGAGTTGGTGATGGTCTCCATTTGTTTGTCTACATTGCTTGCTAATTCGTCAAGTCTGTCGTATGATTGCTTCAATGAAGTATGAAACCCCATGAGGTCTTGGTGAAGTTTCCGAAATTGTTGATCATTTTGTTGATGGTGATGATCCACTATTTTCCGGAGGCCTCTCCCTTCGTTGAGCACACCAAAGGCATTGCGCTTCAGCCAGCCCGCCAACGGCAAAAGCAGCGCGCTTTAAAGAGCACTGCTCAGTCCAAGAAGGGATTCCCTTGGTTCTCCTTGGAGTTCACCACAGACTGCCCCCACATGTCTCGCGTAGGGCACTCGGTCTTCTTCTCACTTGTACCTCGGCATGCGCGACCTTGGATTGAGTTTAATACCTCAAAGAACTTGGCTATAGCGCGGCGACGCTGCACAGCTCGTCCTGCTCGCTGTCCCCTTTGTTTGGGCCTCGCGACGTTCGACGACTCATTTGTGGAGCTCCTTCGCTGCTGAACTCCACCAGGATCTCCCGAAGTTACTGTCCACGCGTCAAAATCATCCAAACTCGCTTGTAACTCGTCCGTTCGGCACTCAGTCACTTGGGATTCGTTCTGCCGGCGCTTTGTCACACTTGAAACGGGCCTTGGTTCTTGCTTCTCGACGAACTTGTTCCATTTGTTCGTTCTGACGGACACAGAGGGCGAACAGTTACCCAACAGTTCCACAACTTGTCGGAGGTCACTTAAGGATCGCTTCAAGGAATTTTCCAACGAGGTCTCCAACTTCGCCAACACACCTGAGTACTCAGACGCTTTGTTCTTGTTCGGCGGCGCATTCGATTTTGCGGTGTTCTTCTTTGGCATTGCCTTGCTGGAATCCGCCAGCTCCTTCAATGAGCGCTCCCCTGGTTCCTTCAGTTCGTTCGGCGGCGTACTTGTCTGCCCCGAATTCAACGAAGGCTGGAACAACCGGCAATAGAGCTTTTGAAAAACGTGGCCAAAGTTCGCGTACCTCTTCGCGCAGATGACTTGTTGCTCATACCTGAGACTTTGCCTTATTCGTTCTTCCTCTGCGACGAGTCGTTGCACTGCTGTGATGGCGGCGGCTTCAGTACATCGTGGCACTTCTGTTACTCCACTTGAAAGGCGCTGCGGCAGCGGTGTTGTCCTGGGCGGGGCTGGCGCTGGTCTGGACGGCGCCTTGATGGTATCTTGATTGACGGCTCGGCCGGGCCGTAGACTCCTGTGATTGCACTCCTCACTCTTGTTGATCTCATCTGCAGCTACAGGCAAAGGCAAAGAAACGTCGTGTTTATCTGTTGAATATTTCAAGACCTCAGAGTCTTGTTTCGGCCAATATTTTCCCATGACTTCAGAATTTTCAAACCTCTCATTTTGAATCTCCTGCAGTCCCATTTCGAAAACCTTGAAACGACGCCCTTCTTGTAATTGCCGCACGCAATGAATCAAATCAGTTGATCACCCTTGACT
The DNA here is from genome assembly GCA_964036045.1 of Eutreptiella sp. 'Long Island Sound 2002'. NCBI lineage: Eukaryota > Euglenozoa > Euglenophyceae > Eutreptiales > Eutreptiaceae > Eutreptiella > Eutreptiella sp. 'Long Island Sound 2002'. Next base: position 27,644,523 of record OZ038399.1, on the reverse strand, counting down.
TGGTGATACGGAGTGTTTCAACAGATAAGCCGTTTCATGGCCTAAACAATAATGGACGCTCAGCACAATACATACACTGTAAACATGCTAAAATCCTACAAGGTCAGATCATTTTAAAATAAAAACAAAGCTTTTCAAAAGCTGCTTCTATGCACAAATCTGTGCGCGCGCGTGTTCTGCAGTGCCCAAAAAGGCGGCATCTGCGACGCACCACAGCAAATAACTTATATGGGGCTATGTCATGCACAACAAACAAAAATTAGACATAATTGCTGTAATCCTGACCCTGCCAAATGCAGAGGTCCACAGAAGAAATCAACCTTGTTCTGTCCTGTCCTGAGCTTCCCTTTACAAAAACCTGTTCTACCTGGGCAGAGGTACTCCTGAGGTTAGAGAAAACATTCCCAGTCTATGAGACTGACCTCAGCGTACGCACACAGATCGAGGAGCTACCTATGCTCCCGGAGTTTTCATCCGCTGCGCGAATTTCTGAGTATGTGTGCGACTTGGAGTACTTATTTTCGAGGATGAACGTGGGCTCCTACGGAGCCACTGAGCCCCACCCGTGGCTCATGAGTAGGATCCCCCAGCGTACGTGGGATGATTGCCGCTCCAGCTCTGAGAGGAAGAGCAGGACCCACTCGTACGATGAACTGGTGGATCTCTTGATTGAGCTAGCTCTTGAGAGAGAGAATGACTCCCACATGGAGAAATTCCTCAAGAAGCATTCGGGACGAGGTGGTACCCCTACCCCCGAACGTGGCGAAGGGAAGGGGCATAAAAATCCCACTAACACCAACCAGGGAGGTGGTAAAGGGAGGGGCAACCTACGTGCCATGAACGAGGTTCAACCTGATGCAGGCACACCCCACCAGTTCTACTGCCGACCTGTCAATGACAAGGGGGGACCTTGTCATGCCTCTGACTGCGATCTCCGCAGTGGCTGTATGCTGCAGATGAAACGTCAGCAGCACACCAAAGATGGGAAACAGGTGACCCATCAGGACCATTTCAGGTGTACCATCACCTGTGGTTACTGTGGCAAACGTCGTCACTACGAGGACGAATGCCACATCAAGAAACGCGAGAGTGACAAACTCAAGCGTCAGGAGGTGGAGCGCCAGAAGACCCAGACGCCCGCCAGAAATCCCCCGAACGGGGATAAAGGTGGTAAAGGAGGTGGCAAAGGGGGTGGCAAAACGGGACCCCCTAACCCCCAGAGGCGCTCATCAGCGCCCGTTGCAACACCCACTCCTGCTGCTACACCCGCTCCCGCAGGTGACCCCAAGAAGCGCCCCCAAGGGGATAACGCTACCCCTGAGGGGAATAATTCCAAGAACAGGCGCTTGCCCTGGATGGCCAAGTCCCTCATGACTGCAGGGGTGGATGTGAAATTCCCTGATGAGGAATAGGGGGGCGGCTCCGAAGAGGGGGACTTGGTTTTCTGGATCCTCGTGGAAATCGGGGATCAGGTTTTTCGAGCGGTGCTTGATACCGGTGCAACACTTTCCATAGTGGCCCGGCGCCTGCTTAAGACTTTCAGGAAAACCAAGACCGTGGCCATAAGAGTAGGGGATGGTCGTACCATCCATTCCTTGGGGGGGGTCGATGTGACTATATGTCTGGGCGACGAAACCGTGACCCAACACTGCAGAGTGTTGGACACCGACGCCTTTGACATCGTCATTGGCACCGACTTTCTACGAAGAAACCCCCAGGTAAAAATGCTGTCCCTACAGCGTCCCTATTCTTTGCACTGCGACTTTGGCAGTGGGCTATTCTCCGTTCCTTTGGAGCTGTCAGGACGAAAAGAGTCTGGGCTGCGCTACGCAGCCAAGACGAACTATCGTACTGAAAACTACCAACTGGCCCGTCACGTTCTTGAAAATGGACTGGCGGCCCTTCAGGTAAACCTGGATGAGATCCAGGTGGAATTGTTTGCGAGCCAACAACAGCACATCATGCAGTTGTACTGCTCGAAACAACTGAACAATGCTTTCCGTTTCTTCTGGAAAGCAATGGGCCTAGCGTATGCTAACCCTCCCTTCTCCCTGCTCGCGAAGGTTCTAACCAAAATTGCTTATGAGGGAGGAAGGGTTGTTATGTGCACCCCTGACTGGGGTTGCTCTGGTGAACATGCTTACTGGCGCCGTATGCTAGATCGAATGACCGTGGGAAGAGTGCAACTCCCCGACGGTCCCATCTATGTGCCTGAGGACTCAGACACAGCTATGCAGGCCCCTGAGTGGGCCAGTTTCCTGTCCATCGTCGATGGATCTCTCAATCCTGTACCCCTGTGTGACCTAGACCAGGTGCTACTAAAAGAGGTCATGGCCGAAAATCGTGGCCTGACCCTCTATGATCTCAAAAATCGATCTCCTGAGCACCTATCTGCCACACTTACAGGGTGTGAGTCTCCTGATGACTGTCTGGAACCTGCAGCTGTAAAAGAGGATGCTGACGACCAACTGTCTGAGATCGCCAGCACTATCCCCTCTGTTGATCCCAGCTGTGTTGACCTAAAACATAGTGCTTTCCTAGCCCAGCTGTTGCTGGAGGAGGTAGATCTAGAGTCAACCTCTGAACCCGCTTCCCCTGTTGGGAAGCCAGTGCTACACATGCAGCCTGTGCACACAGGTGAACCCCTGGCCCGGAGTGCTGATGCTCTGGCACGGCCTGCTGCTAATAACATGCCATTGTCTGAGCATGACACTCAAGAACTCCGGCAGCTGTTGTACCTGAAGGCCGAAGGTATTGAGCGCCAGGAGAGGCTGCAATACCTCAGACAGACCTGGAAATACTCCATCTGGTCTGAGGAGGACGATGAGTCCTATACGCTGCCTGATCCTGAGATACCTCTAGTGTATTCTCTACACTATGGGCAGCAATGTCCCCCTGAGTGGGACGATGGTACTGTGCCTGCCGAAACTGCTGATCGGCAGAAAAAGAAAGAACATGGAAAAAGCAACCTCCATGCTGAGGAGGATTTCCTTCAGAAACTCGAGAGTCTTAACCTTGACCCCCGCCTGAAGAAACTGCTGATAACCTATGAGGAGGTGTTCGGCGCCTTGCCGCCTCCCCTTTCTTGTAAAAAACTGGTCCAGATGGACCTGAAATTGAAACCAGAATTTGAAAAGACGCGAGTGAGGCGTCGTCCCTATCCCGCTCCACAGGAACAGGTTGAAGAAATCGAGCGCCGGATCCAAGAATGCATTGATGCTGGCCTCGTTGAAGAGTATAAACACGGGGACTATCCCCATCACTGCAGTCCCTGTTTCCTTGTTGCTAAACCAGGGTCGACTGCCCTACGTCTTGTTGTAGACTATGGTGAGGTCAACAAGAAAACCCAGAACCACTCAGGGAGTATTCCTAATATGGAAAACACCCTGGAGCGTATTGCCAAATGCAGGTACAAGACCAAAATGGACAAACGCTCTGGTTTCTGGCAGGTGGACCTAACAGCCGCAGCTCAGGAGCTGCTGGCCTTTATAACCCCTAAGGGTCGTGTCTTCAAGTGGAAGGTTATGCCTTTCGGGGTGGCTAATGCCCCAGCGCTCTTCCAGGAGCTTATGAACAAAATTTTGTACATACTGAGGCGCAGGCCTCTAGTACAAGAGTTGATTTCTCGGGGTGCAGAAATGGAGGCTCACATCGACGACGTGAGTTTGGGTAGTAATACCAAAGAGGACCACGTCCTTCTCCTCCGTGAATTTTTCATTGTCTGTCAAGAAAACCATCTCCGAATCAAACTCGAAAAATGCGAGTTTATGAAAGAGGAGATGGAGTATTTGGGTTTCGACGTGGGGTATGGCTGGTGGAAACCAGCCGCGTCTAAGATGCAGCCCCTACAGGACATGCAGATTCGCGATGACCCTAAGAAGGGTCTACACGATGTGAGGAGTTTTGTGGGCGCCTGTAATTTCTATCGGCGTCACATCCACAATTTTACTTACTCCTCTGCACCCCTCACTGACCTGATCAAGAAAACAACTCCCTGGAGGTGGACCTCCAGAGAGGAAGAGTGTTTCCAGGAGTTGAAGAAGAAGATTGCCTCCTCCAACTGCCTGGGAGTGCCCCGCCCTGAGGGCGAGATAGTCCTGATCACTGATGCCAGTGATGTAGCGGGGGGTGGTACGATCTACCAATGGCAGGAGCTTAACCCCGCTGAACTAACCCACTGCCATTATCGTACTACTGGACTGAACCGTGATGGTTCGTTGAAACATGACTATCCTACCAGTGAGTGGCGACTGGTGCCACTGGGACACTGGAATTGCAAATGGAACCAAGCGCGTTCCAACTACAGCACCTATGACCAGGAACTCCTGGCCAGTATGTTGGTGCTATCGTCACAATCCCGACTTCTGGGATCTAACCCTATTGTCTGGCTGTGTGACCAGGAGCCTGTGAAGTCTTTTCAGAAGGGCCCACGACCAGAAAAAGCAAAGCTAAAACGGTGGTGGACTTACCTGAGCCAGTTCAGGCTGACAGTGCATCACATCCCCGGGATTAAGAATGAACTGTCTGACTATATATCGCGCAACAACTTCGATGCGCTTATTGGTGAGCTCTGAGGCGCTCGCCAAAGAGGCTTTCCAGCGTATGGATGTCCAGCTTGACCTGTCCATGCGCACTGCTGGAATCCTGGAGGGTTGGAGTCTAACCGACTATCAGTCAGAGTATGAAGAAATTCTCCAAACCCTCAGCACTGGTCTCGAACCCCGTGTCATTGACGGGCACCAGTGGTATAAAAAGATTCAGTACCTCTTCTACGAGGACCAAATTGTTGTGCCTGAAGCACGACTGGATGGGTGCCTACAGTGGTCCGATCTCAGCTCTGGTCACACTGGCGCTAATCGCTCAGTGGACTTCTTCCGTGAGTGTTTCTACTCTAGTCTAACCCTGACTGAACTGAGGTCTCATATGCAGACCATTGTGGATGCTTGTGGCTGTCATGCCAGCAAGCAGAGCGACAGTAGGGATAGGGGCCGGATCTCCAGCTTACCCATACCCTATTGTGCTAACTCTCTTCTCTACGTGGATTTCATCCACGGCCTACCACGCTTTGGAGGCTATGATAGTTGCCTCGTGGTCACCTGTGGTCTATCTCGCTTCACCCGAGTGTTCCCTTGTAATAAGAAAATCACAGGTGAGCAGACTGTGAAAATGTTGGTCGAACAATGGTTCGAACCCTATGGAGCACCTAAGCAGGTGCACTCTGATGAAGATGTACGCATCCGCAGTGACACTGGGTGGTACAAACGAGTGCTAAATGCCCTCAACGTGGAGGTAACCACAGGTGTGCCCTATACCCACACGTCTAACCCTCTCTGTGAGAGACAGAACCGTGTGGGGGAGCAAAACTTAAGAATCCTGATGAAACAGGTGCGCACCAAGGACTGGGTACGCCTAGTGCCCTGGGCAGTGCTGTCCATGAACTCACAGCGGAGCTCTTCTACGGGTTTCACCCCCCACGAACTGTTCGATGGAGGACGACCTGCTTGGTTCTTCAAAACCCCCTTTCCTGAGGACTTCAAGAGCCCTGTGGGAGATTGGCTGGAACACAAGCAGTCTCTGGCTAACCAGGCTGGTACTAACCTGAGGCACATTCGTGACCGTGAACAGAGCCGACGGAACCGCCTACGGCGACCTGCCAGCTTCAAGGTTGGTGACCTTGTTTTGGTAAACCATTCACGCCTACCCTCCTGGCCACGTAACTGCCTACAGGACCCTTACTTTGGACCCTATCGTATCATCAGGATAGATGGATCCAGGATCCATGTCAGGTGCAGTCCACGTCTAGGTGGTGAACTGCTGTGTGCACCTAAGCAGTTGAGGCACTATCACTCCCCTGACGACTTGTCTTGGGATGAGTGGCGCCTCAACGACAGTGACATTGAACGTATAGACCTAGAGAACGCTGCCAGTCCAGAGGAGGCAGACGAACTCGAAGAGATGACTGCCGATGAGATGGCAGTCGATGGTTACTACGTGGTTGCAGGTATTGCTCGCCACGAGTATAAACAGGGCTGGAAATTCCTTACCCTGTGGGATGGCTATGGGTTGTCTGAGGCGACCTGGGAACCTATGTCAGCCTTTATACAACCAGATGGGAGTATCAACCCCATCTTCCGCACTTACCTCGTTGAGAACAACGAGGGGCAGCTCCTAACCCGTGCTGAGACTATGTCCCAGCGTAAGAAGCGAAACTAATCTCCCTGTGTCAGTCTGTGCCCTGCAGACCCATGCCTATGGTTTCCAGCGTGAGCCAGATGGCCGCTTATCATGATTGCAGCCACCTAGCGAGTGTGTGCCTTGTTGACCATGTGTTGCATGGGTACTGCCCTAATGTAATGACCTTGGAGAGCCAACGAAGAACGGTGGCTTACTACACCAGGGGGGAATGACAAGCAAGGTGTTATGAGGCAAGGTGTGTCTTCCCTCCTTGGGGACAAGCGAGCCCACAGTTAGGACCCCTGACTGGTCCAGACCGATGGGGTTCTACCCTTCCTTACAGGGTTTACCATACCCCTAAGTGTGCTACGTATGTCTGTATGTGTCTCACTTCTCTCCCCAGCGTGGCTCCCGGAGACCGGGCTTCGCTGACGTCGGACCGAAGGTCCTAATCAGGTACTATTACCACTCCTATGGCGCCCAATTTCTGTGCTGGCGCCTATCCTTGGGGTAAGACGGCAAAAGCCCTACCTACTAGAGGGGAGGTGTGGCCAAGTGTGCTAAGCGCATACAAAACGCCCATTTTTGCTACAGGCCAAAAGCTAACGCACTCCCCTGCCCACGAGTAAAAGCACGCGGGACAGGAGACACCACTACACTACACTCACTAACGCCAGCACCGGCCTTCGAAGGCAGGGTGAGCACTCATCACTTGCACTCAACTCCTGCCAGGCCTGCTGACCCTAACCCCTACACACGCTACTGGGTGCTGCAGTCAAAGATCACTCAGGCCCTAATGGCCCTCCTGTGAAGAAGACAAGAGAACAAAGCACTCCTAAGCAGCTGTGGCCTAACAGGGGACGCCACAACGCGTTTCCCCTGCTAGGGCTTGGAGGGAAGGGGTGCTCTCGTTGCGTGCACAGCGCAGATGTCGTTGAAGTCGAACTGCCCTCGCCAGTACCGGCTGAGGCACAGTGATTTGATTTGTGATCAGCGCCCCTGTTTTGCTGGGGCAGAAAAATGGATAGCCGCCGAAGGCAGCTGCTGCGTGCAACAATCACCCTTAACCTCTCCCACCTGTACAACAGAGGCAAATGAAGGGGTGTTTGCGGCGGAGGAACCAAGCCACACTCCAGGTATTATACCCTTCTCAGTGTGACCTATAATACACTGTCCGCAAACACGCTGACGGATCAGCTCCCCTGTCAAGCAAGCAAGCTTTAAGAGACTCCTCAGGTTCTCTTAAAGAACGTACCGAGGAGCCTCTGGGTAACCTAAACAAGGTTTACGGTGCGCAATTCGCGTGGCCTACCCTTTAATGCATCATGTGCACGCAGGGAAGGGAGGCTGAACCACTGACTCAACCAGGAGGTGAGCTCCTCCTGGGCTAACCTACCTTACTCACCATGCATCGTGTGAATGCCGAATTCAAACGAACACAAAACAAGCCTAAGCGTTTTAAGCAACCCTACTTTAACGCCACGGCTACACACGAACAAACGCTTTCTTTACTTACCTGTAAAGAAGAAAACAAGGGTGAATTTGGGGTCACGGAAAGCGTCACAGCGTGTGAATGCCTCGATTAGGCACATGCATCGCGAGCACAGCGCATATTCTAACCCTACGTGCGCGCTGCGCGCTTCATTCGCATCGCATACCTTTCATTCCTGTTTTTACCTGTGCAGAGCACGAGAGAGGAGCACCCGAACCCCCAACGAGCACAGCGTTGACAACCCTAACGTTTTAACGAAACAACCAACACGAACGCAATGCGTGAGTGTGAGGTGACACTGACATACCTGGGAGATGGGTTGTTGACCTGCTCTGTGGTGTGGGCTGAATTTGAATACTTGACTCTGAAGTTTATAAAAATTTTGATGCAACTGTGCAAAAATTTCCTTTAGAAGTTTAAAAACTACGGCTCATACCTTCTTTTCCAAAAGCCGTTTACGCTTGCGCAACCCTTTTCTTGGAATCCGCTTCCTTTGCGCTTGTCTGCGACTTTTAGTTATGTGTAAAAATGACGATTTCTCGCGTGGTTTCGTCGATTTTTAACGATTTCACTTGCTAAATCGCAACCCCTTCCGCTAAACCGCAGGAATCACTCCCTGCTGGTTACATTTTCTATTTTTTCCAGCTCCTGGAGGTTTGTGTCCTCCATTGGGAGTATTGCTCTGCCCTGGCCCTTGATCAGGACGTATACTAAAACGCTGTTCATACGGCAAAAGTCGTCCGAATTAGAGCGTTCGACTGTACCCTAGTGGGCAACCACATGTGCTCCAGGGAGGGAGTCCTGGGTTCAAACCCCACTACCCCCAAATTTTTACCAAAAGTTTTCGTCGCACGCCGGCGACTTTTGAGGAATGCCCCTTCGAAGGGACATCATTCACGGTACATTACACTGTTTTTCAAGGGTACCTACAGTGTGATAGGCTTCTATGAAGTGATGAGGATGTTTTTGGTAAGCTTAATGCATTTTCTGAGGTAATTTTGGGAATATTTGAGCCTTTTTCCTTGGTCCTACTAGCTTAGCTAACTAGTACTCCAGGGGGGAGTAAGAAAAAGTCACTGCCATGTCTTTCTTGGAGGGCTTGATCCAGGCCAAGCCCCCCTTAAAACCCTTTTGTTGATGCTAAGACAAACTTAAGTGTTTTTATCTCTCTTTTGTTGCCTAAAGTACACTTTCTCAAAGTAACTAGGGTTGTGACCCTAGCCCCCCATGAAGTTCACCCCTGCCACTCAACTGAGCGGAGGTACCTTCCTTCATGGAGGATATACCGAAATAAAACAGGCATTTCATGCTTTAGGCCTTGGAGGTTAAGCCTAGTGGTCTCCCACCCCAAGACCCCTATACTCAATTGTTTCTACCACTTATTGTGGTCCTACTTTGTAACTGTTTCTGAATTCAGTTGCTTGGCCAAGTCATTTTCTGTGTGGTCCTGACATCTATGCCCCTCAGTCCTAACCAGCACCATTTCACCCAAAAGAGTGCACATGAAGTGCCTAATGCAACCTCTGAGGCAAGAGTCAGACCAATTTTCATATAAAATCTTTTGTATTATCCATTTGTGATTGAATCTTTGTGTATGAACCTGCTTTGTCTATCTGCAGCCCTTCTGTGTTACACTGGATTCCAAAACCAATCATTGATTCGATCCACATCCTGTCCTTGCTCTACTTGCTGCTTTCGTTGGGGTTTTCAACTACAAAACCTGCAGGAATACATCAAAATATCTAGGGCATAATTCAAGGACATCTTTCTCGTCCCCATGTGATCAAAGCGTTCCGGCGGAATTCGTGCGTACGAATACCGATGGCCGCCTAAACGCAAAGATGACATGTTGCGGCGCACTGCCCTCATGTGAAACGCAACTGACAACAACAGCACAACGCGGACCACACAGTGACCACCACCTCAATCGCTGCTTACTTTGCACACCGCGAACCAAAGCAGAAGGAGTGTGACAGAACCTGGGAGCCATCATGCTGGCCAGCTATGTGCCTCATGATCATCAGTACACAATCATGGGTGCCGGTGCTGCTGCATATGCATATGCTGTATATGCTGGTTCCATCGGAGTCATGTAGCCCATCGGGGCAGGGTAGAGTCCTGAGACAATGTAGGCGTGAGCGGGAAGGAAAGCCCATGTGCGTATGGGCAGCAGGACGGACGGTATGAGTTTGACAAGCTGGCAGAACAGTGCGAGACGAAGCCGTCAACCTAGAGCGTGGGGGACCGTGTCACTCACACACACACTCAAGTGTGGGACACTGGCTTTTTGCAGGGAGCTTTTTAATTAAAAAAAAAAAGCAGGTGTGTCCGGTAGCCAGCAAAATCTGCACATCTCCAACCGATGGCACTTAAGGGGTAACCGACGGCGGTTGGAGTGCAACCGACGGCGGTTGGAAGGTTACCGACAGCAGTTGGAGACAAAGTGCTACAAGGCCAAGACCAGGTTTTTTGACTGAAAAAAAAATACTGGACCCCAAAAAAAACCCCTGGCTCTTTGCGCTTGGCACACTCCACGATGAGCTGTCGGGTGGACACACACGCTTCCACACCCACAACAAAGCATCGCTGTCAGCCATTATTCCGTGCGGAGGAGAATGGCAGGCAACAGGCAGAGGAGACTGGCAGGCCAATAGGCACAGCCCCCAGGGTCGGGGTTGTACTGGAGTAGTCGTAGTAGTAGTTGTTGTACTGCGGCATTCCTCCTACCACATGAGGCCCGGCGACCGCTCCCAAACAGGTCATCGGGCTGATTGGGTTCCAGATGGCCTTCCGGCCGGGTTGGGAGCATCCCGGAACCATGAAGAATGACGAATTGTCCGTTTCAGTTTGAGAACTTGTTTCATTGAGTACAAAGTGATACCCCCTTCTACCATTCATCCCAAAGGAGTACCAGTGGGTATTCCGGCTGATAAAGAATTGAACCAAGAAAGTATGGGCAGTCGCAAAGACAGTGGGAGTTTGACAAGCAGAGAACACTCCAAAGGCTGATTGGGTCCCACGTGAAGGTTTGGCACACAACTGGGTGGCGGAGTAGTACCTGCTGGTTTCGGCATGGCGTATGGGTTTGCGACACCAACATTGGAGCCGAAATATGTGCCATCAATGACCCCATCTGCAGCATCAAGTGCTAGAGCATCAGCCTGGCTTGCCGCAAGGGCTGTGACAGGGGTTCAAAGTAAGATCATGTGCATAGGCCTTGCAGGCACGCCCATGGAACGGCACTCCACTCAACAAGACAAGTGCCCCCAGGCCGTCCGGGCCCCGGAGATATTGGATTGTAAGGGAGGCGCTGGGCATGAACCTGCTGAGAGTGGATTCTGTGGGTTAGGGCCTGCCACTGAAGGTGGTGTGGGTGTCCGCCATTTTGGTTGACGAGGTAGTTGATGTGTGGAAGAGTATCACTGCCTACTGCCATTTCCTTCCCCTGGGAGCGGAGTAAGGGGACTACCTCCCCCATCTTCGGCCCCGCGCCGTACGGCGCCCGCAGCCGGGATTTCAGGCCCCGCAGCCAAGATTTGTTGGCATTGCCATAAATTAGGGGGGCAGGGGTGAAATATGCGGCTTGGTACCTCCGCGTGTACGCGATGGTTTGACCTTGAAACAAAGATTGGTCACAATGTAATAAACGGGCACAGAGAACAGCGTCTCCCCAGCGGGGAATCGATTCGCGGTCTCCCGAGTCATGCAGCCGGGATACTCACCACTACAGGGGGGGGGGGAAATTTACCAGGTTTTTTTTCACTTGGCCCCGGCATGGCTGCGGTATTCATCTGGTCACCCGGGGGAGGGGCCCCAACACGATGCAGTATCCGAATCCCGAAACCGCAGCAGTCTGCGATGCTGTGCTATTCATGATTAGCCAGAACCCCGAAAGTTTTTCCGGTTTTTTTCGGTTGTCAGGACATTTGTAACGGCAGAATACGGTTTTGTACTGGGCACAGAATACGGTTTTACACTTGCGCATCTCTGTCGCATGTGTTCTGGTTACGGCGAGGGGGGCTGAAACCATTTAAACATTCGCAGTACACCAGAGCCTTTGAGCTGATTGCACACATTGTTGATCCTGATCCGATGTTGATTGATTGCAGCAACAGTCAATGTCAAACTGGAATCTAGCTTTATGTGAAGGTGAGCAGTGGGTCGGAGATGTCAAACCTTCCACCACTTTGTCAGGTGCACAAAGCAAGCTACAGCACTTATCATCCCGAAACCTCTAGGAATCAAGGACCATCAAGGACTAAAGTGTAAAACCAAGGCGCAAATCGTGTGGAGGACATGAATTTTTATGGGAGTGCACCTTGTCTAAACCATTCGAATGATATCCTTTTCGAAAGGAAAGCCTTGGACTTTAGCGCAGCAAGCTCTGAGTGTCTATTTTTTTTCGCTTGGTTTGTGCGATGTTACTTTGATAAGCCTTTTGTTTTGCCTCGTCTGCCATGCCAACCAAGATTCAAACCAGGTTGCATTCCGTCCGCGTTGTGTTGGTTGTTTACTACTAATTCATCTACTATTGATGAGGGGCAAACAATGGACACACCGCACATACACATCACAACCAAGTATGCTCTTTGTTGCAAAGGACTTGAGTGTTTCCCTCTTTGGTTCCTGCTCCAACGGAGGAGGAACAAAGATGGGGTGCAATTCTTGGTGTCAAGGCATCCACAACATTTGTTGTATCCAATTACTTCGCAGGGTGGTAAAATGGCTAAACTAGTTGGTGAATGAGGAAAGGATAGACGACGCCATGCCGTAATACAATGTGGCCGACTCCCCCCCCGGCCACCAAATAATAGTGCATGTTCGCATACGGAACCATGCAGTCGAACGCTTTTGCGTTTCCAGTTGCCCTTGTTCGGATGACCAAAAGGGGGTAAAAAATTGGTATTGCTCCTCAGAAATGAAGGAAATTTTTGGTATGCAGCCCCTTGCTGCTACTTCCTAGTGGATGTTCATTGTGGATTCCGGGTGGGCTCTGGATGGTTGCTGTTATTTCCTGGTGGGCTCTGGATGGCCACTGATATTTCCTGGTAGGCTTTGGATGGTTGCTGTTATTTCCTGGTGGGCTTTGGATGGTTGCTGTTATTTCCTGGTGGGCTCTGGATGGTTGCTGTTGTTTCCTGCTGGGCTCTGGATGGTTACTGATTGCAGATCACTTGCCACTTGCTCAGCCTGCTAGATGTACACCAACGTCAACGGTAGTGCGGACCTACAGAGGACACAGTGTCAATCGACACGGTGTCTCATCTCTATGTTACCTTCCCTCCCAGGTGCAGGTGCAGGCACAGTGCAGGCAGGGGGGCATAAATACGACGTTCAGGTGATGTTTAGATGACATGCAGATGTGCAGACATAAAAAAGGCCAAAAAAAGCGAAGCAAAAACTATACCCTAAGCTGGGTTTGAACCCAGGACCCTTAGACCCAAAACCTAGCACAACTACCAACTAAGCTACATCAGGATCTGGCAGAACTGTAACATCAGAGTGTGCATGTCATAGTGAAAAAAAAAAAGGTGTCATTATGGTAGGTAGGTAGGTAGGTAGGTGCACTCGGTCGTGGAGAGGCGCCCCATGGTTCCCCCTGGCGTCGCCCCTGTGACGGACAGGAAGAGGCTCCGCGCTTGAAGAGGGGAGGCGACTTACATCCCGCTAGACCTGACTGGTGGCCGCAAACAAAGCGGCCCCGGGCAACACCGGGAGGGCTGATCGCCGCCAGCATGACGTACTTGTCTCGCCGGGAGGGTGTGCCCCCGTGCTTGCGCTCGTCCCCTCCTTCGGGCGGAACCCTAGAGGTTCACCGGACTTCCTGGCGTATCCCGTTCCCAGGGCATGCATGCATGTTCTTGGTACTGGGGTTCTGAGGTGCTTGGGTGTGGCACGCTCCGCCTCGAGTCCCTAAGCAGCGCTAGCCTTAGGATGCAGCCTTACCCCCGGTCTCCGGATCTCGTTTGGCCGGGTCACCTGCATGGCACGCGCTGCCTCAGTGCCCGGGCTATGGACACTGGGTTTCCTACTGTTGTGTGGTGCTTGTGCTTGCGTTTGGGTTTTGCAGAACCCCGCCAATCCTGCCTGGGGTCTTGGGTGGGTGTGCTTGTTTACGGGTTTTGGCTTCTCCCCTCCGTTCCTAGCTGGCGCTTGTGGTGCGTGCGGTTGGGCTTGGGTTTTGGCTCGCATCCTGCCATTCCTGGCTGGGGTTTTGGGGTGTGCGTGGCTGTGTGCGCGCTCTGCCTGTAGCCCGCCACTCTTGGCTGGGGCGTGCGGTGTGGGTGTGTGTGCTTGGCTCGGGTTGCAGCTGCGCGCCGCCACTCCTGGCTGGGGTGTTGGGGGGTGTGCGTGTTTGTGTGCGCGCTCCATCTGTACCCCGCCACTCCTGGCTGGGGTGTGCGGTGTGGGTGTGTTTGCTTGGGCTCGGGTTGTGGCTACGCCGCGCCACTCCTGGCTGGGGTGTTGGGGTGTGTGTGTCCCTGTGTGCGCGCTCCGCTTGTACCCCGCCACTCATGGCCTGGGTGTGCGGTGTGGGTGTGTGTGCTTGGACTCGGATTTCGGCTGCGCGCCGCCAGTTCTGGCTGGGGTGTTGGGGTGTGTGTGTGTTTGTGTTTGCGCTCCGCCTGTATCCCGCGACTCCTGGCTGGGGTGTGCGGTGTGGGTGTGTGTGCTTGGGCTTGGGCTTCGGCTGCGCCCCGCCACTCCTGGCTGGGGTGTTGGGGTGTGTGTGCGTTTGTGTGCGCGTTCCGCTTGGTCCCCTGCCCCTCCTGGCTGGGGCGGCGGTGCGGGGGTGTGTGCTTGGGCTTGGGTTTCAGCTGCGCCCTGCCACTCCTGGCTGGAGTGTTGGGGTGTGTGTGTGTTTGTGTGCGCGCCCCGCTTGTACCCCGCCACTCCTGGCTGGGGTGTGCGGTGTTGGTGTGTGGGGTAGGGTTTCGCCTGCTCTCCGCTTTTTTCTGGGTTGGGTGTTGGGGCGTGTGGCCTCTTGCGTGCGCCGCGTCCGTTTCCCGTCACCTTCTGGTGGGGCTGCCTGTGCCGTGGGGGTGTGCGGGAGTTGCCGTGGGTGGGGTTTGCCCCCCCCCCTCCCCTTTTATTTTTTTTCTTTTCGGGCTGCGGGGGGGGGGCCTGTGGTTTTCGGCCCTGTCGTGTCGTGGCTTTGTGGTGTCCGCCGCTGCCTGTCCCGGTCTTGGGTCTCTTGGTCTCCGTCCCCCCTTCGCCTCTCGTTTGGGCTGCGCCTATGTTTTTTTGGTTTTTTTGCCCGCCATTGCCCCAGTGGGGTGTGTGTCGGCGTGTCCAGGATGTCCTTTCCTCCGGTGGGCCGCTGCTCTCGGTTGGGTGCCGCCGGTTTTGGCAAGGCGGTCCTCCGGTGTTCTTTCGGGGGGCCCCGTGGGTGCCGTCTTCGGTGCCGTCTGGCTGGGGGGTTTGCCCGCCTCTTGTGAAGTGGGTGCGCGGCTTCGCGGCTGTGTGCCTGTCTCTTGCCCCCCCCCCTTTTTTTTTGCTGTTTGTTTGTTTCCCCCCCTTTTTTTCTCTGGGGGGGGGGTCTGCCTGTTCCTCCCTCTGCCTTCCCTGGGCTGGTGCACGCACTGGTCGGCATTCGGTGTGGTTAACCGGGTTGCTGTTGGTGCTTGCGGTTTGGTGGGCCGTGCCCCGGCCCCATGGGTCGGGTGGGTTATGTACACGCTTGGCCCGGTGGCCTTTCCTGTCGGGTTAGGTTCTGGCTCTGCTGGCTGGGCGGTTGCGCCAGGCGGTTTCGGGAGGCCCTGGGTTAGGGGGGCTGGGGCTTTCCGTGTCCTTCCGCCTTTGTGGTGCGGGCTTTAACTTTCTGGTGGCGGTTTGTGTGGGCGGGCCGCCGCCGTCGTTGCTGGGCGTGCGGTGGCCCCTAGCTGGTGTGCGGCAGGCAGGTGTGGCGTCGTCCCACGGTTGTGGGCGTGTTTCCTCCCCTTCCGGGGTGTGCGGCGGCTTGCTTGGGTTAGACCCACGGTTAGTGTCCCTTGTTCTGGTGTTGTGGTGTGCTTTGGTGCGCCGTGCTGTGTCGTGCTGTGTTTTGCCGTGCGGCGTCGTGCTGGTCCATGCTGTGTTGTGGTGCGCCCTGCGCTGTCGTGCCGTGTCGCGCCGCGTCGTGCCATGGTGCGCCGTGCTGTGCCGCGTCGCGCCGTGTCGTGTTCTGGTGTGTCGTGTCGTGGGGTGCCTTGTCGTGGTGCGTTGCACGGCGGTGCACTGCGGTGCGCTGTGCCGTGTTGCCTCGTGTTGTGCCGTGTATTGTTGTGCTGTGGTGTGTGGTGGGCCCTTTTCACTGCCGTTCCGGCGTGGGGTGGGGTCGGCGGTGGTTAGACTGGCCCGTTGGTGCGGGATGCGGGCCCAGGTTTTGTGGCTGGCTGGTGGCTGGGGGGCGCGGTTAGGTGTGGCGTGGCTCGTTGGATCCGTGCTGCGGGGGTCCGGGTGTGCCGCTCGGGTTGGTGGATCAGGTGGGTGTCCGCGGGGTTGCCCTCCCTGGGGGCCTGTGCCTTGGTCCCGTGTCCTCTGGGGGTCCTTGCCCCTAGTCCTGGGTGTCGCGGCCGTGTCCTCTTCCTCTTCTGGTGCCCGTGTGGTGGCCCTTGCTGTGGCCGGGGTCGTCGCCTGGCGGTGAGGGCGTGGTGGTGGGCTGCGCGGCGGTGTTCTCAGCGGCTCCCTCGGTGGGTGTAGCCCTTTCTCACCGTGTGGGTGTGCCCTCCTTCCCCTGCGCGGGGTCCGGTGGTCGGTGGGCGTGAGCCGGTGCGGTCCGTGCGGCGTCAGGTCCGTGCTTTTGTGCGCCTCTCGGGGTCGCGCGGTGTCAGCTGGGGGTGGGGCGGTGCTGGTCCCTCCTTTGTGGCGTGCCCTTTCTGTGTGTGCGCCCTGGTGCCCGCCGTTGCGCCCTCTCCCTCCGTGCCACGGCCCCTGGTCCTTCCTCTTCCTGGCCCGTTGGTGGTTTCCTGTCCCCGTGTTGCGTCGCCCCCGGTGCCCTGTCCCTGTGGGCGCCTGCCTGTTACCTTGGGCCTCTCCTCACCCCCTTGCCGGGGTGTCCCTTCCCTTCCCTTGCCCTTCCCTTGCCCTTGCCCTTTCCCTTCCTAGTGTGGTGGTGGTGGGGTGGGGGGGGGGGGGCTGTGTGGCGCTGATGGCCCATGCCTGGGGGTGGGTGGTCTGGAGCCACCGGCGGAGGGTTTTAGGGGGTGCAGGGGCGGCGGAGGCCTTGGACTGCGTCCCAGAGGGGGGCTTCTCATGCCGCCTGCGGCATGGCGGCCTCCGGGGCGGCCTCGTTCGGGTTGGCGGGGGTGCGGGTGCGGATCTCCTCTAAGATGTGCACCATGTGCACCCCTTCTCACCTTCCCGCTCCCCCGGCCCACTTCACCCAGCGGCGGAGCTCCCGCAAGGCGGGGGCAGACAACCAGGCGAGGTGGGCGGGGGCCTGGGGGGGGGAGGGCGCCCAGCTCGAGGTCCTGGAGCGGTGGTGGCGGGGGCTGGGCTGGAGGATGCGTATGGGCGGCGCGGGGAATGGGAAGCTCGGTGCTGTTTGTGGGGGGAGGGGGACGTGGACATGGGACGGCGGTGGCGGGCGTGACAGCGCCCGGGGGAGCGTGAGCGTCGGTGGCGGGGGCTGGGGGTGGAGGATGCGCACGGGCGGCGCGAAAGGGAAGCTCGGTGCTGTTTGTGGGGGGAGGGGGATGTGGACATGGGACGGCGGTGGCGGGCGTGGCGGCGCCCGGGGGAGCGGGAGCGGCGGTGGGGGGGGCTGGGGGTGGAGGATGTGTACGGGCGGCGCGGGGAACAGGAAGCTCCGTGCTGCTCGTGGGGGGAGGGGGACGCGGACATGAGGCGGTGGTGGCGTGTTTGGCGGCGCCTGGGGGAGCAGGAGCGGGTCCCTGGGGGGTCGTGGTGGCGCCTCGGGGAGCGGGAGCGGTGCGAGTGAGCGGTTGAGTTGCGGTGGCGCTGTGGGGAGCATGAGCGCCGGGGGCGGGTGCGCCGCGTGGGGGGGGGGCCGGAGCTCCGCCGTTCGCGGGACCGGGCCTCATCGCGGGGCGAGTTGGGCCAGTCAAGAGGCGTCGGCGGGTCCTGGAAGGCCTCGCGTGGTGCTGCCTGGTACTAGAGGGGGGGGGGGGGGAGTACCCCAGGCTCCATGGATCCGCCGCGTAGGGGTGCGGCGGCGGCGGCGGCTGGTGGTACGGGCCGAGTGACTGTCCCGGGTGGGGGTGTGCCCGGGGGGCCCCTTCGGCGTGGACGTGGTGGCCGGGCGGATACGGTTCTGTGTATGGGAGGGTAGGCCCCTGGTGGTAGGCGGGTCATTGGGGTGGAGCGCCCGGGGGCTGGTGCTGCCAACCCATGCGCTGGAGCTGCTCGTGAACGGGGGGTTGTGGCCCGGTGGGGTAGGGTGGTTGGCAGTGGTAGTGGTGGTGGTGGTGGTGGTGGTGGTGGTCGTGGTGGTGGTGGTGGGGGCGCTGGTGGTAGTGGCGTTGGTAGTGGTGGTGATGGTGCTGCGGGTATGCCCGGAGGATCCCTTGGCGTCCCGGTGGGGCTTGGGGGTCGGGCATCGTTTGCAGCCCCTGGGGCCGTACGGCTTGGTGGGTAGTGGGGGCGGGTTGGGGGCCGGGCTTAACGGCGACCGAGGTCAAAGGGTCCCACGTCCCCGGGTCCGTCTGGCCGGCGGCGCTGGTGGTTTGTGGGGGGTGGATGATGGGGCGCTTGGAGACGGGGATGTTGACGAGGGTTTGGACGGGGTCGTGTTGGGTGGCCGCCTCTGTGGTGGCGGCTCTCGCTGGGGGGAGGGGGGCTCGGGATGTGGTGGGTGGGGGGTCCTGGCTTGGGTTTGGGTTAGGGTTTGGGTCAGGGCGGGGTCGCTTGTGCTGCCGCCGTACTTTTTGTCGTTTTTGGGGCTGTGTGGGGTAGTGTTGGTGCTGTTGTTGTTGGTGGTGGTGGTGGTGGTGCTGCTGCGGGTGGTGTTGTCGTTTGGGTTCCCGTTTTGGTTTGGGGTCGAGTTTTGGCTTGAGGTCCGGTTCGAGGTCTCCCTGGCGGGGAATCGATTCCCGGTCTCCCGGGTCATGCAGCGGAGATACTCACCACTACAGGGGGGGGGGAAATTTAAGAGGTTTTTTTTTTCACTTGGCCCCGGCATGGCTGCGGTATTCATCTGGTCACCCGGGGGAGGGGCCCCAACACGACGCAGTATCCGAATCCCGAAACCGCAGCAGTCTGCGATGCTGTGCTATTCATGATTAGCCAGAACCCCGAAAGTTTTTCCGGTTTTTTTCGGTTGTCAGGACATTTGTAACGGCAGAATACGGTTTTGTACTGGGCACAGAATACGGTTTTACACTCGCGCATCTCTGTCGCATGTGTTCTGGTTACGGCGAGGGGGGCTGAAACCATTTAAACATTCGCAGTACACCAGAGCCTTTGAGCTGATTGCACACATTGTTGATCCTGATCTGATGTTGATTGATTGCAGAACTAATCAATGTCAAACTGGAATCTAGCTTTGTGTGAAGGTGAGCATTGGGTTGGAGACGTCAAACCTTCCACCACTTTGTCAGGTGCACAAAGCAAGCTACAGCACTTATCATCCCGAAACCTCTAGGAATCAATGACCATCAAGGACTAAAGTGTAAAACCGAGGCGCAAATCGTGTGGAGGACATGAATTTTTATGGGAGTGCACCTTGTCTAAACCATTTGAATGATATCCTTTTCGAAAGGAAAGCCTTGGACTTTAGCGCAGCAAGTTCTGAGTGTCTATTTTTTTTCGCTTGGTTTGTGCGATGTTACTTTGATAAGCCTTTTGTTTTGCCTCGTCTGCCATGCCAACCAAGATTCAAACCAGGTTGCATTCCGTCCGCGTTGTGTTGGTTGTTTACTACTAATTCATCTACTATTGATGAGGGGCAAACAATGGACACACCGCACATACACATCACAACCAAGTATGCTCTTTGTTGCAAAGGACTTGAGTGTTTCCTTCTTTGGTTCCTGCTCCAACGGAGGAGGAACACAGATGGAGTGCAATTCTTGGTGTCAAGGCATCCACAACATTTGTTGTATCCAATTACTCCGCATGGTGGTAAAATGGCTAAACTAGTTGGTGAATGAGGAAAGGATACACGACGCCATGCCGTAATACAATGTGGCCGACCCCCCCCTCGGCCACCAAATAATAGTGCATGTTCCCATACGGAACCATGCAGTCGAACGCTTTTGCGTTTCCAGTTGCCCTTGTTCGGATGACCAAAAGGGGGTAAAAAATTGGTATTGCTCCTTAGAAATGAAGGAAAAATCTTGTATGCGGCCCCTTGCTGCTACTTCCTAGTGGATGTTCATTGTGGATTCCGGGTGGGCTTTGGATGGTTGCTGTTATTTCCTGGTGGGCTCTGGATGGCCACTGATATTTCCTGGTACGCTTTGGATGGTTGCTGTTATTTCCTGGTGGGCTCTGGATGGTTGCTGTTGTTTCCTGCTGGGCTCTGGATGGTTACTGATTGCAGATCACTTGCCACTTGCTCAGCCTGCTAGATGTACACCAACGTCAACAATAGTGCGGACCTACAGAGAACACAGTGTCAATCGACACCGCGTCTCATCTCTATGTTACCTTCCCTCCCAGATGCAGGTGCAGGCACAATGCGGGCAGGGGGGCATAAATACGACGTTCAGGTGACGTTTAGATGACATGCAGATGTGCAGACATAAAAAAGGCCAAAAAAAGCGAAGCAAAAACTATACCCTAAGCTGGGTTTGAACCCAGGACCCTTAGACCCAAAACCTAGCGCAACTACCAACTAAGCTACATCAGGATCTGGCAGAACTGTAACATCAGAGTGTGCATGTCATAGTGAAATAAAAAAAGGTGTCGTTATGGCACCCCCTGACACAATATGGCACAAGGAATCCTTAAAATTGAAGGTAATATTTGGTAAAAGGGAGGGCTTCGAAATTTGTCCAAACAAGTTTTCCCAGCGCCCAATTATTTCACCCCCTTGTATACTAACGAGGACTGCTGAGTATAACGGCGGCTCGCTGTTTCAGGGACCAATGAACAAACGGGCACAGAGAAGCAGTGTCTCCACGGCGAGGAATGGGGAGGAAAATGTTGTTCCCACGTCTGGATGTCACAAGCGATGCTTCTGCCGCAATCTCGTCTCTGCAGAAACGCACCACGGCCGCGGCCAAGGTGGCAGACACCGCACTCCCTTGGCCGTGTCCCCCCGTGGCAATCCAAGAACAAAGGGCTACACCTTCCACAAACCACCGGAGAATGCCACACACCAGTACTAGAGGGGACCATCCCTGTTGCTGCAGCCATCCCGGAGAGGTCTCTGCAAATCGCAATCGGGACACCCTTGTAGTGCTTGTCCTTCTTTCCATCCATACCGTCCACTTGCTGCATGAGAGGCAAAGGGGAGAATGCGCAGCAGCCCTGACCCCGCCTGCAACCGCCTGCACCATGCACCAGGGATGAAAGAGGTCCGTTCCACACCTTGGCAACGGCGGCATTTGCACACATGATGGTTGGGCCGTTGTTACCTCCGAGGACGACTTGCGCACGTTCAGGCAGAGGACCAACATCGGGAAGACCGGTGTATGGGTTGATGGTTGCTGGTGCAACTTCCTTGCTGTGCGACTTGCCCATTGTGTACGTGGAAGTAAAACCTGCAACAGGTCAAACAACGCGGAAGAGGATCAGCAGACAGCACACAGACACACAGCCTGCAATTCGTTTCCTGATCATGAAACAATCCCATCTGCCCATGTGCCTTGATAGCATTTTGCCAGATGTCTTAGGCCGCGGTGAAGGCGTTGTCTGCACACTCTCCAGAAACTAGGCCATTGTTAGAATCCCCAAACCGTAAACAAATCAAATGCCCAGCCCTCGCATGTGGTTCCAAATGTGGTGTTGTATGCCTCTGCCCTTGTTCATCACCAGAAGCGAATTTGCAAGAAAACCCTCTCCTGCCCTTCCTGACCAAAGGTATGGCAGATTGAGTGCAAATGGAAGAATACAACAATAGAACGTACAATGGTCCACGGTTGCCCTTCAGCTGTACATCTTCGCTTGCGGTGGTGTGACTCTGGGGTTTGGATCTCCGAGGGCTTTGCTGTGCAGCTCTTCGTAGAATGGTCCAGACTTGCCAGCCAACCCCATCCCCCCTCCCACTGCAAAGAAAGCACGAAAGGAAAACCAATGTCTGCCTTCATCGGGCCTGACGGAGTTATCAACCCTGTTTTCAAGTCGACAATGCATGAACGCTCGTAATAGATAACCCACAAACGTTCCCATTACTGACTCAAAGGGTGATGACTGACCTATCAACCTGACACCAATCACACTGCATGTAGGCTACATAGGTTGAGTCTGTTGGTACTACTTAGGCACACTGATCCACTTGTACCTTCGGTGAGGCTTCAGCAACATTCACTCTCCCTTAAGCCCTTGAAACATCTTCGTTCCAAATCTTGACAGAGGCCATCCCTTGCAGAGGGCAAAGCAGGTCCTCACTCAAGGCCAGGTTGCACACACACATATGACAATTTGATTGTCAAATGCCCTCAAAGCCCAAAGCCCAGAGCAGCAACAAAACCACAAGATGCTGGTCCTATGCCCCAATTTTACCATTGCTTCGCACAAATGACCATTGTTCAACCAAATGCTTGGTGGGTGGAGCACGTAGTGCACAAACCCTGGGGTGGGCAAGGAGGTTCCAATGGTTGTGACACAACAGTTGTACCATGGGCAGCTGCAGCCCCTTGAGGTTGTTGGTCGTGCGGAAAATGCACGTTGGTTTGCAGGTTCAAGAAAATCACAACTGTAATCTTTAAACGAGAGATCACTCAACATGGTTTTTTTTTGTCAGACAGTGTTGTGGTGCTTTCTAGAAAAACATAAGAATTCTGCAAACTCACTGTACGAAACGGCGAAATCTGCTTGTTAGATGTAAAAGATAGGGGCTATGGAATGCAAAAAAAAAAGAGTGGTGGTCATTGGTGATGTTTGCAAAAACGAAATGCTGAACTTCTTTGTCTTGCTGCAGCCAAGATCATTTTTTTTGATGCTTTGTTGCTTTAGTGAACACCAAAATACCTTTCCGTCTTGCAAAGAACTACAGTGTTTGTGGGAGGGGACATTTGTAATAGCTTTGACCTACACGGGTTCCGTGTCTACTTTCTTTCCCGCCACCGATTCAATCTTCTACTCAACACAGCAAAGACAAAATACTTCAATCCGAAATCTTGATCTTCATCATGTAAGTCAAGGCCATTATTTAATAAGCTTGTTGTACCTGCAAGGACAACAAGCACGCATAACATCCAAGAAATGTTTTTTAGGTAACAAAACTTTAAACGCGCTGTGCGCGCGTCGCTCCTCTGCCATTTCGATCTGGCGAATATCAGCACGTGCGCTGCCAGTGGCAATCCCATTACACTCCCCTGCTAAGTTCAGCCATACCTCTGAAAATCAAAGGTATGGTTGGACTGATGACCCATTAGTAGGGTTGTCACTGGCTTATTTTCTTAAATGCCTACAAAATAGACATTCAGAAAGTGTGCCTAACCTTTGGGGTTGGGGAAAAGCCTGCTCTACCTTTGGCTACAAAAAACCCCATTCCCATTCAGGGGGTGTGGTGAACACTCCCCTGCTAAAAAGGTTCACACTACATAAAAAAACAACAATTCCACTTGAAGTTGTTTAATTATATAATAAAATGTATGCTGCCCTGGTTTCAAAACTACAACCATTTTGAAAAACCTGCGAAAGTTTCCCAGTCTAGGGGAAAACCCTGCAATGTTTCTCAAAACCCTGCAGCTTCAAAAACAACAGGCCACACTGCACACAACTGAGGCAACAACAACAAAAGAACGTGTGTTGCTTAGCTGAACTCAGTTCGCACATGCACAGCAAAGCCATGGAGTGCCGTGCCACGGTACTGTACAACAGTGCAGTTGTGCGTGTGCTTGTTTGGCCTGCAGTAACAAGGTTCCATGTAGAAGAAAAATGAGCAAAACGAAGAAAACTGAGACAAACCCATACATATATCTGTGACAACAGGGCCTTTTACAGCCCTCTCAGAGCATAAAAACACACCAGCGTTGGAGTCAATTTTGACATTCCAGATCATCTCATCAGATTCAGGCAGCCGCAAGCCTGCCTAGGGATTCATAAGGTTAAAACACATAAAGAAGACATACAGTTGTGACAATATTCAATAATAACAAACCTCATGGTTGCATACCCTGCAGTCGTGCTGGCAATCGCTCATACCCACAGCGCAACCTCCAGCGCGCCACCATACAAGGGCAGAGCATGTAGCAACGCACACACACCACTGGCGTCGCACACACACACTTGAAAAACAGCAGGCTGCCACGACGCTCTGCAAGTGCAGGCTGTCCACTGCACACATGCACACCTGTGTGTGGCGCCTTCAGCGCCGTCCGCGGCAGGCAGACGCACTCACACGCGCACGCTTGGTCGCTCACGCACAGACAAACCCTGGCCCCTGCCCTGACTGCCGGCGCAGAAACACAAACACTGGGTGTGCATCACACACGCACACAGTCCAGCGCTGACAGCGTCCTCACAAAAATGAAACTCAAAAAGAGACTTAGCAAGTTCAATAGAAATTGGGTTATATCCCTCTTAACAAGCAACTGGCTTTAAGCCAAGCACACAGCGCTGCGTAGCACTGTTCAAGGCGCTCTCCTTCGGCGTTCACCACAGCGTCGTTCACAGCAGCGTTGCGCTGACTCCTCAGCGCCCTCGCACGGCACTGCTTTCACTGAACTCTTCGTGCATTTGCCATATCCTCAGCAGCGCCAGCCGTGTAGCGCTCTCAGCCGGCACAGCGCTCCCATTCTGCGCGTGGGCTCCTCAGTAGCTCACTCCTGAGGGCTGTTGTTATTCCCGGGTGTTCTGGACTGCGCGGACTCACGCATTTGCTGGCACCTTGGCTGCTCTCTTTCCACGATGGGTTTTCTTCGGCGTGTCTCTTTGGGAGGGCGGTTTACCTTTCGCAATAAGATCTCGGAGGCGGCGGAGCTCATCCACTGCTGTATCACGTTCAGAACGAAGACGCCGCGCAGTTTTTGTCTCCTCATCCAAGTCCTCTTGCAGCTGATTCCGCTCTCCCCGAAGCCGTTCGCTGGTCTTCTGGTGTTCTTCGCGTTCTCTTCGCAGACGTGCTGCACCTTGACAACTGCAGCGCTCACAATCCTCACAGGGCATTGCTCAGTTGAAGACCGAATCGTTCGGTCGGCACGGTACAAGCAAGCTTGTAATAGCTTTGACCTACACGGGTTCCGTGTCTACTTTCTTTCCCGCCACCGATTCGATCTTCTACTCAACACAGCAAAGACAAAATACTTCAATCCGAAATCTTGATCTTCATCATGTAAGTCAAGGCCATTATTTAATAAGCTTTTTGTACCTGCAAGGACAACAAGCACGCATAACATCCAAGAAATGTTTTTTAGGTAACAAAACTTTAAATGCGCTGTGCGCGCGTCGCTCCTCTGCCATTTCGATCTCGCGAATATCAGCACGTGCGCTGCCAGTGGCAATCCCATTACAACATTTGCATTGAACCCATTCTCAATGATGAAAAACTACTCTTGGGCACAACCTACTAACCTTTTGCCTAAATTTTGCCATTGCACCTTCAGATTGCATCCTTAGCTTATCCACAATTAAGGTAAAGGAGCCAGTTTTTGTACCAAGCACTAGTTGTTGTACCACCATAAGTTTTCCACACTTTCCCCATGAAAACTCAGTGTTTATTGTAGGATTTAGCAATACTAAAGGGTGCCTTACCATCGAGGTATGCTTGGTTGCACCTAAATCCAATTGTCTAACACAAGTTTGGGTCAAGCAAGCTCCTAGGGGGCCCCTATAATAATTTTCCCTTTTTTTGCTCTCAACAAGAAATCAGGCAAAATTTGTAATAGGACACAGAGTAAAGATCGCTAGTGCGATCGCGTGTGTCGCGCATGCGTAGCATAGGCCAGATCAGAATAAAGTAGGCATATCAGAAAGCATAACTTAGGTATGTATTTTACATTCAAAATGTTTGTACAGATTGACGGGATGATATTAAGTTTTGGTTATTGTTCTTGAGTGCTTCGCAGACGTTAGAAGGAGATAGATCAACTTGAAGGATTTCGACAAGGATGATCAAAATCAAACCAAGGACAAGACCATTACAATCCCGTCAATCGAAAAAGAGGTCTTGCTTATGCTGTGCGTGCTTGCTGCGAAGTGGGACGAGTCCGGCGCCAAGGATCCACGGCGGCGCCAAGGGCAATTGCACAGCGCCTACAGCGCTGTGGGCGGCTGCGCTGTACAAGCCGCCATGAGCAGAAGCAGGGCGGAGATAGTGGGAGCGCCGCCAGCAGGAGTGAGGTGCTGACAGCGCCTTCATCAACGACTGCGCCGTGCAGACCGCCACGAGCAGAAGTAGGGCGCTGATAGGAGCGCCGCCAGAAGGAGTTGACGGCTCCTTCATCAATAACGGCACTTTGTTGGGCGCCAGGAGGGCGAAACAGCGCGTTGGTCACCGCCGTCAGCAGGAATGGGGCGCCTACAGCGCGTTGGTCACCGCCGTCAGCAGGAATGGGGCACCTGCGGCGCCTTGGTTAGCGCCAGGTCTGGTTAGACAGCCCCTTGACAGCCCCTTCACAGCGCAGTCGTAAGGAGTGGGGCGCCCACGTTGCTTTGGACCGCGGTGGCGCCGGTGGCACTTTCTGAGAAGGCGCCTGTGGACTTTGACAAGGGACGGCAGAGAGTGACAATAGGTAAATTTTGGTGTTGGCTGCTTTCCAGCCTTTTAATTTGCGTCGTGTTGCATTTTGTGTCGTTTGCTTCGTTCGCTTCAGCGACCGTTGTCACTGTATTATTAAATTTTGACACTGCTTTGCGTTTTGTGTGCCACTCCTGCTTTGCAGGTGCAGAGCATCGCAAGCGTGTCACGGGAGCGGCAGCACGAGAGCAGTGGGATGCGGGTATGGTGAGCAACAACGCACACATTTCAGGTGTGGCGACTGTTGCATGCCTGCTTTGTCTTCGCCGTGTTTCGTTTCTTCGTCAAGGGTTTATTTTTTGGTACTGCTCTGTGATTCTGTGTGTGTGTGTTTGTGCAGAGGTGGCACAAGAGCAACACAAGGCAACACGAAAGGTGAGCACACGCGGACACGTCCTGTTTACAGGTGTGTTGTGTGTTGCATGCCTGTTGTGTGTTCGCTTGGTTTGTTTGTGTCTCTGTCGCCCTGGCTTTTGTGCTCCTGCCTTTGCAGGTTGAACAGCCAAGAATCCAGGATTCCAATCAGTTGAATGTACATTTTGGGTATGTGTTCTGTGTGCAGTGAGTGAGTTTTTCGACTTTCAGTGTGTTTGTATATGCATATGTATAGACAGGCTTGCCTTTTTTTTCTTGTTTTGGCAATTTTTGTCAGTTTTTCTCATTTCGGTGTTTTTTTGTATCTTTTTGGGCTTGTTTGTTTGGTTGCAGTTGCGTTCCTTCGCCTTCGGCGGAAACGCACGACCCAGTTTGGGTGCTTCTGCTTCCTCTTTGTTTCTTTCATTTTCTGTTTGAGTTGTTGGTGGTCTCTACTTCTACTTCTTCTGTTTTTAGCCGGTGAGTGGCAATTTGTTGTTTGGTTGGTCCTGTGCTTAGCGAGCACTCGTTTAGGTAAGACAGTAACCCCCACTGTAGGCATAGCGAATCCCGCTCAAGGCGCCTTATAAGTCTCGTAGGCCTTTAGGCGCCTTCTTAAGCCCTTTATTTTTCCTAGTCCTGGCCTTGGGTTTGTACGGCAGGACACCCCACCTTGAGTTGAAGGGCGATTCTTTTTCTGGGGGTGGCGCCTACTCGGGTCGGGCGGGTGATTCGCCACGGCCTCTGTTTGCCTGCGGGGGCGTAGGTGGACAGGAGTGTTACCGCTGCCTCGGGCAGCTTGACAGTTTTATTTTTCTGTGTAGGCTCTCTGAATATTTTTTCCACATGACCCGTGATTGGGGTGTATGTCTTTTAATTCCTCTTGTTCAGTTTTTGTGTGTTGCCCAGTCTTTTTTCTTCCAGTCTGTTTCTTAGTTTGGATTTTTTTTCTGTGATGTATTTTTGTGTTGTGTTTGAAGTGTTTTTTTTTTCATTCTTTTCAAGTATGGTTGGTGTGAGCATTTGTGTGTGCGTGCGGGGTGTTAATGCGCTAACGCGATTTGCTTGAATTCAGCCTGTTTAGTTTTTATTATCGATTACAGAAGTATGGTTACGCGTTAGAGAACAGGATATAATGATAAAAATTTTTCAGGTTGAATGCCAGTGGTTTCGTTTGCGTCTTTATACATCGTGCGCATTAGCATAGTTGTCGTTTGCGTGTTTGTAGTTTCTAACCTCTTGGTGTCTGTTGTGCAGGTCAGGAGGTGAGCAATGCAAAGGAAGTGGATATCAGCAGTGTTGGATAAAGATTGTTTTCAGGTATGACTGGCGATTGACACGTCGTCGTTTTTTTTATATGATATGCATGTTCAGTTCCTCTTTGTCTTTGCAGCACCAGCAAGTGGATATCAATGAAGGGTCTTGAATTCGGGGCAGGACCGAAGCCTAATCAGGTGCAGGTTAATGGGTTTTGTAGAGTATTTCAGGTTTTTCTTTTTGCACTGCACAACTGAGATCAACAACGAAGCCACCAGTCCACTTGCTGTGTATGCTGCAGGGCAGGCAGGGATTTTGTACATTAGCTAACCTTTTCAGGCAGGCAGAACATTGTTACAAATTTTCTGACAGCCCCCTTTTTTTCTTCCAGGGGGCTTTTGAGGCTGCATTGCCTGCTTAGCCATTGCTGCAGGCAGTTTCTGTTTGTAGGCGGGTTAGTATTGTAGGTTGCAGTGTAGTCCAGGCCAACAGTTCCACCCCCAGCCCCACGCTAACTAGTATGTAGGGCTGCAGTGTACTTCAGTCCTGCAGCACGCCACAGTAAAAAATTTTTTGGGTGTGTGTTTGACTTTTTTGTTTGACACCATGCGTTGGGCTGTCTACAGCAGCTCACCCCCCCCCGCTACACTAGTGTAAAGATCTGAGTGTCTATTTTCCTTAGTCAGCCATTTGCTGAGGTAGACCCCAGCAAATAGCTTGGGAAGGGAGTGTAATACGACACAGAGTAAAGATCGCTAGTGCGATCGCGTGTGTCGCGCATGCGTAGCATAGGCCAGATCAGAATAAAGTAGGCATATCAGAAAGCATAATTTAGGTATGTATTTTACATTCAAAATGTTTGTACAGATTGACGGGATGATATTAAGTTTTGGTTATTGTTCTTGAGTGCTTCGCAAACGTTAGACGGAGATAGATCAAAATGAAGGATTTCGACCAGGATGATCAAAATCAAACCAAGGAAAAGACCATTACAAATTTGGATGTTTGTTGGAAATGAGGTCCGCTAGGCCCGTGAACCTCCTATTCATAGTGCCAACGCCTTTGCATCACCTATTTGTATCCCATGGCCAAAGGAAAACCATGTTTCTTTGCCTAGCAATGTGTTTTTCTGCTTATGCATCCGGTTTTTCAGACATGAAAAATTTTGAAACAAAAATTTTTTTTCAAAAAAAAAAATTTTGCACTTTTTTTTTTTTGAAAAGTTGTGGTAGCCTTACTGCCGCTGTGCAAGGTGGTACCTTTTCTTTTGCGCTGTCAATCCCTTTCATAGCACTGCCAATGCACTGTTCTTGCACCATTTATCAGGCCGATCCGGGGCATTTTGTTTCGGTGGTCCACGTTGACAAACACTTTCCAACCCAAAGACACTAACAACTACTTTGGTAGCTAACATACAAATCAAACGGATCCCCTGCACCATCCCCTTCGTCGGAGGAAGACTGTGGTTCGTCAGGACCAGCGGCTGCTTCTGGGGCAGGGTCATCAACCCTTCGGCGTTTCTCAGCTCTGGGTTTTGGGGCTGAGCGTGGCCCTGGTTTGGCAGGACGTTTTGCTGCAAGCCTGTCAACCCGTCCGAGAGGCTCTCCCACTCGCCGTGCCCTCCGTTTGGGTGCTGGTTTTGCGGCAGCACCCATTGACAGCAACTATGGCGGTGATGTGCTGCCGCTGCCAGCCACGGCGTTGCGCCACAGTTTTTCTTCCCTTCTTCACCCACACACACTGTCCCACGGTGGTGAACTATCGAAAAAACCCTGACTCATCCTCGTTCCAGATATGGCAGGGGTTATAGGCGACTTTTTCTAAACCTGGCTTTAAATGATTATTCAAAAACTCTGTCCACTGCTGGGGGCTCAAACGGGCACAGGCACGCTGCGATTCAACATTTTGAGCAAGTCTTGAAACAAAGTCACTGTTGCGACGCTTAAACAGTTTCCACCATGTCTTACCAAACTTACAAGGGAGAGCTGGGTTCTGTACACTGGTTTTCTTTTCTGCCATGGCTTGAGCTTCATCTTTGATCTCGGACAGTGTAGGGCACACCATTTGATCCGCACACTCATCCATCTAGGTTGTCAAGGGCGACTCCACCAGACAGGGCTTTGGCCCCCTCTTCACCTCACACGGCTCGTAGCGACTGCAGCAAAGAGCACAAAGTAAAAAGCGCGACGCGCGCCGGCTTGTTTTCTCTTGCGCGTCGCGTCCTGTTGGATGCGCGGCTCCCTTTCACACTGCGTTACAGGCAACGCAGCACACCTCATTCGCCCCATGGCGTGAGTTAGAGTCTGGCGGTGGACTGCCACACCCTTGTGAACGCTCTTGGCTTTGATAAGGCAGTCGACGGCGACGCGTTCCATGTGTGACGGCTTTTTCCATAGTGGAAGGATGTATAGGACCTGGGAGGGAGGCTTCGGGACCACGGTCTTCTGGCGCGTGCTTCCTGTGCTTCGTGTTTTCGTTTTTGTTACCTCCGCAATCCACCGGCGTGCCCTTCTTTTGCTGTCACGCATCTGAACACATCCATACAGAGAAAAATTAATTTCGCAGCTTTCTGTCTAATTTATTATGAATTTTGTCGTAAAATACCTGAGATCTTCTCTCTTCTTTGCTGGCACAGAAACAGGCGCGACCGCGATCCCGTGATGTCTGCGCGGCCCCGTCTGGCACCGATTTCTCCGGTACCAGTTAGATTTTGCATATTGAACCAAAAACATTTTAAAACTTCAGGATTTGACCTAAAACGTTGTCAATTTATAGCTGCCAGCTTTAATTGCGGCCTATAATTTTTGTAGCATTGATTTGGTACAGTAAGTGGCTACTTTACCTTAGTGGATGTTGAATGTCGAAAAGTCAAACTTGTGAGGCTCCTAGCTTTCCAAACCGAGCGTAATTTATCGACAAAAAGGCATCAAGGCGCATCAAGGCAGTCATTTTGAGGGGCTGTCTTGGTGGTTTTGAAATATGTTTTGTTTTGGTATGCGCGTCGCGTATATAATGGTATAAAGAGGGGTTTTTAGAACAGGGCCGGGTCCCCATTCCCCGACCCCCACATAAAAAGCTCTCCACGGGGGAATTATCGCAAAATCATCATGTTGCCGCGCCTCAAGCATGTCAGCAACGAACGGGTCTGTGTGATCTGAGGCCAAAGCAAAAAGAAACCAAGCTGTGTGCAAAATGATATGAAATGCAAAACAATACCAACCGTCAAAATAATATCAACCACTTGATATCATTAAAAAAGAAGTGTTTCTTTCAAAAACAACAAATTGTGTTGGAACCTTGGGAAACAAAACCAACAATGCTGTACCCATTGTAGCTATCATGGTCGCGGGGATACCCCATGAGCACCAAGCAATTGCCCACTACTCATGTGAAGAAAAGTTTACGAGATGAATCATATTTGCCTAAACTTGTTACGAGCACTAAATAATTCCAAAGCAAAAAAAAACCCCTTTAATGCACATCACCTAAGATTTTTCAACATTATGTACAACATCCCCAGTAATCTGATTTAACACCAGCATTTCCCGGAAATGAATCAATGCGCCACCCAAGAATTGTGAAAGCGAGTGGAACAACCTTCATTCAACACTTTGGCACATTTACTTTCACCATCCACCACCACACTGCAAGCTGCGCGCATTTTCTCACCATCTGCGAAACGTTTCAACAATGCAGGTGTACGTTCCATTCATACGACAATGACCTTTCTGACAACTCTGATGCTATAATCAAGATGACACATGGCAGAACACAGGACAGTATTGCTATTCAACCTCCATGCCAGCCAGCCCACCAATTTGGCCATTCCTTGCATTGTGCTGATGTGTGGGCATCCTGCTGCATGTCCAGCCAACTAGCTGAAACCCGGAACCTCGTTCCCTATAAACAATCTTTGAAATGGTCTCGTATCCATGCACTATTGACTCTTATGTCGCAAAACCATCACGCCGTGGCCGCTTGTTCAAGTGCTGAACTTTCTGTGTCTGGGTATGGTTTCTCAACGATTTGTCTGGCAATGATGCATCATTTTTCTTCCTTGCACATGCCTTTGTACAGGTTTCCCCCCTAAGCCCCTAAAAATCCAAAATGTGACGGAGACAGCACCGTTGCTCTGCCAAGGGATGGGTGGGTCATAAAGGCATAGTAGGAACCAGTTCCAAAAATTGCTGAAACAACATCTACTGTGCTTTGACAAGGGTGTTGCTCTTGCAAAGGGGAGGGGGGTTAGCAGCATTTCTCATCACGGCATCGCTGTTGATGAGTCAGAAGCATTGAATTTGAATCCCCGGGCAACGGAAAGTGGAGAACGAGATGGCCAGCACCCTGTATCCCTCATCCTTTTTTGAAGATCAGCCGATATTGGCTGGTCTCCTCCTGGTAATCTACCTAGTGGCTGATGACCCTCCAAGGGCCACTACTTTGCCTGCTTTTTGGTTGGCATCACGGTGTACCCTCCCTACACTTACTGAACTTCGTGCACTATTTTGCTCAGAATCCCCGGCACTGGAGGGAATTAAACTTCGTTCAGGGAAATTCAATTGCACTTCCAAAATGCTGCTACCTGGTACAATGTACTCCAAATGCAAGATTCTGTGTCGCCAAGTGGTGTTGTGGCTTTTTCAAGCGCTGTGGTGGCGGCATTGGAAGCAAAATTGCTGCCTCTGGGTGTGACACAGTTTCCTGGCTTGTATGTTGATGATATGCACACACCTGGACTTCTGCTGGACGCAGGAATTGGTTGTGGGTGGGGTCATCCAGCTGATAAGTTCTGACGCATGTTAGCCACCCTGCCCTTTCGACGGGATTACCAACATCATACCTCCATCCAGGTGCCCATGAGGGCAAATTGGCGTTAAAAAGAGGGGTTGGGGGGTTAATCATTCGATGGATTCACATCCTAAGATGCCGTCATGGTATACAGATGTAATAGGTACAAACCGGGCATCGACATTGTTGATGTCATCATCAACAACTAGCAAGCACAGATCAGACAGGTGCACAACCATTCACAACACTCATGTGGTGTATGTGGGTTCCTGCTGCTGCTTCAAGCAATTAATGAAGCAACCTAGATTGGTGCAGTGGTCATCTTCAAATTGGGTAAGGACATAAAGCGTTGGTGCGGGGAAGGATTCCAAAAGGGCCAGATCATAAAAACATACAAAAACAGATGGGATCAGGCAAAGAGCAACTTAAAACAAAAGCATGCCACGAAAAGGTTCTTCACCTTCGCGGGCAGTGCGGAATTTGGGCAAACCTGGATGTAGGGAGCAGATTCTGACATTGTCTGCCACCGCTTGAGAAGAAAAATGTGTTTTCATGTATGGCTCCTGTGCAAGGCAATCCACAGCAATCTGAGGGCATCCAGCATGCACGGTGGGGCGTTCATGCTCAAAGGTTAAAAAAATTGGAAAAAAATTCAAGAACGCAAAATAAATCACGGAATGCTGACAAGCAATAGCCTTCAACCATCAAAAACCTCCAAAACGCACCGTTTCGGACACTGTCGGATAACCTTAACCGTCCCGAACTGCCAGACAATGCCCACTAAACATACCACTTGGCTAAAACCAAGCTGCAGTGCACATTCCATACATTACCATGGTATCCTCAACCTCCAGGGTCGTAGGCATGTATGGTACCTGAAAAGCTCCACACACACCTGAATAACAAGCACTCAGACGTATTTACAACTTTGGGATGTGATCATTGGGTTGCCCCCCAGAGAGCATCTGCGGCACAGAAACAAACAAGTGCGCCGATCGGCTTTCAATGACGTGGTGCCATTTGCAAAATAAAACCCCTTCTGTATGGGCTGGGTATCAAGGTTGATGGCTACTGGGTTCAGGGGTTCAGGGTTATGGCTACTGGCAGCCATGAAAGCCTGCAGTGGTAGGTTCCACAAGGGTATGCTGTATTGCCATTTTTGTGTCAAAAGGGCTGGGATCATTCTGCGGGGAGCAGCAGAGCACACAGCTCAGAGTGCTTTTGTTCAACTATCAGCAAAAACTTGTTAAAACCGTTTTTGAAAAAATACAATAAGCGAACGTACTTCATTGTGCATCTCACGTGAACACCAAAACACCACAAACCCACGACACACTAAAAAGATTACCCCTGGACCCGTGGTTGTTTTTTGTTTATTCAACAAGCAAGAGGTTCACCACTGGCCAAATTGATTCTGCACCGTGGCACAGAACGGGCGGTTCGGATTAGGTGTGGTCAGCCCAAGCAGCACGGTGATGCCACAACAGCAACACAATATTCGTTACACCGAATACCTCAATTCTTTGAACAGAAAAACGACCAGATGGATGCTGCAAGCAAGCAATCCGTCAAGAAAGTATGAAGAAGAAACGATGCCACACAACAACATTCCTGGGACCTCAGGGCACAATCGGGGAAGTTGCGTTACAGACCAAATGTCTAAAGGGAGAAGCCCTGAGTAACAGCTGCAAGTACCAAGGAGGAGGAGGGCGTTGGAGTAACTAGCGGCTAGAAAAAGGGGTGTAGAGGCATGGAAACAAACATTGCGATTGTTGACTTCATACGATGTGAGAAAAAATAAGTTAAAGAGGGGTGGGAGGCACCCTTAGCACCTGGGGAGCAGGGTTGGGATGGGGTGCTGAGGGAGCACGGGACTGAATCCAATTGAGGTGAAGTTCGGTTGAACTCTCTAAGCCGTAGCGGTTGACGAAAAAAAACCGTTGAACCTACAAAATGTCGGAACTCGACTGCTATTGTAATATGCCATACGCATAAAGGGACCAGTGGATTGCTTACCTTCTTGGATTGTTGAGTGGGGTGCGGTTGAGTGGCAGCGGTTTTCGAAGACCGGATCGGTGGTGGTCCTGCGCCAAAGATCGCACTGAATCACCCCACTTGGTAGTGCATGGCTTGGTGAACTCGGCGCCACCAGCCTGGATTTGACGACCAGAACCATCGATTGTTGCGGCCTTCGTTGTCTCGAAGCGGTTGGGTGCTGCCTCGGCCTAGGAGCACAGTGGGGCATGACTGCACTGCTGCCAAATCCTGGTCAAAAGTGGCCTGTCCATCATTTCCCACCCACACGGGGGTTCAGACACAACACCCCTGCTTCGGCAGGTTGTTTAGACATGCTGCAAAAAAAAATGCATCTTTCTACACAACTAGGCCATTGCATCTACCCACGGAAAGCCAGTGTCGAAATAGGCGACCGACACATGCTCGGATAGATGCAGTCTGATGAAAAGCTCCCTTGCTCCCTGGCCCGCAGCCACAAAGTTGTAAAGACTGCAGGGAATAGAGCACCGATAACATGACGACACGTCAGAAATGGAATCTAACCGCATAGGTACTGCTGATGTGATATATTTAATCAGCAGCAGAGGTGCTGATAGCGCGCGGCCAGATGGTCAAGAATGCATCCTCACTATCCGGCACCAAAGGCATGCAAGCTGCCTGCCACGTAACCATGCCAACAGGGAGAGATTGAGGTACAGTGCCTGCTCCATTTCCAGAATCCACACACGAAGTAGGGTTGTGCACAGAGTTGAACAAACCTGCCACTGTCGTCGCTTTTGCATCGACATATCGTTTTTAGGCACCGCGCCCGTAATTTTCATCACCGAGTCGGTTTTGTAGCTGTCACCCAACTGGTTGTGATCCGTGTAGAACAACTGGTTTGTGGTCACGAAGGAGGTCTGGTGGAAATCGTGGCCGTGCCCAAAGATAAGTTCCTTTTCAAGATCGGTGGTGGAGGTTGCTGCTAACTGTTGCACCTTCGCAGGCTTTTGATAAGACGCCTAACGACACGCGAAGGCATAATGTGAGGCCGATCTTGTGTGGAGGGTTGTGCGCAAGGCAATGACATCTGTGCAAGCATTTTCGCTCCTCGCCTAGGAGCTCTGCTGGTAACTAAATGTACACGATGGGCGGTCCAGACACCAGTTGTGTGCCAACCCGTATCGTTCGTTTGCCAAATACCCAAGATATTGGAATACCTCAAAGGCAGGGCACTTCCCCAAGAACCAACAACTCACAGAAAAATATTCGGTGGCACACACGCAATATTCCCAAGTGTGTGTAGAAACAAAGACACTTTGCGGTCGCCAGGGAGGTTTGTGGGACTTGCTGCGGCTCAGACACAGCAGCCAAAGCAACATTTCGCCCCGTCGCTATGGGAAATTCAATACATCGAGGAGTGCGGCTTGAATACCTTCGCAACACTCATGGATTCCAGTGGAGCATCAACAAATTTTTGTTCGAAAGCGGCTCGGTCCTCTGTCCAATTTCCTTGGAGCACCCCAATTGAGAACTCATTCTTGTGGCTGACACAGAAGAGCGGCGCTAGGCAAACGAGTGCGAGCAACTATAGAAGCTCAACTTTCGCCAAGAGATTGTCCGAAAGCTCGTCAACTTTGCACAACACACCTCGAGGGACCAATCTGTTCCGACTTCAGATTACGCTGAGAAGGGTGCAAGTATGGAAGCTTGGTAGGTACAACTGAATACCTCGTGGGTTGCGCTGACATGGTGAGGAAGCTGTAATGGTCCTCGCTGTAAAGGTGAGCAGCGAACGATGGCCCACCGAAATACGTTGTACTCGATAGACCTTGCTAAACTTGATCTAAGCGGATCCCCAGCAGCTCGTCAGCGCCAATTTATGCAAGCAGCAAAGCAAACACAAACGGCTTGCGCCCACATGCAACCCCTGAACTGATTTCGACCTCCAAAGATCAAATTCCCTCCATTATCGACTGACTGTTGTTGAAAGAAAAGGGGTCTCGCGATAATTCGCTGCTCTCGGCTTGACATCAGCTGTCCCACGGTCACCTCGGTGGGGGTTCTCCTAAGGATCCATCCCCAACCACTGCAAACGCGACACTGTTGAGAATATGTGAGTGGACTTGGATGCTTGGAACATGAAAAATTGTCTCAATTCCTCAAGGCTATGCATCGAAGTCGAGGGACGACAGGGGACGAAGGGAAGGCAGGGCAATGCACACAAGGCGCACGCGTCGTTTTGGCGTAAAAATCGTTTCGGAAATTCTCAAGAAAAAAAGAGAGAGAGAGAAGGGTGGAATAAACTTTGGGAAGTACGTGCACTCTCTGCAGTGGAGATATGGACTTTTGTTCAACTGATGGCTCAATGTGACCGAAAGGATTCAAGTTTTCCTCAAAACTTGACCCCCCAGGGTACCAAGAAGCGGCGATGAACTCGGTAGATTCCTACCCACAACTTTTGAGGCATATGGGGGCCTATTTCGGGTTCATGAAAGGGGCCCAGTAGAGGCTTCGTGTCGGTTTGGTGGTTTTGGAAGCAAGTGGTGAACAGATTTTGGGGCGACAATTGACGCATACCGCTAGTTTGCTAGTGGCACCCAAGTCATGTGCCATTTCCATGTGTATGATTAACCACAAAGAGAAAGAACACAACAATGCTCCTTCGCTTTGTAGTTGGGTATGGTCTTGTGCCATCTTTGTTTTGCTTCTTTATTGCCTGCCCAGTGATGAGTGTGTGCCACTTGCCTTACTTCAACGAGTACAAGGAGGATGTTGGGCGGGGACCAAATTTGTAAATCTTGATAGGTGCATTGGAATCGTGTTGGCAGTGTCGCGTGATTCATCTAGGAGGTGGATACTCGACAGTCCAAAGCCAAACCTACCCGGGTTTTTGCACTTGGGGGGATTGCGTGTCGTCGTGGCGCGGCCGATTTGCGCCGCAGTTCAAAAGGTCGTCCTTGAATTGTGACCATCATGCTCTATCCGCCCTCGGCAATATTGAAAGTAAGATGGACACGTGAGGATGATGGAGTCGTCACTTTCCTTGTAAGGAATGAGCTGAACTAATGCTGCTCGCCATCCCTATGAGTACCGCAATCGTGGAATTCCGAGCATGACGAGCGAGCACAACAAGAGGTGGTATAGCAACTATGAAGGGGTTCTAAAATAAGCGGACTGCCAACTGTGACGTGTCCGAAAAAATGCAATTTCTCGTGGATGCGCTTTACTGCTAGTATTTCTCACTTCAACCATGGGTCGCAAGGGAAGGCGGCGTAGCTTGAGTTCAGATGATGACCAGCCACCTCAACCTGAACCGGAGAAGCCCGAGAAGGAGAAAAAAGGAAGGCGTGCCAAAAAAGCAGAGAAGAGCGATGCCGAGACCAACATAGCTTCCCAGAAGGGTTCTTCCAAGGGTGAGGTGTGTTGTTCAAGGCCAGGAAGGCGGAATGCAAAAGAAAGAGACCATAGTGGTTGCTTTGTGCTTGTTGGCTTGTACGTCACTGTTAGCAACGATGTCTTTGTTTGCTCCCATTTTGTTCCATGGTGCCGCGTACTAGGAATGGATGTAACACTAAGGTACGTATTTTGGTTGGGTGGGGGGAGCGGGGACTGTCGTTGAGGGGCCTGAGATGACGAAATCACCATTACGCAACCTCCACTGTGCCTCTTGTTGTTAAGGGTAATTTTTGGTTCCGAAGCCGCCAAAATTTGTGGTGGGCGGGCCAAAAGTGGACCAAAATCTCGAAAAACAAAATTTTTGGCAAATGTCATGAGGCCCATGTAATGGATCAACGGAATATGTTGAACACGAAGATGTATGTGGTTGAGGACGAATATGATAATACTTTTTAAGGGTCAAAAAAGGTGAAAAATGGCCAAAATTGGTCGGCCGAATTTCGTAATCATTGTTTCGTCCGGGGGGTTTGGCATGTCGCCATGGTGTGTTGTTCTTGTTTGCAGCTGGCGGCTCCTATATTGGCCGATCGCCATTCGCCGCCCTTCCCTTGGACCCTTTCCCTCCATAGGCTCGAGCCCCCGGACTTTCCTTGTTTGACTGCCCTGTGTTGGGTCCACACAAGGAGGGCAACTGCCCTCGCCATTGGCTAGGTGCGTCCAAGCGGTCATCCCAAACCGGCGGTGAGGAACCCCTCCCCAAGGGCGGCTTTTGGGCCCTGGGATGTCCACTTGCGGGGTCTTTTCCCCGACAGGGGCATATGACAAGCTTCCACCTGTCCAATCCCGTGATCAATCCTCCTTGTGACAAGCGCATGTACCCCCTACTCCCTACCCCCCCACTTTATGTCCATGGTGTGTGTTTTGAGTCTGCGTTCCCATGCGTGGCACGCATGGGTGTGGTGGGTGGGGTGCGGCGTAGGGTGTTGGGCGGGGATGGGCGAATCCTCCTCTGCACGCTTGGTGAGGGGCAGCATGGCGTGGGGCAGCGTGGCGTGGTGGGTGAAGTGCGGCGTATGGTGAAGTGCGGGGATGGGTTGGTGCCAACTAGGGCGGTGGGTGGAGTGCAGTGTAGGGCATTGTGCGGGAGTGTGCATTGTAGTAGAAGTTGCAGGCTTGGCAACTTGCCATGGTTGGCCCCCCTCCTCGCGATGCCACCCTGCGGAGCACATCCACATGGGGTAGGGAAGGACCCCGCCCCCCACCCCCACCCCATTGTCTCCATCCCTACCTTGTGCTATTTTCCCGGTGCCTCCTTTCGTTGGGACCTCCCTCCAAACGTGGCCTCAGGTTTTGCTCCTCTTTCACCTCCATGCCAACAAGGGGGCATTGATGGTGCCTCTCGTTTTTGTGGGGCTCATGCTTAGCATATGCATGACCTCCTCGTTTGTCGTTCCAATGATGGTGCAACATTTGCAATAAAGAAATATTGGAGCAAATACTGCCACTCAACTGAACCTAAAGTGAGTTGCTAGCCTCGTATCAACCCATGTGCAATCTATTTCCACACTCTTTGCACACTCCAATTACGACCTCCGTTTCTCACGTATGTACCCTCATTAGCCTCGCTAGCAGGATGGTTCACCATTGTTGTGCACCGTGCTGCGATATTGTCACATTTAAGATTTGGCGCACTTGTTGGCTCAATGGCACACACCGTTGATCATTCGTGCAATAACTCCTTGAAAACTTGGCCCGTGTGAGAGCATGGCCCCTTGCCATTTTGTGCCCCTCTTGTTCTCCATTACATTGTCATGCCTTGCACGGGAACCTTTCTTGAGCTGTTGCATGCCATGGCTTGCACCACATTTGTGTTGCTAGGAAGGCGTTGGGTCTTCTAGCCTTTCGGATGACATTGTGGTTACGAATTTCGATTTGGGTTTCACAAAGAATCAACTTTTCTTGGGAGCCGATCTACAGCTTCTGAGAGGCCGCAAGTATGGGTTGGTGGCCCCCAATGGCACAGGTATGCGATCCCTTGGGCTACGAGGTGTTGGTAGGAGAGGGGAAATGTGCCCAAACAACATGGGACGAAGTGGGGTGCCTTACCGTCAATTTCCCAAGAGGCGGTTGACAATTAAAGGTGTGGAGCTAAAACATATTGATCGTCCCTTCCTTTCACCTCATCATCTTGTTGCTCACCTTGTCTAGACTTTGTCCGTTTGCATGCAAACTCAGAAATCCGCCATTTGTTTCTATTAGGAAAATCTACGCTTCTCAAGGCCATAGCCGCACGCACCAACGCGTTCCGTGTGATTCCGTCGCATTTTGATATTTGGTACGTTGAGCAGGTGTCACTTGCCGTACACCGGCTCTCTTGTGTACAATACAAGCTAGTAGTGCAACTACAATGGCACCCATGCGATCGCTTTTTGTTGACAATGGCTCTTTTAAGGGTTAGCCACGCCCGCACCGACGCTATCGCTAGCACTCACACAAGCAACGCAAGCACGGCCATGAGTACTAGCACCAACAACCCCACTCACACGTCCATGCCGTTGTACCCGCCCGTCAACTTGGGTGTTGCACAAAAAGATGATGTAATTTGCACCACGGATATTGTGTTTTGCAGAACAGAGGATTCTGTGCGTGCAAACGCCATCTGTGAGGTGCAAAATGCAACATGTGCACTGTGCAAAACGCAACAAACGAAGTGCAAAACGCAACAAGCGCAGTGCAAAACGCAACATATGTGCAGTGCAAAACGCAACATGTGTGGTGCCACACCGTCAACCGCCAAAGCCCATGCCAGCCACCGCCATGCCCAGTCACCAAATGACATAGCACCACAAGGCTAATTGACACTGAACCACAATTTCTGCCATCAGGCATGACCCGCAAACTGCATGGTGTGAGGTACCAAATTCAAGCTTCAGCCCTCCCTCATCCTCAAAATCACAGAAATGTTGCCCCACGATGCCAAAATAGTATTCACGTTGATGGCGAGAGCCAAAATGGAAGGCAAAGGGTCACAAAAGGAGAGGAGTAGGAGGGTGTGGGGGGGGGGGGGGGCTGGCTGGCTGGCTGGCTGGCTGGCTGATTGACTGATTCTTTTGGCGTTGACCAAGAAACCCGCCAAAAATTGAAACGAGGTGAAATTCAGTTTGGTAAAAATTCTGGTGGTCCTTTGGGACCCGTTCAAGCAGGGAGGTAAAAACTGGCTGCACTGCAGCCAGTCTCGCAGACTTGCGCATGTAACTACCACACGTATGCAATCTGGCTTCAGTGCTTTGGCCATGGCACTGCGATCTTGTCAATGCGTCCTGGAGTTCAACTGGAGGCTATCCAGCCACCCGCTCCAGAAATTGTTGGACATGCCCATGCCCGTTGCCCTTCGGTACTCCTGGGCTACCAACCCCTGGACATATATGCCCGGATCCACACATTGGCCAGGTCAATACCAGCCGGGGACAAGCTCAGGGTGGTGCAGACACGCATCAATTGGGCTGTTTGTGCCGTAGCCATAGCATTGCTCCTTTTCAGTTGCCCATCAAGGTCACTTGTGTTGGCTGGGGGACTTGCGTGTTTGTTTGACAATGATTTGAGTGTTTCCAGCTTCGTGCTTCGTGTCACTCCTGCTCACGCCACCACCACATCCACCACCACCACCACCACCACCACCACCACCACTGCGGTCGCGGCTGCCACACCACCCTTGTTGCCTCCACCCCCACCCCTCACCCCCCTCCTTTTGCTGCCACCGTCCGATTGAAATGAATCAGTGGAGGTTTGGTGGCACGGCAATGGATTTCGCAGTCGTTTCCTTCCCTTTGTGTCCTTCGCCTCTTGCCTATCCCACCACTTGGTTGCTGCTTCAATGTCAAATCCTTTCTCCAAAGATTTTCCATTTTGGAAAAACATGTGCTGCCCATAGGACCCAGCAGCCAAAGCATCACCATGGAATCACATGCGGTTGGATTCCACTTCGGGGATTTCCCTGAAGTTGCTGCTTGTGTTTCCGGGCCGATTTTGGTATAGTCTCTGTGATGCCCTGCAAATGTCGTGTGTTCTTTTCAGGAGGTTGAAGGAGACGACCGCAGTGCAATGCAGACTGTGCTGGAGTCTGACAAAAAGCGGATCCGTTTGTTGGAGGAAGAGGAGAAGCTTCAGGAGAGCGATGCGGAAGATGCACTCGAAAGGTGCGAACATCGGGGTGGGTGATCCGCAAGCATACAAGGGAAAGCCGCAAAATGCATCCAGCACAACAACAACCGCCATTTTTTCTTGCAAGTTTGGGTTGACATGTCTCGCAAGCAGATAAACAGTGTGGACGGCGCCGCCAGAAAAAAATTGGGGGCG
Source organism: Eutreptiella sp. 'Long Island Sound 2002' (assembly GCA_964036045.1). Classification (NCBI taxonomy): domain Eukaryota; phylum Euglenozoa; class Euglenophyceae; order Eutreptiales; family Eutreptiaceae; genus Eutreptiella; species Eutreptiella sp. 'Long Island Sound 2002'. The sequence goes on along the minus strand of OZ038399.1, from coordinate 27,601,918 downwards.
ACGGGGGGGGGGGGGTGCATACCACAGTGCATGCACTTGGAAAGGGTCACATGTGAGAGGGATGACGTTGAAAGCACAGGTGGCCGAGACTCTGGTATGTTTGATTCACCTGTTTTTTTTTGTGGCCTGGGGCCCTGAGCTCCTGCCATTTTTTCCAGGTAGCTTTGCTAGGCAAAGCATTTTTGCAACGCTTTGCCTAGCTTATAAGCTTATAACAGATTATGATAGCTTATGACGTTTTCTGACAGTTTACGCCGGCATCTGACAGATTACGACAGCTTACGACAGCTTACGACAGTTTCTAACAACTTAGAACAAATTATTATAGCTTATGGCCACCTGTTAAGGACTTGTGGCAGCTTACAATAGCTTACAACCGCTTATGACAGCAGCTTATGAACATTGAAAACCGCTTATGACAACTTACGGCAGCTTATTCCAACTTATAGCGGCTTATGACAAAAGATTATAACAGCTTATAACAAGCTTATGACAGTTTGTGACATCTTGTAACAACTTATGACGGCTGATGACAGCCTATGACAAGTTATGACAACTTATGAACCTTATGACAGTCGATAACAACTGATAAGAACCTATGACCGCTTATAACAGCTTATGACAGCTTATCACAATTTATGACAGCTTATAACAGCTTATAACAACTTATGACAGCTGATGACAGCTTTTACAGCCTGTGTCAGCTTATAACGGCTCATGACAGCTTGTGACATCTGATGACAGCTTGTGACGGCTTACAGCAGTTGATGACAGCTTATGACAGCTTATGACAACTTGTGATAGCTGATGGCAGCTTATGACAGCTTATGACCGTTGATGACAGGCACTCAGGGAAATGAGGAGAGCGGCATAAGCTGTCATACGCTGTCATAAGCTGTTGTAAGCTCTTGTAAGCTTTCACAAGCTGTCATAAGGTGTCATAAGCGGTCATAAGCCGTCATAAGTTGTTATAAGCTTCCACAAGCTGTCATAAGCCATTATAACCTTTTCTAAGTTGTAATAAGCTGTCATAAGCTGTCATCAGCTGTCATCAGCTGTCATAAGCTGTGATAAGCTGTTATACGCTATTATACGCTGTCACAAGCTGCCCACTGGCATTTGCAATCAACAGTACCCGCTCCAAACCACTTCGCCAACTCCTTCCAACCCTCGTGCTCCTGCTGCCTATTGCTCTGCCCAGCCATGTTTTTGCTTCTGCTTTGCCATCCTCCCTCCGCTCTTGCTGCTGTTGCTGCACGGTCCACGCCCAGATTGATGGAGATCAGCGACCAATTGGACCAAATGGAGGCCTACAACGCCGAGGGTCGCGCTTCTGCCATCCTCTCGGGGTTGCAGTTCAGTGACAAAATGAAGCAGCAGTCCACAAAGCTGTTCAGTGGCGGCTGGAGGATGCGCATCGCGTTTGCGTGCGCACTGTTCTGCAGGTCTTCCGACGCCCTCCTCTGCTCCGTTTCCCCCCCTTTTTTCATCTTCTCTCCCCTTTGTTTTGCCTGCTTATCTGTTTGCTTTCCTGTTTTCTTCGTTCATCATTCTCTTTTGTCCCTCGTTCTTTTGTTTGTCTCGACCCGACACAGAGCCACTGGCTCCGCTGGCATGACCTACCAAGGGAAAGTGAGGGAGTGAGCAAGATTGGGCATCAGAGGCCAATGGGCACCGCTGCCTGTGGAGGAAAAGGGTTCAAGGAAAGGACAAAGGTAAGCGGCGAGAGGCCAATAGGCGCCACCAGCATCAGGCAGCAATCCACGCAAGCGTCATGCCCCAACCCCCCAGCCCCTGGCACAGAATTTCCATTGACATGGGAGGAAAGTTGTACGCACGCCAGACGTGCCTCCGCACTCATGAAAGGCTAAGGGCTTTGCTCTGTGGAGCCAGACGGTGTGGTTTCGACCCCTCCCACAGCAAGGTCCTGTTCCCCTCTGGCTTCAATGGGGCAGCAGTGGGCGCTGTAGGTGGGCACCTCGCGGTAGTCGATGGGTGGTCAGCTGGGCCCAATGTGCTGCACAGCACCCGCCAGCCCCCCGCGCAGCAGAATACTGAGTGTTGGTGAGAAGGCTACGTATAGCCCCGGTCCCAAGCCTCGGCCCCAGCCAACAGTATGTGCGCTGCGGCAATACCAGTGTATGCGTAGGTGCAATGTGGAAATGTGCCCTCCGGCAATCCAAGTGTATGTGTTGAGTGTATGTGCCCTGCGGCAATCCCAGTGGGTGTGCCCTGCGGCAATCCCAGTGGGTGTGCCCTGCGGCAATCCCAGTGGATGTGCCCTGTGGACAGTGTATGTGTGTGTGAGAAGGCCCTAGTGGGACGTTGGCCCGAGTCAGACGGAGCATGGGAACAAACAAAATTTTGGTTGTATCAAGCCCAACCAAGGTTTCATTTGCCCCATTCCATTCTACTGTACCCCACAGGCCTACGCTACTGCTATTAGACGAGCCGACGAACCACTTGGATCTGTATGCCAGCGTTTGGCTTGAAACTTATTTGCAGAAGTGGAAGAACTCGCTGCTAATTGTGTCGCACGACCAGGTTTGTGTGAACTGGCTCCGTGGCCGTGAGTGATTTGTAAAGGCAAGTCAGTAGTTGAGGCATGGCGGTCCTCCACCCAAGAGCTGAACGCAATGGGCCTTACCATGGGCATGGAAAGGCTGGCAGGCATGCTGACAGGATGTGGGGAAAGGACGAAGCTCTGCGATGGGTATTGTGTTGAGCATGTGTGTTGGCAATGTATGTGCACATGGGTGTGGGCATGGGGCAGGCATTGCGCACACGCCTTCGCATGGCTCGTGTTGTAGGGACTGGGAGACAACAAGCCACGGAGCAGAGCACGACCCGGCAGCACCACACTAACAAAGGGGGGCCTAACAAGGGGGGGTCTAACAAGGAGGGGTCTAACAAGGGGGGCATGGGCAGGGTCCTGATGCGCGCGTTGTCCCGGGCGTGCAACCCCACAGGACGGTCGGTTGTCGATGCTTTCCCAAATCCCTGCGATTGACATGCAATCGCAAACTCTGTGATTTATGATGCGGTTTTCGTCGATGGTTGCGATTTCTCATGGGGTTGCCGAAGTAGAGCACAGTGCAAGAGTGAGCCCTGAAAGCGTCGTGTCCCTCATGAGTTCACAGTGAGTTGCACAGCACCTCAATGCACAAGCCGTGCTGTATCATCTGCCTGCAGTCTCAATCAAAGGCGTGAGTAGTCGGGGACAAAAAGACACAGACATCCCCATAGCCCATGGCAGTTAATGCAGCGCAAAAAGAACTGTAAACCGTAAGTCAGAATGATGGTCATTTTTGCAGGCTGCATTTCTGGAAACGAAGAGTGTTGGTTCCCGCGCAGTTCCCCGTCTATTTTTAAGGGCCACGGAGAAGCCGCGGTTTCTAGAGCATGCAATCGTTCACTGCCACAAGGAAAGGATGGATTCGGAGGGTGCACAAGCATTCTTTTTAGATCACCGCCATTTTGCTCCCATTTCACACTTCATTTACTCATGAATTTCGTGGTAGTTGTCTGTTCGACGGAGTTCGCTGTTTGATTTACGCCGTTCGCTGCTTGGCACATCAGATGTGGGCGATTCCTACTGATGTGGTGTCCTCAACGAGGAAATGATACCGCCGAACATAAAAGTTCCAAGCTGGACGGTAGCAAATATGGGTACAAACCATTATATGGGCCGGTATTCAGGGAGGGGATGTCGTGAGCCTATGCGTTTGATTCAGAACGACCCACGCATAGCCGATGCTGGTGATTCAGCGGGACTCCCACATATCTGATGCGTGATGTGTGTGCCCCAGTAGAAACCGTCATTTTCACCTGATGTGTTTACGTAGATACAAATAGAACAGATCTGGCGCGAACCCGTTCACCTCTGATGCGTCACTCAGACCCCAACTCCGCATCCTATATGCCCTCATGTCCTAGCTCGCCCATAGCATTCCCAGTGTCTGGGTTGCCACTGGTTTCCCTTGCCCATCGGTAATGCACGTTGATCAACGTCCTGTCACAGGAAATTCTCAACGTTGTGTGCACTGACATCGTGCACATTCACGACAAGAGCCTGCACTACTATGCCCCAAAGAATCCGGATACAGGTGATCTCGAGATTTCAGGGAGGGCTACAAGCACAGGCCCTGTCAGGGGTTGGGATCTTGACACAACACAACACGGCGCGACAGGCGATGGTAGTTGGCGGACCAATGGCAAGTGGCAATTGAGTGACAGCGGTTGGCGGCCCGCTGACGGCAGGTGGCGGTTCACTGTCGGAAGTTGGGGATTCACCGATGGCAGTTAGTGATAAAGCGGCCGTGGGTGGCAATAAGGCAATAGCAGCTGGCAATTGGTCATTCACCCAAACCATTATGAAGTGGCGGACAACAGTGAGCGATTGGGCCGACAGTAATGGGTGGCGAGGCGACATCGGTGGCCGATCCATCTCAAGCAGTTGTACTAAACCGACAGCTATTGGTGGATCGGCGGCAGGAGGTTCTGCCCTTTGGGGACAGATTTGCGTTCTCTTTGCAGGGGCCATCCTTTACAACACTGCCTCCCGTGTGCAGGTGCATATGACTATTTTGTGCAAAGATATTGCGAGGATCTGAAGGTGCGCCGCAAGGACTACGACAAGCAGCTGAAGGCTTTCCAGTGTGCCCTTTTGTCACTGCGTGAGCCCCGCCCCTCCGTTCTGCCCCAGTGCCCTGCACGATGTAGGCTTGGCTGCAGGCACTGATTAAAGACGCATGCAGTGGAAACCCCAATGAAAACAAAATCTGATTTGAACTGAATTATGCGAAATGAAGTCCAGCATAACAATCCCACCGGGCCATTCTATACAATGAAAGCGAAGGCTGCACGCCACTCGGATTCATGACACGTGTCACAAATGTCTCGGTGTGTTCGGTTTTCAAACACGAAGACCGGGATGGGCTTATCTTCTGCGTTGGCTGGGGGATGGGCTGTGGCGTGGGTTCATACTGGGCGCTAGACCGTTTTCTGGCTCCTGCCAACACCTGCCAAAACTTTTTTATGACACCCGCAGACACGTGCCAAAGGTTTTGGTGACACCCGCCAGGTTGTTTTGTGTGAGGGCATGCAGGGACCACTGTGTTTGTATCTCTGATATCTCTGACGTGCATTTTTCGTTTGCAGAATGTAGCCAATGTTCTTATGTTCTTCTTATGTTCTTATGTTCTTCTTATGTTCTTATGTATGTATTTAGGTTGCTCTGATCCTGGGTGTATGCGCACGCGCTCTTATGTGCTTGTGCCTCGCTATGTATGCACCTGTGTGTGTGTGTGTGTGTGTGTGTGTGTGTGTGTGTGTGTGTGTGCCTGACACCTGCCGCTGCCAAAAATGGCATTGACACCTGCCATGGCAGGGGTTGGCAGTATGCCCCTGGCCCCCAAGGCGGATCAGCCACAAGAGGGGAACGAAATGGAATGCGCTTTGCAGCTTGCTCTGTGTGGGTCCAAGTATCTCAGTCTTTGAAAAGCTGACGAATATTGATGCGGGTTGTGCTGTAAGGTCAAGCATAAAGGCAAAAATGCGACCCTTAATGAACAGGGGAGAGGGTGAGAGGGATGCACAGGTAAAGATATCAGTGGTTTTCCTTTGTGCTATCGTAGGGCACAGTCTCGCCCTCTGTTGGCTTTCAGTTTCTCTTCATTGGGGAGTTCCCTGGGCTGTCAAGTGTTTTGTAACGGGGCAGTTCCCCATGCTATCACCTCCGAAAGCATGGTAGCCCCTGCCCTGCATTTGCACCTTGTTCATGCATTCAAATGCTGTCGGGTGTTGTACGGGGTACAGCTGCACCACAGGCCCCGACAAGCCCGACAACCCTGTGCAACATTCTACAACGTATTGTTGCCCTCCTTCAGCAGGTCTGCCACACGTCCTCCCCATCTTCTCACACACACCCACAACCTGGACCAATCTCTCCACAACCTTTTGAGCCCCCCCCCCCCCCGCCCAACGACTCCCTCAATCCCTCAATCTGCAATCCCTCCACAACCCTCCCCAGCCCTCGCCCTAGTTTTGCGTGAGGGCTTCAGGAGGACTGCTGAGCAGACAGCTTGTCCAGCAGCAGAAAGGCCTTCGCGGAGCCAAACCAAACCCTCCTCAACCCTCCAGAGCCCTCACCCTTTATAACCATCCACAATCCTCCTCAATGCCCGCCACTACAACTGCCCACACCCCTCCACAAACCCCCAAAACTCTCCACAACTCCCCAGAGTTCTCCACAACATCCCACAAACCCCAGAACTCTGCACAGACCCCACAATTCTCCAAAATCATCTACAATCCTCAACATTTATCCACAGCCCTCTACACTCCTGAACACAACGCTGCACAATCTCCCACAACCCCCCTCAACAACCCCACAACCCCCACAACAGTCTCCGACTTCCACAGCTCTGACCCGCACTCCACCCGATCGGCCGGTGTGTTTATCCCGCTTCATGGCTTGATGCTCGTGCGTCCAGTCAACAGCAGTCTTCGCAACAGAAGGACGGAGGAAAGAAAGCCAAGCCTAAGGGACGTCGCAAGGGTGACGACTCAGATGATGAAGCGACGCTCCAGAAGAAGGGTCTCGCACCCCCCAAGGAGCCTCCGAAGGACTACACCGTCAGGTTCGAGTTCCCGGATCCAGGGGACCCCGGATTTCCTGTGATCAAGATCCAAAATGCAGGTGTGGCTTGGCGTAAGTAGCACACTTTGAGGTTTGGGGTTGCCGGTAGCGTCCCCCGTCCTCATGGAACCATGTCCTCTTCTGTTCATGGGGGAGATTCGATTCTGACCAATGGCAGTCTTGTTGGCAGTGCCGCAATGAAAGCTGGAGATGGCCCCTGATTGGCATTGGTCGGGACAGTCGGGCTGCGGTGGACGTCTGTGCGCAGCAGGACCGGCTGGCATACCAGCCTGTGCTCCCGCACTCATTACTCCTCCCCCCATCCGCCCCATTTGAACGGACACCCCACTGTACCACGCCCCCCTCCCCCGCCCAAAAGAAACACACACATCGACCCGCTGGTGGTGCCGCAGCATCCGCGCTAGGACACTGGACCTTTGCACAGAGCTTCCATTCCACACAAGGCTGCCTGCCTTTTCTGGTGACTGGTATTCTTGGCTGAGCATTGATTGGGCCGCCACTGAGGACGAAACGTTGTCTGCCAAGGGCACAGATTGCTATTTGTGGCTTAGGGCCGAAATGATGGGTCCAGTTCGCAAGGACCCAGACCACCATTTGAGTTGTGGTGGTGCAGAATGACAGCCGTTATTCAACTGCTGGGGCATGATAACATCAATGCTGCCTCCCATGGTCCTGCTGAAGCACATTTTGGTTGTCACACCGATGATTCCACTTCTGCTGTTGCTGGTTGAAGCAGATGATTTCGATGTGCCGCAGTACACAGAATCCTCTCCGAAGACACTGCTCCAGCGGCTCAGGCCCCCAACCCACCAAGTCATTGTTCTGCTTGTGGAACGGGACGCACCTCGAGCTCCGAATTGCAACGAACTCCTCCCCCCCACTTCCACAAATCACCCCAAAACAGATGGCCCATGCAGAACGTAGCTTCGCTAGTTGGGTGTGAACAAGGAGGACTTCGAAACCACCCGCATTCGCGTGACGGAGTACGATGTGTGACTGTGGCGCTAGGGGCCACCCCACCCACATCCGGTGTCTGATTAACCCGCCCATATCTCATGAGTGAATCAGTAGGGCTCACCCACATTGGATGTGTGGCTGGGCCAGTTGCACAATATCAGCGTGTCTGGTCGTCGCTTTCACAGTGCGGTGGGAGCAGCACGGCCCATTTGGTGCGCTTCGTGGACTTACTCACACTGGAGCCTGCCCCTCCGGCCGCTTCCCCCGCTCGTGTCCCTCTCCTGCCACTCCTGCTACCCTGTGCTGACATTATTGCCCTCACTATTGCCACTGTCCAGGCTTTGGATACAAGAAGAACCAATTTCTGTTCAAAAATCTCGAGTTTGGTGTGGACCTGGACAGTCGCATTGCCATCATTGGACCCAACGGTGCGGGCAAGAGTACCCTTCTGAAGGTCCTGACCGGTGAATTGGAGGCCCTCGAAGGAGAAGTATACGTCAACCGCAAGTGTATAGTTGGCCGATTCAATCAGGTGCCGGTTTTTGAACGTGTCGGGCGTTTGGTTCGGCGCTTTGCTGCAGTGCTGCATCGCATTCGTGCCCCATCCGTACCACACCCACATCACGTTCGCATTGTATCCGAATCACGTCTTTCTTGTATCCGTGTCCCAACTGTATCACATCTGTATCCCTCGCACGAATGTGTTGATCTGACCCGAATGCAACACGGGTGCAACGAAGATGGGTCATAAACGAACGTGGCATGGATGCGATATGGATGTGATATGGACGCAACATGGATGCAGATGTGCCACAGATATGACAGATCTTAACGGAAGTGACACGGCACGGCATCGAGATGCCCTGCTTTTTCACGTTACGGCTCGGGGTTCTGGGCCTGCCTGCAGAATTTCGAATCGGCGGCAATAATATGTGCCAAACCTTGCGCCATGCTGCGCCTGCTGCTGTGCAGTGTGCCCTTTGACAGTGCCTCGCAGCAGCCAGCCCCCCATGTGCGCTGCAGCATTTCCTGGACAAATTGGACATGGAAAAAAGTCCAATCAAATATCTGGAGGGGCTGTTCCCAGACCACAACATGCAGCAAATCAGGGCCATGCTCGGGCGATTCAGTTTGCCTGGCATAGCTCATGAGGTGTGGAGGGAAGGGCAGGCAACAAAGTAATGGAAAGAGAGAAAAGGGGAGTAAGAGGGAGAGGGGGAGAGGGAGAGGGTATGAGAGAGGAGGCGAAAGCAGCATAAAGGCAAGCAGACGCTGTAGGGAAGCAAAACGCAGGGGTCCGGAAAAGGGGAACACCCCCCCTCCACCCCCCCCCCACCTTTTTCTGATGTTCAACCAGGTCTGATTTGGCGAATAAAGATGCACTCTCTTCAGATAGCGGAGTGCATTTGCCTCATCTTGATATTTGATTCTGCACCCGCTTTCGTCTCTCATTTCAATTCATTTCAGTTGTCGCTGTAAATTAGGTCTCCCCCCCTGCCTTTAGTGTTGCGGGTGAACTGGTACGGCCACATTCAGGCAGCTATGCAGGAGGGCTAAGGTCCAGGTGAGGTGTTTGCTCTTGTGCTCCTGTCCCACTGTCCTACTGCTTCTTGGTGCTGTGAGAATGGTGCAGATGTGGTGCTGTGCTGCGCCGTGCAACAGACACTGCACACCACACTCCTGAGGCAAGCTTTTGCCAAGGGAACGAGATGGTCTGGTCTGTCCTCATTGGCCTCGAGGAATCCTCATCAACCTAGAGGATTCCTCGCTGGCTTAGAGGCATATATCGCACGACCCCCCCCCCCACCTTGGGCCTTGGGGGCAGGGCGGGGGCAGGGGTGGGGGTAGGAGGAGGAGGTAGGGGGGCGAAAGGTGGGGGGGGAGAGGGGGGAGGTATGGGGGGTAGGGGGTGGAAGGTAGGGGCGGGGGGAGGTAGGGTGTGTGTGGGTGACTGCGGGATGGGGGGGGCAGGGGATGTTGGGGATATGGACTCCCACACTTTGGTGTGGCCCCTTGAGTTGGGGATATGGACTCCATGGGGGCCGCTGCCGGAGGACCTGACCCCAATGGGGGGGGGACTGTCCCCCCTCTGTGGACCCCAAAATTGTCGTATGGAATAATGTGTTTTGTGGGTGCCAAAGGCGCCGGAGATTTTGTTTTAGGCATATCTGTGTGTGGCCCCCTGAGTTGGCTGGCCGGGTGCTGTGCTGCACTGGCGCCGTTGCTCCAGCATATCGTCACAAAACCACAAAATGAAAAGGGCAAAAGATGCATTTTTTTCAATGCCGGATTCGGTGGTCTTGATCTTGGGCCCTAACTCAACGATATGTTGAGGATATTCACCATTCGGTGCCAATCTAGGCACTTGAGAATCTATTGAACTTAGCTAAACAAAACCTATGGCAACGTGTAAGAGTGCTGTGAGGGCCAAATCGCTCAAGACGGGGCGCTATACCAATGTCATTTGTTGCCACTTTAAGATCCTGCCCTAGAGTTTAGCCCTGGCTCGATGTGGCGGTGGTCTAGGGGTGGTCTAGGGGCTAAGGACACCCACACCACACGCACACTTTGGTGTGGCCCCTTGACTTGGGGTTAAGTGTTCAGAACCACGTTCAACAGCTGTGCAGAACACGCCGAACAAATAGGACATGACACCCGGCCCAGGGTCAGATGGAGAGACAACGCACACAATGACCAGAATGTTGTGCACACGGGATGGCGTTGCTGGGACAAGTAAAAAGACAACGCACGGAACATGTACGATGTTGAAAGCACGTCGTGCACACACCTATGACTTGGATTGCCTGTGTGGTTCTGCACTTCCTCTTTCTTGCCTTTGGCTGTGTGTTGGGCACCCTCCTCCTCCTTGACCACCACACCTTCCAAGTGCCACAGGTCCGTCGGGGGGGGGGGTGGGGCACTGGTGCTGCTAGGGGTCGGCTGGCGGCGGCACCGGGGGTTGCTGCGGGAGCTCGAGGACGGGTTGCAGTGGTGGGGCTTGCTGCAGGAACTCGCGGACATGCGGCAGTGGGGTTGCGTCCCGGTCCCATTTTGGGGAGTACTCGTGCCACGCATCGGGTTCCGGTTTCATTGGGTAGTCCCACAGACCTCCTTTAGGCTGGCATTGCTGCTGCACGTACAACCCATACAACCCATACAGAGGATACTGGAGCGGTGGCAGCGGCAGTGGCAACATTGGCCGCAGGTTTCTGTGTGGCACGGAATACATAAAAGACACGTGGAACATGGCTCTCGTCGCCAGAGCCATAGCGAAAGACAATATGCGCGACGAATCATAACGCTGCTAGGGACGGCATGAGAGACAACGTGTATGATTCGGCGAAGACGGCAAACACCACACCTTGTGGCGCTTCCATGCTTGGAATTCTTGGAAGTTCGCGTGCTGCACAATACTCCATGTTTTATGCTTGGGCTCGTCCGTCATCCCATGGTCCGTCTCGAGCAAGTACCTCATTAGGCCTATGGCACAAAGCGTGCGGTTGTATGTGCCAATTAACTCCTAAAGGTCCATATCCATTGTGTTCTTGGTGTGGAAGGTAGAGATTTCGAAGATGTCGGGCTTCAAACCCCGTCGTCCCATCCCGCGCTTGTCCCAACTGCGGAGTGCACCCTGAACTTCACGTCCTAAAAGGCTGCCCAACGGGATACCCTCATGCTTGGACTTGGGCTCCTCCAGCTCAAACTCCTCCGCATCCGCGTAGCTGCTGACGCAATCGCCGACTCGACGGAGAATGCTCTTGGCTACACCCTCCGCACCGTTGTCCGATAGGCGGTCCGGAAGTACTCCACGGCCTTGGTCACCGAGCTGCAGTTGTTGGTCCCGCAGGACAACACGGCTTGAATAGTGCGGGGCCCATCTGAGCTTGGCTGTGCATTATGGCGGTTAGCCCCGGATCTGGACGAACTACAGATGGTGCAACACAAGAAATACAAAAACGTCCCAGGGACAAAACGGGGGACGGATTTTGCGCGCAGAACAGTGAGGTCTTTCCCCAGGGACATCATAAAGCCATGGTGTAGAACACACAGAGCACATTGCACGTGTATACCTTCAATGTTAGTGCCCGCCTTCAACCGCCCGCAGCACATCTTGTAGTGGTGGACAAAGGTTCCAAGGGAGTAGTTGTAGTCGGTGCGGAGGAACAGGATGCCGATGGACCGCACGTGTCACTTGGATGCCGTGGGCTTCTCCTGCCTCGTCTGGCCCGTGGGGAGCTTGGTTGGGGGTGGGCTAGCGGTTTGCACAAGGAAGTGGGCCTTCTTGTCCGGGCCCTTCTCCAGCGCCTCCACCTTTGCTGCCTTCGAGGCTCCTTTCTCCTACATCGGGCTCTTCTCACCACTGTCACTGCCACTGCCGTTGCTCGCACTGCTTGTGCTGATGTCTCTTCCCACACTTCGGTGTGGCCCCTTGAGTTACGGTACTGGACTCCCACACACTTTGTGTGGCCCCTTGGGTTGGGGTGATGGACTCCCACACTTTACTGTGGCCCTTCGAGTTGGGGTGATGGACTCCCACACTTCCGTGCGGCCCCTCGAGTTGGAGTGATGGACTCCCACACTTCAGTGTGGCCCCTTGAGTTGGAGTGATGGACTTTCACACTTCAGTGTGGCCCCTTGAGTTGGAGTGATGGACTTTCACACTTCATTGTGGCTCCTTGAGTTGGGGTGATGGACTTTCACACTTCATTGTGGCTCCTTGAGTTGGGGTGATGGACTTTCACACTTCATTGTGGCTCCTTGAGTTGGGGTGATGGACTCCTAGACTTCACTGTGGCCCCTTGAGTTGGAAGGGTGGACTCCCACAGGCTTTGTGTGGCCCCTTCAGTTAGGGCATGCAATAGCCGAAAGCGTAAGAAAGAAGGTGCATGTTGTATAGTTTGAGTGTGGTTTTACCTACATTGTAGTGAAATGCACAATCACTGGAAGTTTGAGATTTTGGAGTTCAGAGTTGGACTGCGGTGAAGTTGAATTTTGGGAAGGATGTCACGTAGCCCCTGTGCCCCATTGCCAGCAACTTGGAAGGCCCGTTGCTGGCCCCACTATCTCGAAGCGACCCGGACCCGACGTTGTTTGGAATCCCTGACCCAAAACTCGGGAGCTGCAGATCCCCTGAACGGGCAAGGGCATGGGCAAGGGCCGCAAATCCACCCTGCCTTTAGGAAGGTGCCAACAGTGTGCAAGGGTGCAAGGGGTACAACGCCTCTTGCCCCACACATGCCCCCTCCGTGCCCTGCGCTTGTGCACACGTTTGCGGGAGCACTGACGTGCCCCACTTCTGCACCAGCTCGGTCTAAATATTCAGTCTTGAGCAGGGCAAGCTACCGGTGGATCACACATAGATTACGATGGCACATAGTCACTAGTGCCATAGGGGCCACACCGAATTGTGGGAGTCCATTACCCCAACTCGAGGGGCCACACCGAAGTGTGGGAGTCAATCACCCCAACTCGAGAGCCCCAGTCCGCCAATCGCCGCAGAACTTGGTGCGCCCATGTTGGCCACCATCACCGACACCCGGGATGGACCGAAGCCGCTGGCGAAGCAGGGCGGAAGAATCGCTGCCTTTTTGCGATTTGCAGAAAGAAAAAACGGACCACGGGGAGGGGTCATGTGCACATGTCGTTGATCAAACGGAAGAGACTTGCGTTGGTTCCGCATCATCGCAGTCCTCAGGGGGCAGGGCCTGAGTGACGCCTCCAAGAGAAAGTGGGCCATGCCCTCAAGAGGAGGGTTCTGGGAGTGTCAAGGCGCATGTGTACGGTGGGTGGCGTACTTATGCAGCACCTCCGCAAGGGCATGTGGAGGAGCAGGGCAAAGAAGGGGGCGTGTCGGGCATGGGAGGCGGAGCCTTGTATTCCTGGGCCGCCTCCACGAAGGTGTGCGCGAGAGGGGGGCGCATGGTTGGCATCCGAGGCGTACTTCTACTCCTTCGGCGGCCCCGCCAACACGTGCGGAGGCGCGGGGCAGGAGGGCCCGCGTGTGTGGCGTTGGAGGCGTCCCGTGTAATCCTTCAGCGCCTCCACACCAGAACGCACCACTGCATGCGACCACAGCGAGAAAGATGTCCTTGATTAGTGCCCTATAGATTTTGATGAAATCCTGCAGGTTTTTGATGGTGAAATCCCAAAACCAAAGGAGCAAGTAGAGCAAGAACAGGATATGGATCGAATCAATGAATAGTTTGAAATCCAGTGTAACACAGAAGGGCTGCAGATAGACAAAGCAGGTATAAATACAAAGATTCAATCACAAATGGATAGTACAAAAGATTTTATGTGAAAACTGGCCTGACTCTAGCCTCCAAGTTAGCATCAAGCACTTCATGTGCACTCTTTTGGATGAAATGGAGCTGGTTAGGAATGTGGGGCAAAGGAGTTAGGCCAGACACAGATTATGACTTGGCCAAGCAACTGAATTCAGAAATAGTTAAAAAGTAGAACCACAATAAGTGGTCGAGACAATTGAGTATAGGGGTCTTGGGGTGGGAGACCACTAGGCTTGACCTCCAAGGCCTAAAGCATGAAATGCCTATTTTATTTCGGTATATCCTCCATGAAGGAAGATACCTCCGCTCAGTTGAGTGGTAGGGGTATATCCTCCATGAAGGAAGATACCTCCGCCTAGTTGAGTGGTAGGGGTGAACTTCATGGGGGGGCTAGGGTTATAACCCTAGTTACTTTGAGAAAGTGTACTAAAAGCTTCAAAAGAGTGATAAAAATACTTAAGTTAGTCTTAGCATCAACAAAAGGGTTTTAAGGGGGGCTTGGCCTGGATCAAGCCCTCCAAGAAAGACATGGCAGTGACTTTTTTTTACTCCCCCCTGGAGTACTAGTTAGCTAAGCTAGTAGGACCAAGGAAAAAGGCTCAAATATTCCCAAAATTACCTCAGAAAATGCACTAAACCTACCAAAAACATTCTCATCAGTTCATAGAAGCTTATCGCACTGTAGGTACCCTTGAAAAACAGTGTAATGTACCGTGAATGATGTCCCTTCGATGGGGCATTCCTCAAAAGTCGCCAGCGTGCGACGAAAACTTTTGGTAAAAATTTGGGGGTAGTGAGGTTTGAACCCAGGACTCCCTCCCTAGAGCACATATGCTTGCCCACTAGGGTACAGTCGAACGCTCTAATGTGGACGGCTATCGCTGCATAAACAGCACTTTAGTATACGTCCTGACCAAGGGCCAGGGCGGAGCAATACTCCCAATGGAGGACACGAATCTCCAGGAGCTGAAAAAAATAGTAAATGAAACCAACAGGGAGTGAATCCTGTGGTTTAGCGAAAGGTGTAGCGATTTAAGAAGTCAAATCGCTAAAAATCGACGAAATCACGCGAGAAATCGTCATTTTTACACCAAAACTCAAAGTCGCAGACAAGCGCAACAGAAGCGGACTTCAAAAACAGGGTTGCGCAAGCGTAAACGGCTCTTGAAAAAGAAGGTATGAGCCGTAGTTTTTAAAGTTCTAAAGGAAATTTTTGCACAGTTGCATCAAAAATTTTATAAACTTTAGGGAAAAGTATCCAAAATCAACCCACACCACAGAGCAGGTGGACAACCCACCTCTCAGGTATGCCAGTGTCATGACACACGCATGCATTGCGTTCGTGTTGGTTGCTTCGTTAAAACGTTAGGGTTGTCAACGCTGTGTTCGTTGGGGGTTCGGGTGCTCCTCTCTCTTGCTCTGCACAGGTCAAAACAGGAATGAAAGGTATGCGATGCGAATGGAGCGCGCAGCGCGCACGTAGGGTTAGAATATGCGCTGTGCTCGCGATGCATGTGCCTAATTGAGGCATTCCCACGCTGTGGCGCTTTCCCTGTACCCCAATTTACCCTTGTTCTTTCTTCACGGGTAAGAAAAGGAAGTGTTTGCTCGTGTTTGTGTTGCCGTAGCGCTAAAGTAGGGTTGCTTAAAACGCTTAGGCTTGTTTTGCGCTGTGCAGTGCGCCACCCTCTCTCCTCTTTCTGCAGGAAACAAGACAAGGGAAGCATGCATGACACACAGTGCATTAATCGTTTAGGGTGGTTTATAATTCGCCGTAGGTTTGTTTAAGCGCGTAGGGTTGGTTTGCGCTCGTGTTTTCCTCGGCATTCACATGATGCGTGGTGAGTAAGGTAGGTAAGCCCAGGAGGAGCTCACCTCCTGGTTGAGTCACGCTTGTGATTGGTTATGTTGGGTTAAATTAGGTAAGAACAGCAGGAAATGGAGAAATTGTGCATACCTGTGCATGCATATGACGCATCAAAGGGTAGGCCACGCGAAGTGCGCACGGTAAACCTTGTTTAGGTTACCCAGGGGCTCCACCCTACGTTCTATAAGAGAACGGGTGGAGCTTCTTAAGCTTGCTTGCTTGATAGGGGCGTTTGTGGACAGCGTATTATAGGGCAGACTGAGAAGCGTATAACACGTGGAGTCTGTCTTGGTTCCTCCGCTGCAAACGCTCCTGCATCCGCCTTTGCTCTTCAGGTGGGAAGGTAAGGGTGATTGGTGCAGTCCCACTTTGGCAGCGCTAAAATATGCTGCGCTGATCACAAAACAAACAACTGCAACTCAACCAGGAGCGGTGAGTGCAGTCCGACTTCATCGCCATCCACGCTGTGCACGCACGCTGTGCTCTCCCTCCCTCCAAGCCCTGACAAGGAAACGCCTAGTGGCGTCCCTGTTAGGCCACAGCCGCTTAGTAGCGCTGTGTTCTCTTGCTTTCTTACATGAGGGTCAATAGGACCCGTGACTCCTTCAACAGCAACACCAAGTAGCGTGTGTAGGTGTTAGGGTCCGCAGGCCTGGCAGGAGTTGAGTGCAGGTGATGAGTGCTCACCCTGCCTTCGAAGGCCGGTGCTGGCGTTAGTGCGTGTAGTGTAGTGGTGTCTCGTGTCCCGCGTGCTTTTCCACGTGGGCAGGGGAGTGCGTTAGCTTTTGGCCTTTAGCAAAAATGGGTGTTTTGTATGCCCTTAGCACACTTGGCCACCCCTCCCCTCTAGTAGGTAGGGCTTTTGCCGTCTTCCCCCAAGGATAGGCGCCAGCACAGAAATTGGGCGCCATAGGAGTGGTATTAGTAACTGACTAGGACCTTTGGTCCGACATCAGCGAAGCCCGTTGATTCGGGAGCCACGCCCGGGAGAGAAGTGAGACACACACAGACATACGTAGCACACTTAGGGGTAAGGTAAACCCTTTAAGGAAGGGTAGAACCCCATGGGTCTGGACCAATCAGACGTCCTAACTGTGGGCTCGCTTGTCCCCAAGGAGGGAAGGCACACCTTGCCTCATAACACCTTGCTTGTCATTCCGCCCTGGAGTAGTAAGCCACCGTTCTTCGTTGGCTCCCCAAGGTCATTACATCAGGGCAGTCCCCATGCAACACATGGTCAACAAGGCATACACTCGCTGGGTGGCTGCAAACCTGATAAGCGGCCACCTGGTCCACGCTGGAAACCATAGGCATGGGACTGCAGGGCACAGACAGGGTAAGTGCAGTGCTCAGTAAGCAGTGGTCTGTGAAAAACCAATGGCCTTCGGCCAGGGAGTGGTTGTCACAGGGGGCTAACGGTCCTGTCCTGCGATGCAATGCGGGGCAACTGTGACAACTGCTCTTACACCCATACACAGGCACGTCTGCACAAGAGTGCTCACTGCACCTGTGAGGTTAGAACACAGTCAGTAGACTGACACAGGGAAATTAGTTTTTCTTTTTACGCTAGGACAGAGTCTCAGCACGGGTTAGTAGCTGCCCCTCGTTGTTCTCAACGAGGTAGGAGCGGAAGATGGGGTTGATACTCCCATCTGGTTGTATGAAGGCTGACATAGGTTCCCAGGTCGCCTCAGATAACCCATAGCCATCCCACAGGGTTAGGAATTTCCAGCCCTGTTTATACTCGTGGCGAGCAATGCCTGCAACCACGTAGTAACCATCGACTGCCATCTCATCGGCAGTCATCTCTTCGAGTTTGTTTGTCTCCTCTGGACTGGCAGCGTTCTCTAGGTCTATACGCTCGACTTCACTGTCGCTGTGGCGCCACTCATCCCAGGACAAATCGTCAGGGGAGTGATAGTGCCTCAACTGTTTAGGTGCACATAGCAGTTCACCACCTAGACGTGGACTGCACCTGACATGGATCCTGGATCCATCTATCCTGATGATACGATAGGGTCCAAAATAAGGGTCCTGTAGGCAGTTACGTGGCCAGGAGGGTAGGCGTGAATGGTGAACCAAAACAAGGTCACCAACCTTGAAGCTGGCAGGTCGCCGTAGGCGGTTCCGTCGGCTCAGTTCAGGGTCACGAATGTGTCTCAGGTTAGTCCCAGCCTGGTTAGCCACAGACTGCTTGTGTTCCAGCCAATCTCCCACAGGGCTCTTGAAGTCCTCAGGAAAGGGGGTTTTGAAGAACCAAGCAGGTCGTCCTCCATGGAACAGTTCGTGGGGGGTGAAACCCGTAGAAGAGCTCCGCTGGGAGTTCATGGTCAGCACTCCCCAGGGCACTAGGCGTACCCAGTCCTTGGTACGCTCTTGTTTCATCAGGATTCTTAAGTTTTGCTCCACCACACGGTTCTGTCTCTCACAGAGAGGGTTAGACGTGTGGGTATAGGGCACACCTGTGGTTACCTCCACGTTGAGGGCATTTAGCACTCGTTTGTACCACCCAGTGTCACTGCGGATGCGTACATCTTCATCAGAGTGCACCTGCTTAGGTGCTCCATAGGGTTCGAACCATTTTTCGACCAACATTTTCACAGTCTGCTCACCTGTGATTTTCTTATTGCAAGGGAACACACGGGTGAAGCGAGATAGGCCACAGGTGACCACTAGGCAGCTATCATAGCCGCCGAAGCGTGGTAGGCCGTGGATGAAATCCACATAGAGAAGGGAGTTAGCACAATAGGGTATGGGTAAGCTGGAAATCAGGCCCCTATCCCTACTGTCGCTCTGCTTGCTGGCATGACAGCCACAAGCATCCACAATGGTCTGCATATGAGACCTTAGTTCAGTCAGGGTTAGACTAGAGTAGAAACACTCACGGAAGAAGTCCACTGAGCGATTAGCGCCAGTGTGACCAGAGCTGAGATGGGACCACTGTAGGCACCCATCCAGCCGTGCCTCAGGCACAACAATTCGGTCCTCGTAGAAGAGGTACTGATTGTTTTTATACCACTGGTGCCCGTCAATGACACGGGGTTCGAGACCAGTGCTGAGGGTTTGGAGAATTTCTTTATTCTCCTACTGATAGTCGGTTAGACTCCAACCCTCCAGGATTCCAGCAGTGCGCATGGACAGGTCAAGTTGGACATCCATACGCTGGAAAGCCTCTTTGGCGAGCGCCTCAGAGCTCTCACCTATAAGCGCATCGAAGTTATTGCGCGATATATAGTCAGACAGGTCATTTTTTATACCGGGGATATGATGAACTTGCAGCCTGAACTGGCTCAGGTAAGTCCACCACCGCTTTAGTTTTGCTTTCTCTGGTGGTGGGCCCTTCTGAAAAGACTTCACAGGTTCCTGGTCACATAGCCAGACAATAGGGTTAGATCCCAGGAGTCGGGATTGTGACGAAAGCACCAACATACCGGCCAGGAGTTCCTGGTCATAGGTGCTGTAAATGGAACACGCTTGGTTCCATTTCCAATTCAAGTGTCCCGGCGGCACCAGCCGCCACTCACTGGTAGGATAGTCATGTTTCAACGAGCCATCACGGTTCAATCCACTAGTGCGATAGTGGCAGTGGGTTAGTTCAGCTGGGTTAAGCTCCTGCCATTGGTAGATCGTTCCACCCCCCCCTACATCACTGGCATCAGTGATCAGGACTATCTCGCCCTTAGGGCAGGGCACTCCCAGGCAGTTGGAGGAGGCAATTTTCTTCTTCAACTCCTGGAAACATTCCTCCTCTCTGGCGGTCCACCTCCAGGGAGTAGTTTTCTTAATTAGGTCAGTGAGGGGTGCAGAGGAGTAGGTAAAATTGTGGATGTGACGCCGATAGAAATTACAGGCGCCCACAAAACTCCTCACGTCGTGTAGACCCTTCTTAGGGTCATCGCGAATCTGCATGTCCTGTAGGGGCTGCATCTTAGACGCGGCTTGTTTCCACCAGCCATGCCCCACGTCGAAACCCAAATATTCCATTTCCTCTTTCATAAACTCACATTTTTCGAGTTTGATTCGGAGATGGTTTTCTTGACAAACGATGAAAAATTCACGGAGGAGAAGGACATGGTCCTCTTGGGTATTACTACCCAAACTCACGTCGTCGATGTGGGCCTCCATTTCTGCACCCCGAGAAATCAACTCTTGTACTAGAGGCCTGCGCCTCAGTATGTACAAAATTTTGTTCATTAGCTCCTGGAAGAGCGCTGGGGCATTAGTCACCCCGAAAGGCATAACCTTCCACTTAAAGACACGACCCTTAGGGCTTATAAAAGCTAGCAGCTCCTGAGCTGCGGCGGTTGGGTCCACCTGCCAGAAACCAGAGCGTTTGTCCATTTTGGTCTTGTACCTGCATTTGGCAATACGCTCCAGGGTATTTTCCATGTTAGGAATACTCCTTGAGTGGTTCTGGGTTTTCTTGTTGACCTCACCATAGTCAACAACCAGTCGTAGGGCAGTCGACCCTGGTTTAGCAACCAGGAAACAGGGACTGCAGTGATGGGGGTAGTCCCCCTTCTTATATTCTTCAACGAGGCCAGCATCAATACATTCCTGGATCTGGCGCTCGATTTCTTCAACCTGTTCCTGTGGAGCGGGATAGGGACGACGCCTCACTCGCGTCTTTTCAAATTCAGGTTTCAGTTTCAGGTCCATCTGGACCAGTTTTTTACAAGAGAGGGGGGGCGGCAAGGCGCCGAACACCTCCTCATAGGTTAGCAGCAGTTTCTTCAGTCGGGGGTCAAGGTTAAGACTCTCGAGTTTCTGCAGGAAATCCTCCTCAGCATGGAGGTTGCTCTTTCCACGTTCTTTCTTTTTCTGCCGATCAGCAGTTTCGGCAGGTACAGAACCATCGTCCCGCTCAGGGGAACATTGCTGACCATAGTGCAAAGAATACACTAGCGGTATCTCAGGATCAGGCAGCGTATAGGAATCATCGTCCTCCTCAGACCAGATGGAGGATTTCCAGGTCTGTCTGAGGTATTGTAGCCGCTCCTGGCGCTCAATACCTTCGGCCTTCCGGTACAACAGCCGTCGGAGTTCCTGAGTGTCATGCTCAGACAGTGGCATGTTATTAGAAGCAGGCCGCGCTAGAGCATCAGGACTCCGGGCCACGGGTTCACCTGTGTGCATAGGCTGTATGTGTAGCACTGGCTTCCCAACATGGGAAGCGGGTTCTGAGGTTGACTCTAGATCTACCTCCTCCAGCAACAGCTGGGCTAGGAAGGCACTGTGTTTTAGGTCAACACAGCTGGGATCAACAGGAGGGATAGTGCTGGCGATCTCAGACAGTTGGTCGTCAGCATCCTCCTTAACAGCTGCAGGTTCCAGATAGCCATCGGGAGATTCACACCCTGTAAGTGTGGCAGATAGGTGCTCAGGAGATCGATTTTTGAGATCAGAAAGGGTCAGGCCACGATTTTCGGCCATGACCTCTTTCAGTAGCACCTGGTCTAGGTCACACAGGGGTACAGGATTGAGAGATCCATCAACGATGGATAAGAAACTGGCCCACTCAGGGGCCTGCATAGCTGTGTCTGAGTCCTTAGGCACATAGATGGGACCGTCGGGGAGTTGCACTCTTCCCACGGTCATTCGATCTAGCATACGGCGCCAGTAAGTATGTTCACCAGAGCAGCCCCAGTCAGGGGTGCACATGACAACCCTTCCTCCCTCATAAGCGATTTTGGTTAGAACCTTCGCGAGCAGGGAGAAGGGAGGGTTAGCATACGCTAGTCCCATTGCTTTCCAGAAGAAACGGAAAGCGTTGTTTAATTGTTTCGAGCAGTACAACTGCATGATGTGCTGTTGTTGGCTCGCAAACAATTCCACCTGGATCTCATCCAGGTTTACCTGAAGGGCCGCCAGTCCATTTTCAAGAACGTGACGGGCCAATTGGTAGTTTTCAGTACAATAGTTAGTCTTGGATGCGTAGCGCAGCCCAGACTCTTTTCGTCCTGACAGCTCCAAAGGTACGGAGAAGAGCCCACTGCCAAAGTCGCAGTGCAAAGAATAGGGGCGCTGGAGAGACAGCATTTTTACCTGGGGGTTTCTTCGTAGGAAGTCGGTACCAATGACGATGTCAAAGGCGTCGGTGTCCAGCACTCTGCAGTGTTGGGTCACAGTTTCGTCGCCCAGGCATATAGTCACATCAACCCCCCCCAAGGAATGGATGGTACGCCCATCCCCTAATCTTATGGCCACGGTCTTAGTTTTCTTGAATGTTTTTAGCAGGCGCCGGGCCACTATGGAAAGTGTTGCACCGGTGTCAAGCACCGCTCGAAAAACTTGATCCCCGATTTTCACGAGGATCCAGAAAACCAAGTCCTCCTCTTCGGAGCCGCCCCCCTACTCCTCATCAGGGAACTTGACATCCACCCCTGCAGCCATGAGGGACTTGGCCATCCAGGCCAAGCGCCTCTTCTTGGAGTTATTCCTCTCAGGGGAAGCGTTATCCCCCTGTGGGCGCTTCTTGGGGTCACCTGCGGCAGGAGGGGGAGTTGCAGCGGGCGCTGATGAGCGCCTCTGGGGGTTAGGGGGTCCACCTTTGCCACCCCCCTTGCCACCTCCTTTACCACCTTTATCCCCATTCTGGGGGTTTCTGGTGGGTGTTTGGGTCTTCTGGCGTTCAGCCTCCTGTCGCTTGAGTTTATCACTCTCACGTTTCTTTATGTGACATTCGTCTTCGTAGTGACGACGTTTGCCACAATAGCCACAGGTGATGGTATTCCTGAAATGATCCCGATGGGTCACAGTTTTCCCATCCTTGGAATGCTGTTGTCGTTTCATCTGCAGCATACAGCTACTGCGGTGGTCGCAGTCAGGGGCATGACAAGGTCCCCCCTTGTCATTGATAGGCTTACAGTAAAACAGAGGGGGTGTACCTGCATCGGGTTTAACCTCATTCATGGCACGTAGGTTACCCCTTCCTTTACCACCACCCTGGTTGGCGTTAGTGGGATTTTTAGGCCCTTTCCCTTCGCCACGTTCGGGGGTAGGGGTACCACCTCGACCCAAGTGCTTCTTGAGGAATTTCTCCATGTGGGAGTCATTCTCCCTCTCAAGAGCTAGCTCAATCACAGGTCCACCAGTTCGTCGTACGAGTGGGTCCGGCTTTTCCTCTCAGAGGTAGCGCGGCAGTCATCCCACGTACATTGGGGGATCTTACTCATGAGCCACAGGTAGGGCTCAGTGGCTCCATAGGAGCCCACGTTCATCCGTGAAAACAGATACTCTAGGTCGCACACGTATTTAGAGACTCGCGCGGCGGAAGGAAACTCAGGGAGCATAGGTAGCTCCTCTATCTGTGTGCGCACACTGAGGTCTGTCTCATAGACTGGGAATGTTTTCTCCAGTCTTTGGAGTACCTCTACGCAGGTTGAACAGGTTTTCACAATCTGTTTCACCTGTTTTTGCAAAAATTTCTTTTTGCAGGAGCATTTCAGCAGGGAACATTTGGTGGCCACATCCACATGGGATTGGCCAGTGAGCAAAAGAAACTCAGCAAATTCTTCTGCCCATTCGGGCAGATTTTTCGGGTCGAACTCCGGCAGTTCTAGCTGGATGTTCGCCTGGGCAATAGGTCTGCCCATCTTCCCACCCCCCGGGGTTAGGCCAGAAGGAGAAGGAGATACGCCGGCAAGAGGTGCCAGAGCTGACAGCCCTCTTTTCTCAGTCTCCGTCACCGGCACGTCCTGTAGTTCAGCAATTGGGACTGTCCTGGCGCGAGGATGAAAAGGGCTGGGGCAAGTGACCTTGGGTAGCAACCTGGACACCCTTGATCTTTTGAGATCATCAGCGAACGTGCTCAATCCGGGTGAAGGTGAGAGTAGCGTTGGCTTGGGTAAGGGTTCAGTGATACCCAATTTAGCCTTGACAGCCTCTGACACAGCTGTCACATCCGGGTCTTCCGATCCGGATAGAAGTTTGGCCAAAAGTTCGGCCGTACGATCCAGAGCCCCATGGGTGGGCTCTGGGCGACGAGGATCCATTATCGGCAGGTGTGGATGCCATGCTCTCGGGTGCTCGTGTACTCTTGGTCGTCTCGGTAGTGATACTGTGTCCGCCATGTCTTAGATGGCCCAGAATAAAGGAAGGAGCCCATCTCAGTTTGGGGTGGCGACCCGAGGGCATCAAGAGGTATTTCTCCATCTTCTCCAACGGTGGACTTGTGGTACTCTTCGTGGAGCATGAACTCGTCCATCCTCCTTCGTAGGTCCTCTTGTTCTTCAGGACCACCTCCAAGTACGGTAGAAGACGAGGCCGGACAGGCCGACCGGGCGATGGAGGCTTCGACACGCCTGCGGAGCCTTTGCAGGCTGTCTTCACCATGGGCCGCTAAGGTTTCCATGGTTAATGGGGTTGTTCTGGGCGGATTTAGTTTCGCCCTTCTGTGCTCTGGATCTTCCTGAGACCCAGATGCTGCTCTGAGTGGCGGTTCACTCTTTGGGTGGGCTACACTGCCAAGTTGTACTTGTACACTTCTGATCGGCCAGGTTCGGGAGGACAGTTGAGTGGACATGTTCAATGTGCTTTTCAGTGTGCTTTTCTTGTGCTTCTGCTCAGAGTCGGTTCGAAAGGTTCTCAGGGTTTGCCTCTGCTACCGGAAAGATGTCCTTGATTAGTGCCCTATAGATTTTGATGAAATCCTGCAGGTTTTTGATGGTGAAATCCCAAAACCAAAGGAGCAAGTAGAGCAAGAACAGGATATGGATCGAATCAATGAATAGTTTGAAATCCAGTGTAACACAGAAGGGCTGCAGATAGACAAAGCAGGTATAAATACAAAGATTCAATCACAAATGGATAGTACAAAAGATTTTATGTGAAAACTGGCCTGACTCTAGCCTCCAAGTTAGCATCAAGCACTTCATGTGCACTCTTTTGGATGAAATGGAGCTGGTTAGGAATGTGGGGCAAAGGAGTTAGGCCAGACACAGATTATGACTTGGCCAAGCAACTGAATTCAGAAATAGTTAAAAAGTAGAACCACAATAAGTGGTAGAGACAATTGAGTATAGGGGTCTTGGGGTGGGAGACCACTAGGCTTGACCTCCAAGGCCTAAAGCATGAAATGCCTATTTTATTTCGGTATATCCTCCATGAAGGAAGATACCTCCGCTCAGTTGAGTGGTAGGGGTATATCCTCCATGAAGGAAGATACCTCCGCTCAGTTGAGTGGTAGGGGTGAACTTCATGGGGGGGCTAGGGTTATAACCCTAGTTACTTTGAGAAAGTGTACTAAAAGCTTCAAAAGAGTGATAAAAATACTTAAGTTAGTCTTAGCATCAACAAAAGGGTTTTAAGGGGGGCTTGGCCTGGATCAAGCCCTCCAAGAAAGACATGGCAGTGACTTTTTCTTACTCAGCGGGTACACCGCCCCAAGAGAAGTGCATGTCGATGTAGAGGAACCTTCTTGGTGCCCTGTTAATAGTTGACAGTTCTTGGTGTCCTTGCATCTTAGTTCTTGTGTGGACAGGCTGCTTTTACCTCCATGGCCTGTCATATTTGTGGTTGCAAACGCTCCCGCTTGCAAGCAGTAAGAGATCTTGCACCTTCTGTTCAAACCCAAGTGACCACTCCAAGGCAGGTGATAAAAAAAATGTTGAGAATGGGATTTGAACCAGCAGTATTTAACTGCAAGATAAGTGCTATGACGACTGCGTCAGACTGACCTGCTTGGCATACTACTGCTCACGGACCATGTACAGACCGAAGGGTCTTTTTTTTTCGAAAATTGAGGGAGATTGGGTTTCATGTGGCTCTAACTGTGCAACAACCAAAAGAAAGGTGTGTTTGGGGCATTGGACTGAGATCCAGGTCACTGGGAAGCTGTTTTGCCGAAAACCATGCTGAAAGTGGTCCCCCATTTTTGTTGCCCCGATTTTCTGGAAATTTCCTCCAATTTCGTTTGGGGGGGGGGGGGGGGGGCTGCGGTACATGCCCACAGCTTGTGAGGTTCCGCACCCCACCTGAATGCCTGACCACCTCTTTCACACTCATACCGCAATTTACCTGTGGCAATTATTGCACCTGAGGTTGAAAATCTTCGGCATGGGGTCGTTTCGCTTGAGCAAATGAAGGTTTCGGACCGATTGTGCACACTCAGTTCCTCCACTTCTGTTCTGTTTTGCGGCAGCGACCCATTGGGACCCTCAGTGGGGGACAGAAGAGCCGTGTGTCGCTGGCGGAGATCTGCATGCGGCACCCACACATTCTGATCTTCGACGAGCCCACAAATCATTTGGACATGGAATCCATCCACGCCCTTGTGGAGGCGCTGAAGGATTACAAGGGTACGCCTCCCATGGCACACGCGGGCCTCGCCCCCTGCCCCCTGCCCCCTGCCCCCTGCCCTGCGCCCCTACACGCCCTTGTGGGGTTGTGGAGGTGCTGAAGGAGTACAAGGATACACCTTTCATGGCACACATGCGCCCCCTCCCTGCCCCGCGCCTCTGCACGCGACTGCGAGAGTTCAACAGTGTGACTCCAATGCCACGCACACACACACACACACACACACCCACACACACACCCACACACACACACACACACACACACACACACGCACGCGCACACACACACACACACACACACACACACACACACACACACACACACACACAATTCCCCCTCCCCACAACCACACTCAGCCTGGAGCACGCCTCCGCAAACCACAAGTGCCTTAGACCGGAGGTACCAGCCGGCAAAGCGACTCTATTTTTGTGGTTCACCCCTCCGCGTAGCGCCTCTGCACACCCCTGTGGCAGCAGGGAAGGTGTACAAGGCCACGCTTCCCATGCCACGCACGCCCCTTCCCTGATATGCCCCTCTGCGTGTCCCTGTAAGGCGCTGAAGGAGAGTGGCGGTACGCCTCCCGTGCCACACACGCCCCACACTCCCGCCGTGCGCCTTTGTGCACCCCCTCTGTGGAGGTGCTGCAGGCATACAAGGGTATGCCTCCATGCCACGCACACAGCCAACTCAACATGTGTCACAACCCAAAAGCTGCGAGGCTCATGCGTCGTGCCTGTTGGACGACTGCGAGACAGTCAAAGGAATTTCCTTCACCGATGGAGCTCCAAACAAACCCCAAAAAGTGCCGTTCAAACAAACATGCTCCAAAAAAGCACGTTTCAAAGACCTCTCGCAATGGAACCCTGGGTCCCCATTTTCCCCGTAACCACAACCACACACTACCTGGGGGCACGCCTCCACGAAACACAAGTGCGTCAAACTACAACTACCCACGGGCAAGCTACTCCACGTGTACGGCTCAGCCGGCGCCCCGCCCCTCTGTGCGCGCTTCTGGAGGCAATGAAGGAGTACACCGGTGCGCAGACCTTCGCTCTGGGCGGTGCTACATCGGCTGTCTCGGCTGTCTCATGCGATGTTGCGTCGTAGTGGCCAGTGCTGATGTGCACTTCTCTTGGGACGGTGTACCCGCTGTGGTCGCATGCAGTGGTACGTTCTGGTGTGGAGGCGCTGAAGGATTACACGGGACGCCTCCAACGCCACACACGCGGGCCCTCCTGCCCCGCGCCTCCGCACGTGTTGGCGGGGCCGCCGAAGGAGTAGAAGTACGCCTCGGATGCCAACCATGCGCCCCCGTCTCGCGCACACCTTCGTGGAGGCGGCCCAGGAATACAAGGCTCCGCCTCCCATGCCCGACACGCCCCCTTCTTTGCCCTGCTCCTCCACATGCCCTTGCGGAGGTGCTGCATAAGTACGCCACCCACCGTACACATGCGCCTTCAGTGCTTCCGCAAACGTGTGCACAAGCGCAGGGCACGGAGGGGGCATGTGTGGGGCAAGAGGCGTTGTACCCCTTGCACCCTTGCACACCGTTGGCACCTTCCTAAAGGCAGGGTGGATTTGCGGCCCTTGCCCATGCCCTTGCCCGTTCAGGGGATCTGCAGCTCCCGAGTTTTGGGTCAGGGATTCCAAACAACGTCGGGTCCGGGTCGCTTCGAGACAGTGGGGCCGGCAACGGGCCTTCCAAGTTGCTGGCAATGGGGCACAGGGGCTACGTGACATCCTTCCCAAGATCCCAGACATCGCCAAATAAGTGGCCAGTTGGGGTGTGCATGGTAACCCCCCCTTTGGCCAACAGAGCAAGGAGGAGGTGTGGGGAACGGTCCTGCAGCTAGAGTGTGCAAGAAAGGGCCATTTTTTTTGGATTGTGGCTTGATGTTTGGGAATGATGTCACTCAGCAGAATTACCCCATTTTTGGCAATTTTGAAGGTACGCTGACCTTGCGCATGCACTTGTCTGTGGAGAGGATCTGCAGCCCTTGCCCATGCCCTTGCCTGTGATGGTTCTTCTTTGAGACTACAGCGCTGTTTCGGCACTGTTTCGTTACTGTTGCAGGCACCCGCACATGGGGGGGGGGGGTGCCAGGGGAACGTTGAAGGTACGTCCAGGCGCCATTGCCCGTGCCTTTGAGCATGTCCTCGCCTGTGCAGGGGGTCTCGTCTTAGTCACCCACGACAGTCGCTTGATTCGAGACACCTGCAACCAGGTCCTTGTCGTATCCGATGGCAAGGTCGCAGTGGAGAAGGGTGGTTTTGATGACTACAAGAAACGGTTGATTGACGAGATGGAACGGTATACCGCCGACTCCTGCCGCTGTGACTCTCCCCCGTATATCGTGTGAAGGGACACGGTTTCGGTTGTAGATGGTTCTCCGCCGGCGGTTGGCGGTCAACTGCCACATGTTGGGCGTCAACCGCCGGCACTCGGCGTACCGAGTGCGCACCGAAACCGACGCCCGCGCCCTCGCCACAACATCCCCCGGCGCACACCATAGGCACGAAGCACATGTCCACTGTTGCGTCCCAGGAAAGAAAAGGAGGAGGAGGAGAAGAGGAAGCGGCAGTTGGCGCTGCGGCAGAAGCAAAGGGAGAAGGCGCAGAAGAATTTGCAGAAAAAGGAGTCGTAGTTGGGGCTGTCCAGCCTGTCATGAAGACGAACGGCGTCCGGGCCTGCCTTTCTTTGTACACAGTCCAGACGTGTGATCTGAGGGGAGGTGGAGAGGGTGGGCAGAGGACAAATGGAACCGCCCGAACAGGCTATGCCGTCTTCACCGTGTCCTCCGTCAGAAGCAGGGGGGACATCAGGCACCTGGCGGCAGCGAGCGCTGCCCGAGGGCGGACCCCAGTACGCCCGCACCGGCACCAGCAAACGGGGGGATTGCTGGTGCCCAAGTGTCGCAGTCCTGAGGTTTGGCCAAGGCAGCTGCACTGTTTGGCCCCAGTGGGCCCTGCAATAGGGGCTGGGCTGCCCCTGGGTGCTGACCCCGGCCCCACGGGTGGGACTTATCGGGGGGAACGCACTGTGCGGTGCTGTTCACACGGGCCTCCGACTGCACACAATTTTTTTTTTTCGTGTTTTAATTTCGGGGATGTTGTGATACCCGGGTTGGAGGAGGGCACTTGGCGTTCAACTGTCGCCGGCTTAACCGACGGCTGCTGGCGGTCCAACGACAGCGGTCATCGAGGTTCGACCACAACAAGGCCAGCACATCCCCCAGTGCACCAGGTGTTTTTGGGGGTGAGCCCTAAATTTGAGGACCACTACACGCCAGCGCACGACTGAGTCTCCGACCATCGATGCCAAACCTCATGCCCAACAAGCCGCCGCCTTGGAACCACATTTTGGAGCCATGTGGCGTTGCAGGGAGAGTGTAGATTAGATACCAGTACCCGGCTGCTCCCCTGTGCACACATATCGTGCACACTGCCGGCTCATATGGTACTTGGTAGCCTCCGGGCGCTGGTTTAGGGAGGAGGGGTGTATCCGCTGATCTCATCGTTAGAGGAGCGCCATGCGGTTTTTTGTTTTCAAATGGAATGCAGCAGCTCCCTGGTGTCCCCGGGGAGGTGGGTGGGTAGTGGTTGGCGGGGGGGCGGGGGGGGCGCAGATAACAGTCAGCGAATTGAGCGGGACCACAACAAGGCAACAGCTCAGTCCCAATACTTCTCTGCTCCCAATATTGAAGCCGGTGAGGGATCCACAGCGGGGGCCAGATCTGACCTGCGGGCTACTCTTGCTGTCATTCGACGAAGAACAGTGGTCTGCATGCGACCACTGTGACTGATGTGCCAGGCTGCGGGGGAGTGGGGATGGAGGTGCACAGAAAGGCCAGGGTCATCCAGGACAAAGACTGCGGTCTGGGTAGCAGACTGACCCCCTGCTTTGACTGGCAGAAACGGGTTTCACGGCGACCTCCCTGTGCTCTCGGTCGACACCGGGTTGGGGCCCACCGCTACGAGTTTGGATCATCAAACGGGACGTTGCCCACAACAGCCATTCCACGTCATTCACATAACACTTCGCTGGGGCTCCTTCCCGTGCTCTCACCAAACCATTGTCTTTTTTCGCTGCTATGACTGACCACAGCAGACACAGCGCAACCAGCACCAACCAACCCACAGGCGTGCCCAACGACGGACACTAATCCTCTGTCTGTGTCATTTACACCTTATGGCCGCAAGTACTGCTGCACAAACATCCGCATCCATGCGGTGGGATGGCGGAAGGTTCAGTGGGTGCGGAGTGTCTGTTTAAGGGATTGGCACCTGTAAGTGTGGAACAGCCGCTGGTTCTGGAATCCACGCTTGCCAAGATAAACGGTGGGCAATACTTCATGACGGGCTCCGATGACTGCTTGCCTGGGCTCGGGATTGTCGACCAGATCATAGGCCTGTATACATAGTTCGTGTTTGCTCGTGCACATGAGTACGATCTCTGCTCGGCCCAGGCTTGCCATGCCAAGTTGGCAGTGGGCTTCCTCATTCATGTATTCATTGTGTAGCAGACCAACCTCCGCTTGGGACTGCGGTAGATCAATAAAGGGGTGAATAGACAGAGCATGCTGTACCAAGGGAAGAAGTGGGATGACCTGTAGAAAAACAGTCTGTGTGCTCTTGAGGCAACTCAGTGTTGCGCAGCTGCAGGAAGTGTGCAGACAGCAGCTGTGTTGGCAGCAGAAGGAAAGAAAAATGTAGGAAATCTCGTCTGTTTGCAGCAGACAGTGGGTGGAGAAATTGAGACTGGCAGCAGTGAGAAACGGGTGGAGAGCTGCATGGGACCCCATGACAGAAATACCACTTACTGTTGTGTAATTTGAGGGCGCATGTCTGCCTGCCCTCCCTCCCAATTTTCTTTGAATGCAAAGGGCTGCTGACTGGCAGAGGCAATCAGAACAGGCAGGATGTGGAAGAGACTGCATTTTCGATGATCTATGAGCTGTTGTGTGCTGCATTTTGTTTCAGGGCTGGCTCTGGTGTCTGAACTGAAGGAGGGGGGGGGGGTTGAGAAAAGGGGGTTGACCCTATAGCTACCGTTTTCCGATGCTAAAACATGACTGCCCCACACCCTAAGTGTGTACAGGACCTACGGGCAATTGTTGCCATTTTGGGTGTTTCATGGCAACTCTATTGCTCTTCGTGCACTATAGGCTTGATTGCTGAGTGTACGCTTTTCAAAAAGGGATGCAGGATGGGTGCAGATAAAGCATGTGATTGTTGCACTAGTGGTGGGACAAAAGCAGCGACGTGTAACCATAGTAAGCCATATGTACACGAAGTACGAAGTGCATTGGAGACAGTGGACTGCACAAAGCCAACCCTTGTTGCAACCCCCCACAAAAAGCTGTACATAGCCGCGTGTAGTGTATTGTACCCGAATTTAATCTGCCGCATACATGTTGAGATGGTTCAAAAAAAGATAGATGCAGAATTAGTATAACGGTCATACATTCCACACTTCACTATGGGTGTCACAATTTTTTTCTGTGTTTTGCAGGTTTTTTGGGGTTTCTTTTTTTTAGGCATGGTGGGTATCCCCACCCAAGATTGTGATAAAACTGCTCAGTTCAGTGTCGGGATGTACAGTGACAAGGTGAGACCTTTGCTAATCTGCCATAGCCCAAGAAATTTACAGAAGTAAATCCTACAAAAAAACACTGAGGTGCAGGTAATTAGACAATAACCTGACTCATGTTTTCGAAAAGTCGAAGCTGCAATGCACTGCCCTCTCGGGACCATAGGTTTACAATTGAACAGCTGCATGGGCCTGGCGGGCCTGGCGTATCTCTCCAAATAGTACTGCATCAGTGGTCTGGTTGAAAAGGGAAATTATGCAGAACAAGCAAGGGCAGACAGGCAAGGACAACAGCTTTATGAATGCTTTACTATCACATTCCATAACGTTTCTGGCCTCTGGCTGCTTTGTACAGAAGGAATCATTAAGACACAAATTGTTCGATTAGGTTTGGTTCTTGGCGTCGAATTTCTTCAAATACATTGATCAGCTGGATTGCTGCTTTGGCATTGAACTGTGTTGATGAGTGTAACTTGAATTCATTCACAGGTTTTTCTGGTTTGTCAATAAATTTTATCGTCTTTGCAGTTAAGGATGGACAGGCCAAAAAGTACGTTGCGGTAATTAGCATGTAAGTCTGCATGTGCACTAATTATACTTCTGACGCAATGCAAAAGTGTTTGAACGAAGTATGCCGGTAAGTGTTTTGCAGTTTTAAGTTGTATGTATCGCTTGAGGAAGATGGTATCCAAGCCCAGTCATGGCCGGAACTCATTCTAAAAGTTGTTGTTGTTATTGCTGCTAATCTTGTTGTTGCGGCCAGCCATGTTTGTATCATCATTCTAACCATTTGTTGATGGGCGAGAATGATCGAGGGATCTTCTAAGCTGCACTGGGGATTGGCAAGTCATGTGGAGAGCTTGATAGAAGCTTCGCACACGGTTATCTTGTATGGTGCGGTGCAAACTTTGCTGTATTGCCTGGTCGCCGAAATACTTCAGGTTGTGCTAGAACGGAGAAAATTTATTTTCACAACATTTAGCATGATTATAAGCATTAAATACCATTGAGAAACATGCATATGAAAACTGTTAGCACCATGCTTCTTAGCTACGAAACAACACATGTTTTTACAATGACAAATTCGGCAAGTTCCGCACTTGTTGCACCCTTTTCCATGTGCTTCGTCACAAAATTGTACTTCCCCCAATGTGATGCAGGGCAGTTGGATAGGAGGCGCACCATCTTTTTTTTGCGCCGCATACCACTCAATTATCCGCGGTGAGCTCGGACATGTCAAATCTGTTGGACTAGGGTAACAACGCTAAAGATGAATGACATTGCTGCATTCTCAATAGCAATCTTGAATCTTAGTGTTCCATTTGTCCTTCTTCACGAAGGCAAACAAAATCGTGGGGTCTAGTTGCTCACTTTTGAGTGCAGCTTCAAGTTTTGGTGAAATACAAGCGGCTGGAGACCTTGTGTTGATCATCATACTTGTTATGCTTGACCATTATTTAAAGAAATTTCTCGGCTGCAATAAAACTCAATTCCACGTCTGGGACAATGGTGTTGACGACGCCTTCAATTTGACCAAGGAATTGGCTGCATCATTCTGAGAGATTTGGTGTTTTCCGAATGATTTATTTCTTTTTTTTTAAACAAGGCGTAACACCATCATAGCGGCCTAACCATGGGCTGGAGCATTGTTCATGGTGAGCCGAAGTTCAAAGAGGGTCAGCCCATTATACATGTCACCCACATCCTAGAGGTCAGACCTAGGTGTCATCGCTACCGCATATCATGCATATTGGACCAGGCAATCTAAGTGAACCAGCAGTGAAACTGGAGTGGGACACTGATTATGCGACTACTACATTTTCTGCGCCTGTGTTGCATCATGGGGTGGGCACCACGAGCAAACGAGGTGCAGAACCAATATCGAGTGGAGACCCTAATTACCTCTGCACCGGACCCGGCCATCTAGGCTTGTAAGCTACGGTGTCGGAGAGGAGAGAATGGTTGCCCGGCTGTGCCCCAGGGCCCGGTCAACGGTCAAAGGTCAATGATTCATTTCTTTACTTTAATAGGTACGAATCGGAATTTGGTCGTGTGCACCGGTATGTCCACGCCACTCACCATGTAGGTGTTGGTGCATTTGTGTTGCAAGGGCTGAAGCTCTTGGGCACCAAATTCAGGTTGCTTGTCCTTCAACAGGTTGGTGTCCTGGACATTCTTTGCTAAGCTATTTGGCATCATTGAGTTGCGTGATGCTTCTCATAAAGATGTTCTTAGTATTTTATTGGATAGAGGACATTTTAAGTTTGGCTCTCGAGAACCGTTGCTCCATGGTCCAGCGATGCACCAAGAGGCAAAAAGTAGCCTATACATGTGCTTGACTCTATGTTTTTCAACATTGAAATCAATCAACTTCTTTGATGTGGTTGTGGTGCTTTCGTATTTGTGCTGATATTGCTTTTGTACAGCCCAGGTACAGTTTTAGCAGCATGCTTCACTGTTCTTTGTGGGCCCAAACGGCTTGTTCTAAAGCGCAAAAGTGAGGCAGTTTTGGGCCCAAGTGTGGACGGGGGCTCAAACCTCCAGAGTAGAGCTACATTTTTGCAAAAAAAAGAAAACCAGCCTTTCACTACACGTGGCGGTCACCCACCACCACAACAACAAACCCTGCAAACTTAGCGGTAGACCTGCTCCCCCTCCCCCCCAACCTCTATGAAGGGTGTCTCCCCGCGTGCACAGATCCAGGATTGGATGCACAAATTTAAGCGGCAGGAATTCTGCGATTTTCAGCACGGCCATTTGACTTTTGAAACCTTTTTTTCCCTTCAACATAGGAAATGGCAGCAATCACGAGGCCATGTGGCGAAACATTCATCCAACTTACAACCCAAACACCGCTTACCCCATTGTTTTGTTTTTGTACCTCACGAATTTGAAAAGTTGCGCGTCTCGCACAAACTGAAAACTTAGATCTGGCTGTTCATTTTCCAGGCATTGTCTTCAGTGCCAGGCAACCACTGAACAAGGAACCGCCTGCAACCCTCCACAATTTCGCAAATGCCGCCAAAGAAGCCTGAAGAAGACGACGACGAGGAGGAAGAGGAGGAAGACGAGGAGGAGGAGGACGAGGAAGAAGAGGACGAGGAGGAGGAAGACGAGGAGGAGGAGGAAGCGCCTCCTCCTGCGGCTGCAAAGCCGCAACAAAATGACGATGAGTTCGACCATTTCAGCACCCCTGCTTCCCAGAGCGTTGCGGCTGCAGCTGCCGCCGGGGATCCTGCAGCAATGAGGGCGATGTCAGAAGGAGGTATGCGAAGGGCAAATAGTGCGCTTTGTGGACACAAAAAGGTAACCGTGCGACGCTTTCAATTTTTTTTTCCTATTCCCCATCTTCGCTGTTTCCAGTGCCTCGGCCTTCATCGTCCGTTCGGCGAGACGAGGAGTATGCTCGTTCTGTGGAAGCAGCTGAAAGAGATCAAATTCGGGCACAGGAGCTCCAAGCCAATGAAGATGCTGCCCTGGCAGCCCGCTTGGAAAGGGAGGACGCGGATGCTGCTATGGCCCGGAGGCTCGAGCAGGAAGCTGCTGATGAGGTTATTTCTTGTCCGTCAGGGGCCATCCCATCTTCGGTCTCATATCTGTTGTAGCCCGAGTGTACAAAAGCAAAGTCTCGAAAAGGCCCTGTTGACCAAAAAGCCTCTGCACTACATGAGGTGCGGTTCTTTACATTTATCCCTGGAACCATCGACTATCGTGGAGGAGTGGCATTGGGGATGCAGCTGGTTGGTCTATGAGACTCGCAGTGTACGACCCATGCCCCTTCAAAGTTTTGCTTTTGGTCGAGAGGTTCCTCCCTCACGGGACTCAAACCTGTCACTACTCACTTCTGCAGGCGCTTGCCCGCCGTTTGGACACTGAAAAGTTGCGTAATGCACCTCATGATGAGGCTCTCGAAGCGGATGAGGACGACGAACATGTTGCCACCCCACGCGAGAATGCACCTGCAGCACCCTCAAGTGCAATAATGGCCTCTGAAGCTGAACGCAGGCTTCAACAGGTTTGCTGTCACGGACGGAAGGAACAGAACATGTTTCAAACATATTTGATTCTTTGCCTATTATTTTTTGCCCTGATATTTTTTAGTGGTATTTCTTCTCAAACTGCACGCCGATTATTGGACTAAGCAAAACCCCGTACACTGCATTCCATACCCGGGCTTTTCGTGCCAACTTCGTTCAATGCTGTTGCATTTTGACCTCTGCACCGTGCAGTTGACTGGTTCGTCACGTTCACAGGCGCCCATGGACACTGAGAAGCTGCATAACGCTCCGCACGACGAGGCTTTGGATGTTGAAGGGGATGAGGCCGACGATGATGACGATAGTGTCCCAACGCCGGAACAGTCACCAACAAGGGCGCAGCAACCAATGGCAGTTGCAGAAACAGCCGGGGGACGCATGCTGGCCAATCAGGTTTGACATTTTCGCCCTGAATTGCGTTCCGAGCTTCTCCAAGTTGGCAACTGGCGGTTGACTGCCTTGGAGAAGACGTGGCTACTCTCAGCCACAGCACTTGTTTTCCCACACGCTGTGCTATACTTTCACGTACCACCGTGATCCCTCCGTGTACAAGGTAGGTGAACCCCAGGATTGGTAAAACCACCTCAACACTTTTGACGCTTTCATCGTAGAAGGTTGCTGAATGCTAAGAGTGATGAATAAGGATGTTTTGAAGTGTGGGTGGAGTTGGATGGAGGTTGTTTGGGTGTTTTGGGGTAATAAAGCGGCATCCCACTGCTTCTGTTGTTGTTGTTCCTTGCTGCTAGTGTCAAATAGCAGAGGCGGTGTTCTTCAGGATCAATGATGTAGACATGAGTAAAGCCTGTAAGAGTCCAAAAAAAGCGACTTTTATCCAAGTTGTTGGTAACTTTGCAGCCACAATGGGCACCCTTTGTACAAAATATGCAAAGTACCGAGCTAAAAGTGAAAAAATTTCCTTTTTCTGTTTTGGCTCCTCAGGAGCCAGGGTCGGTGCTCCTCAGGAGCAAGGGTCGGTGCTCCTCAGTGAGTGGGACAAGTAGCAAGACGTGTGTTACAACATGCGTCAAATAGTAAACAATGACGAAAGAAGCATTGTGAAATTGCCACAACACCACCACCCCGTTGGGGTGTTGGCAAATAGGTCGCTGAGACGGCGAAATACCATCAGCCAAAGACTGCACTGGCACCTGGAGCTTTCTTCTCCACAGGTCGCACTGATGATATTCAATCAAAAAAAGACGAAGCTCAGAACCCTTTTCCGGAACCAGTAATGGATGGAATGGAATGGAATGGAACCACGGGTGACTTTTCGAAAGTGTCTGAGATGCTTGATTGCAGTTGAGAAGAGGGGGTGTGAGGTGGTCTTTGGGGAGCGATGGTTGCGCCAAGCCGTGCTCACTGCTGTGGCCCGCCAAAGATACGTGCTTATTTATTTATGCGTAATTTTGGGTGGGGTGATGGTAGCATTTCGTGCAAATCCCAGTGGCCCACTTTTTGTATGAACCCACAATCCCAAGCTGATCCCAGTCCCCAATTGGCCCACTTCGTATGCTTGCCCCAGGCTGATCCCACCATCTCCTCCTTTTTTCCTTCCCCTAACTTCTAGGTGCATGACGAAGCCGTGGACGTTGACGACCATCACATCCCCAGTCCCAAGGTGGGTGGTGGTTACCAGAAGCCGATGGCTGAGGTTGCCAGTGTGCCGATCAAGAACAGCCAGCATGATGAGGCAGTGGATTTGGGCGACAGTGACGGCGATTCAGTGTCTAGTGAAGAGGAGGTGTGCCGCGACCACGGCCACACACTTGCAACACGGTGTTAGCGTATGTATGCCTCAAGTGATGCACGGAGCACATTCCACACCACTACTTGGGAGCAGGTGCTTTTTTCCATTTTTTGCACCCAAACCGAAACCGGGTCCATCCAATGAAAAATTGGGGCGGAAAGGTGGTGGGTTCGAGCCCGTTCTCCAGAAGAGCATGTGTCATAGCAATTGTTTCGCTGATTTATGTTGGCCCACTTCTTCCTGTGCAAAAATTGTTTGATCTTAGTTTGCCGTGAATACACGCATGCTTTTGTGCAAATTAGATCTGGATATTTTCATCCTCTCGGTGCCAAACGTGACATCTATTTTACCACAAATTGACCAGAACCAGCAAAATTTTGGACAGCACGGTGCAGCGTTCCATATGGCCGAGAGACCATGCCATACCGAGTGATTCAGATTTTGAAGTGTGCCACAGATTACGAATGCGCCACGTGAATGGCCGAATGCAATCGAACACCCCATGGTAGTCTTCTGGAGATTGTCGGCAATCAAACTGCAAACGCATCCTCTCCTTGCACTTGGTGTTCACATATTCATCTCGTAGTTCCGCAGATTTCTTGGTGTCTCATATTTGGGGTTCTCTGGTTCGTATCTGCCTCAATATCTGTGACGCATTTGTGGAACAGTGCTTTTCAGCAGCAGTACCGATCGATGCGTGGTTTTTTGCAGGACAAGGGTCAGCAGCAACGCAGTATGCAGCCGATGGGTGGTATTTCTAGCCAAGCGAACCAATTTACTCCTGTCAATACCAAGCCCCAGAATCAGGTTGCGGACGATGACGAAGAGAGCACGTCTGAGGAAGAGGAAGACGACATGGGCACAGAAACGAAGAAGCCCTCAGGAAGCACGTATAATCCTGCAGAGTATTCCAACCTGCAAGTTTCTAAGGAGGTGTGTGAGTATCATGGTTGACCAGTCTGCAAAGCGAGGCATCAAACGATCCATTCTGTTACCCTGTGGTGGGTACATGAATGTAGGTCGTTTATTCGTGACCGTGACCGTACATTGTGCGGATCGCAAGGACTATGGTCGCGAGCCCAAATTGAAGCGCAATTTGAGCAGCTTGCGTGCTAACATATCGATCACTGCCACCTGTGCAGCCGCGTCCAGTGCGACTACGGCAGTTTGTGGCATGATGTTCAACAATCCGGTGCAAGTGTCCACATATGGGTGGGCCGCGGGCCAAAGGTCAACAAAAGTAGAGAAGGCCACTTGTGCAGCAAAATTTCACTTGAGGGCTCCCATGATCCGAAGTCAGCCAAGAATAAAATGCGTCAGCGAGTGACAGCAAGGGGCAGAGGAGGCATGGAGGTGTGCCATAAAGGCTCAGTGAGTATGCCAGCAGGTCCGGGTGTACGTTTTCGTGCACCTTTTGAGG
Source organism: Eutreptiella sp. 'Long Island Sound 2002' (assembly GCA_964036045.1). NCBI lineage: Eukaryota > Euglenozoa > Euglenophyceae > Eutreptiales > Eutreptiaceae > Eutreptiella > Eutreptiella sp. 'Long Island Sound 2002'. The sequence continues at coordinate 27,563,053 of OZ038399.1, read as the reverse complement.
AGGGAATGCTCCACCCGTGGGTAGGTGGGTTGGTTGCCCACCCATTGGGTTAACAAATTGCGAGACGTGGGGAGTCCGCTCATTGTGCCGCCGGAGCAATGGGCCCGCCGGATTCAACCGGATTTGGGTACGGTGGACCTGTCGGCTCGGCGGACTCCTGTCTGCCTCTGTTTTTCTGGGCGGACAGTAGTTCACAGCCCCATCTGTGTCTCTACTGCAGTTCTGCGAAATTTTTTATTTGTGATTTTGATCCTGAGTTGTTGCTTGTGTGAACTTATCGGCTCGGCGGACCTTCGGTTGGCCGATTAGCCGGCCGAAAGTCCGGTTTAATCTGTCACCCCCCCCTTTTGTCATACCCCCCCACTGCAGGAGTCATGTTATTTAAGGGGCCACAGGCAAGGCGGTACACACACAAGGCGGTGCACACACAAGGCGGAACACACAAAAGGCGGTCCGTGGCCACCGCAGGAGTCATGGTATTTAAGGGGCCACAGGCAAGGCGGTACACATAGAAGGCGGTGCACACACAAGGCGGAACACACAAAAGGCGATCTGTGGCCACCGCAGGAGTCATGTTATTGAAGGGGCCACGAGCAAGGTGGTACACACAGAAGGCGGTGCATACACAAGGTGGAACACACAAAAGGCGGTCTGTGGCCACCGCAGGAGTCATGTTATTGAAGGGGCCACAGGCAAGGCGGTACACACGGAACGCGGTGCACACACAAGGCGGTGCGGAACACACAAAAAGCGGTCTGTGGCCACCGCAGGAGTCTTGTTATTAGTATACGGGGGAGGGGGTTATTAGTATATGGGGGTATTAGTACAAGGGGGGGGGGGGCGGATTAAACCGGACTTTCGGCTGGCCGATCGGCCCGCTGGGAGTCCGGCCGGACTTTCGACTGGCCAAGCCGGCCAGCCGAGGGTCCAGCCGGACTTTCGGCCGTTTTTTCGGCCGAAAAAAGGGGGGGGTGACGGATTAAACCGGAAAGTCCGCCGAGCCGATAAGTCCGCCGAACCCCAAGTCCGGTTTAATCCCCTGAGCTGGAACAATGCCCCCATTACGGAACTGCCCCACTCGCTGGCATCATGGAGCTGATGCCTGGCATTTGGGGGCCTCCGTGCGGGCACATATCCCGGCCGTTGGTGTGTGTTTTTGTTTTGTGCAGCTGCGGTGTGATTTTTCGGGGAGTGGTTGCAAAGACTCAAGCTGTTGGTGCTACTGCTCACTCCCTCTCCCAAAAAAACGGGGGTGGCGGGCGGGCGGGGGTGGGGGGCATAGAGACTGATTTCTTCTGGTGTGGGCGGGTTGCTTGGTTGCGGGCGGGGCAGTGAATCCATCCTCCAAGGTCAAGGGCATTTCCTGAGGCTCTAGACGAGGTGCCGCAAAATTATTAAGGCCACCTCCCCGAGGGCCTGAGGCATGGTGGCAGGCAGGCAGGCAGGCAGGCAGGCAGGCAGGCAGGCAGGCAAGACAGCCCTAGTCAGAGCTAACAAAAACTAGCTTGAGAAGCGGGCGTGAGAGAAAGGCGCGTGGGAGAAAGGCAGGGGTGCCGGCATAGCAGCTCAGTTCTACACCTCTGCACACCTTCATCCAAACATCTTCCACCACGTCCTTCCATGTGTTTCCCTCTTTTGTTCCGTGCATCGTGTCTCATCCGATAGATCAAAGACCTATTCCTGTCCATTCAAAAGTACACCCCGCATGACATCGAGCTGGATTGCAAGTTGAAGCCGTTCATCCCCGACTACATTCCTGCAGTGGGTGTGTCTTCGTCTCGCTCTGTGGCGCAGGTTGGCAATAATTTGCGCATGCTCTTTGAAAGAGAACTGCCAACATTGGGTCCTCCAAGGTCCATGCATGCACAAGACCCGCCGCGTCTGTTGCTCATTTGCTTCCCTTGGTCAGTAGTGCTTATTCTCTTGATCATTTTTGTGCGTCCACTGTACTCAGTGTGACAAAATTGACGACCGTATAATTGTAAACGGCAAATGCACTATTGTAACCATTGTGGGTTTGGGTCAGAAGAGCCTTAGCTTTGAAATTTCGCCGTGTTCTGTCACTAAGAAGCAGGACGTCACCGATTTTTTGGTGGGTGCGGTGAGTGACATTTTCCTAATTTTCCGTCGGTCAGTGGTGGTGAGCAGTTTTTCAACACGGCTACAATGGGGAGGAATTTTTTCTTGGGAAGACCGGGAAAAATGAGGTGAAGTTGAGATTTTTCAATTATTTCCCCCACATTCCCCCCCATTTTCTCCATCATTTTTTGATTTAGTCTCTGCTTCCCATACATTATCTCCAGATTTACCCCCCAACCCACCCCGTTTTCCCCTGTTTTCCCCTGTCTTCCCCTGCTTTCATTTCCCCCCGTTTCCCCCCATTTTCTACCGTTTTGGCTCTGGCAGGATGCGGTAGGGAGTGGGTGGCGGTGAGGTCACAGGCCTGAAGAAGTTCTAAGATTAGCACAATGCGAGGTGTTGTGCTTGTATGGCGGCGTAGTTTGTGGTATTTTGATTGTTTTTTTTGAAAGGCCTCTGTGGCGCCCCATGTGATGCCTTGTGACGCCTTCTTGTAGCAAGACAATGGTATAAGACACAGTGCAAGGCTGCTTCCAGTCCATGATGCAACTCTTCCAGAGGGAAAATCAGTCGAGACCGTCAGGGGAGCATTGAGCCTAACACGTTTCCCCAGTCCCGACACTCTCAGTGGGTGTGCATCGAGGAGTGTTCTTGTCCGCGCACGTTGCTGAATCAAAGCAACAAGGCACCAGGCACACTCCTGCATGCTACTTCCTCCTGGCACACTTCGATCAGTGCGTGACGAGACTGCATTCTGATGATTTCTGTCCTCTTTTTAGGCGACATTGATACCTTTGTCAAGATTCCAAGGCCTGACAACCGCACAGACATGCTTGGCCTGACAGTGCTGGACGAGCCCACCACGCAGCCATCCAACCCGGCTGTGGTGAAGCTTGGGCTTGCCTACCAGACGAAGAGCTCTCACAAGCCCTCCGAATTTGTGGAGTCTATTGATGATGCAGGGAAGCGGACCACGCTCATTGACAAGTGGATTTCTGATATCAGCAATTTGCACAAAAAGAAGCCTGCCCCTACGGTGCACTACACACAGCACATGCCTGATGTGGAGCAGCTGCTGCAGGTGGGTGCAGTTTGTGCCGTACCAATGTGGGGCTTCGTTGGGGTGTTTCATCGTTGGGGCATTGCGGATGGTTGTTTCTCACGAATTCTGTATTTATGCGCACTCTGAGCTCATCGGACGCTTTTCTTGGCCCCTTTGTCACACATACTTCACCATGCCGTATTGCACACACCGTCTTTGATTTTTCGTCCGTACGTCAGACCAGATCTGATGTGGAGAATAGAGTTGCAGTCATGTCAGTGCCTGAATTTGCAATTTTTCTGCAGTTGTTTTGTTTCTGTTTGTCCTTCTATCAAATTCAGTTTCTCTCTTAGGTCTCCCCCCCTCCCCCATGCTGAATGATCATTAAATTTTACAGGTGCACCAATGGGACGGACCCCCCAGTAGCTTGTCCCCTCGCGGGACCCCTCGCGCGCGCAATTGTATCGAAATGTAGAGGAAGCCTCGAAAGAGGAAGCCAAACACCATCAACAGTGCACACAAAAAAGTACCCCCGGAAAGGCCAAACACAACCCTCGAAGTAAAGACCACGCATTGCGGCTTATACAAGGGCGCTCACAACAAGCGAGCCACCCCTGCAAAAGACTAATTCTTTTTCTCCGGTTTTTCTTTTGGGCGTCGTTGTGTTTTCCCTTCTGTTTTTGATGATGACATTTGCCTTTCGCCAGACGCCATGCAAGCTTGCCAACCAGCCAACCAGTCCCAATACAATATCCCAGTAGGATGGGTGCTGATGATTGAGTTTTGGCATGATGCCAGCCAGGCGTACTCCACCTTCCCACCTTTGCAACCACGCCCCAGACAAGTGGATTTCCTGCTTCTGATGGTTCATTTTGTTTCTGATCCTCATGATTCATACATATGTCAGCAAGTTTGCACTTGAGGTTCAACCAGGTCTGAGTCAGGGAATAAAGATGCACTGATGTCAGTCAGACTGTGGAGTGCATTGCCTCAATCTGCATTTTTCTGCATTTGTTTTGCTACTGTTTGTTTTTTTTTAACAAATTCAATCTCTACACAATTAGGTCTCCCCCTCAATGGAACCCCATCTGGAAAGACGAATCATGTATGCATGGCACTCAGGGATGTAACAGCGTGGGCGAATACCCTGCGTCAATGCTGATCCCTTTTTTGCAGGTGTGGCCCCCAGATTTTGAAGATCTCTTGACGAGGGGCTCCATTCTGGAATTGCCTCCAGCCCAGCTAAATGTTGAACTCTATCAGTATGTCAAGATTGTTTGTACCATGCTCGATGTGCCAGTATATAAGAATATCATTGAGTCTTTGCATGTCCTTTTTACACTGTACAGTGAGTTCAAGGCCAACCAACATTTCCAATCCCATGAGATGTAGGGGATTAGGTGATCGCCAGCATATGTGTGCCACGAGCAAAAGTGGAAGAGATTAGGGAACAGGTGAGGGCATACAAAAATGTGGTCTGCTGCCGTACAGTACAGTATTAGAGTGAAGAGCCCTCCTTGCAGCGATATCAGGTCAAAGGGGTATATGAAGTCCCCATTCCAGGCAGCTCCTGCTAGTGCTCTCAGGTTGACGGACCCCATGAACATCCCTCTTGTGTGTTTGTGGATGGAGTGAAGCCCATAAAGGGGTTTGTTTTTTTAGCTTCAAGTATATTCATTTTGCCCAGCATTGGGCCGCATGAAACGCCGTGTTTCAAACTTTTGGACCCCAGCACCACGGCTTTCCTGGATTACCCTTATGGCCTACCCCCCCCCCTCTGTTTTTCTCATGTCTGTCATATGTCCCGTTGTATTGACCGAATTGTTTTTGCATTGCTTTCCTCCACGATGGCCACATGACACCGTTCTGCCCCTAATGGCAATTGGAGGGCCAGCACGCTCATGTGTGGTGGAGAACGTCGGAAAATGTTCAATCTCACAAAGCATAGAGCATGCTCCATATTTGACCCCCTTTTGGATGTTCAACCGTTTTCGAGCTTTTTTAAATTGTTTTGAGCCCTGCTTCAATGAAAATTTTGATATTCAGCTTGAGCTTCAGGAGCTTCACTACGATCCCATCCACAGCCCTTGCAGTTTCTCATCACAGTGCTCAGCAGGCCCTGCTTCAATATTTAGTTTGGAAGTGATGCCAATTTTTGTGATAATCGGTACCTGGGTTGTTTACTCCATATTGTCGCTGCTCATTACCTTTTTCCTTTTCGATCACTGCCCTTTTTGCCGATGCAGTATCGTGTGCGTATTATTTCTATTTTTGGTCTCACAAGGTTGTTTGTTTGAGATAAGATTTTGGTTCCTCTCGGTTGTAAAGACAAATCGATGATGGGTTTGATGACAACAAAGTCATGTACAATCGAAGAATTTATATGACATATTTCACATGCTCAATTTTTTCTTGAGGGTGAAGGGCTGTGGCCCCCTGATGCCCAGAAGAAAGGGCGATACAATGTTCGTGTACATGCAGTGCCATAAGTGGCAAGAATCTGTGAAGGGTTCTTTGTTGATGCGTTGGACAGTGTGGATACTGAGGCCGTGTTGATATGCATAGCTATCAATTGTGGTCTCAGGTGAAACTTGGTGCTGGATTGTGGTGCAGAGGATCAAGGGAGAAATTTGGTCGGCATGCATTGGATCGGAAAATTGAAGCTTTTGGTGTAGACACACTTACACAAGCAATTATGCTTCACATCCAGCCCCCCCGCCCCTACCCCCACTTCCAACCTCCAACCACCTTTGCTTTGCTCACCTTTCATTAGGGCTCACCCCCCAAACCACCCACCCACCCATCCACGTGCACACACGCGCACGCGCGCACACACACACACACACACACACCCTCCCGCCCCCCCTCTCTTTTTCACTCACTCACTTCCTCACTCGCTCACTCACTCAATCACTCTCTGCCCATCTCTGCAGCTTGCCACATCTCCATTTCCACTCTGTTGGGTTTCTGTGGTGAGATTGTGTTCAGTCTTGGTGGGCTGGAACACTGCTGGTACAACGAGTTGGGGGCCAGTTCACATGTCTGCTACCCCATTGTAAAGAGTCTTCTGATATGCCTGCATCTGCTGCTTTGCAGACATTTTTTGAGTCTGTGGTCTGTCGGAGCGAGAAGGGCATAAACAGGTACAGTCCTTTTTTCGGATGCAAAAACCTTTTTTTAGAAGCGTTTAAGAAAAGTGACAAAAATTAAGCCAAAACAGCAAAAAAAAAGATTAAACACAGTTAAAAATGCGCAAAAACATCTAAATGAAAGATGTTGCATCCAAAACAAAAAGATTCCCCGCACAACCAAAAATTTTCAAACGAAAATTTACTCGCATGTTTAAAAGTGTCACAAAAGTCAGAATCTTTTTTTTTTTTAGATGGTCATCTCAAAAATAAGTTTTTGCAGAACCAAAAAAAAAAACAAAGTTGGGAGTGAGGTTGGAGGGGGGGGTAGAAATGCAGCTCCTAGGCTTGGTTTGGCTTGGTTGTGGGTAGGTTGTGGCCTGTTTGTGCGTTGGTCATGTGTTGGTTGTGGGTGGGCTGTGGGTTGTTTGTGCGTGGGTTGTGGCTTGGTTGTGCGTGGGTTCTGGCTTGGTTATGGCTTGGTTGTGAGTGGGTGCCGAATAGGTTGTGGGCAAGTTGTGGCTGATATGTGGGTAGGTTGTGCATGGCTTGTGGGTGGGTTGTGGGTAAGTTGTGGGTTGTGGTTGCGTTGTAGCTTGGTTTTGGCTTCATTGTGCCTCGGTTTTGGGTCGGTTTTGAGGGTGTTGTGGGCGGGTAGTGGGTAGGTTGTGGGTAGTGGGTGGTTTGTGGCTCGGTTATGGTGTTTTTTTGGTGAGTTGTAGATGGGTTGTGGCTTGGTTGTGGCTTGTTTGGTTGTGGGTGGGTTGTGGGTCGGTTATGGATGGATGGTGGGTAGGTTGTGGCTTGCTTGTGGCTTGGTTGTGGTACCCACAGCCCACCCAGAACATCCCGTTTGCTTGCAAATGGGGGTTGCATTCGTGTGCATATTGAACAGAGATTCTTTGCTTCCCAGAATTTTGATTTTTGTGAGGTGGGCTCGGCCCTTTGTTGTTGTCTTATCTCCCGGACGCTCTGGCAAGCTTCGAGCTTTTTGAGTGCTTGATTGCCTCCACTGACGTTGAGAGCCTCATCGAATTTGAGGCTGACTGTGACATCTCCAACGACCAACTTGCCAGAGCTGTACACCAACGTAACCGAAATATGGGAGACAACGGAGGACCGAGTTCAGCTGCGCGTGGCACTAAGCGTCCGGCAGAGTCTGCGCCGGATGCTGCGGCCCTATGCGCTTTTGCAGAGCACGCATTCGGACTATGGAGATCGCGAGTTCCTGGAGAAGTCCTTGGCCGCAAGGTGGCAGCCCTCACGATGAGGATGACGGCGCATGGGTATAATGCGCCCCAAGTGGCGGGTCAGATGAAGGAGGAACTCCAGTTGAGCATCGACCTGGGAGATGTGATGGACCTGGTTGTAGCGTGGGAGGATGTTAATGGAGTGGACTACGATCCCGGGCAGAAAATGTTCAAGCAAGCGCAGACCGCGGCGACTATTGCGACCTTGGGCCTGAAGGTCAAGCAGGAGAGTTCGGAGTGGCTGGAGATGAAGACCAGGATGGAGTCGTTGGAACGAGAGCTGGCTCAAGCACACGCGGGGAGAGAGACATGGTCACGGCGAGTACCCTGGGGCGACAGGCCCCTAACTGAGGAAACCATTGACGCATTCTTGTGCGAAGGGGAAGGAGTGCCTGAGTGGATGCAGGAGGCCCTGGACCTGGTAAAAGTGGCAATTTCTGACATGGGCGAAGACAGCATGTCAGCGGTCCCAGCTGTAGATCTCTGGCGCTTGGTGACCAGATGCCAGCATAAATACACCAAGAAATACAAGAGGGCCAGGTATGGCGGTGGTGAAAAGGGCCGCAGCAAAGAGAAGTCCGGGAGACGGAAATCTTCCCTCAAGGGGAAAGGTAAGAAGCACAAGAAGTCTAGGACACGGTCGCATACGTCTACTTCAAGTTCATCCAGCGGCAGCTCTTCGGGCCCCGAGTATTTTTGGCGGGGTAAGCATAAGTTCATTGTGCGGAATGGGGTGGAGTTCTATGTGGCATCAAACGGCCGTGAGTGGCGCAGTGACCGGCCCCCGCCTGGGGACTGTGATATTTGCGGGGGCCGGCACTGGGAGTGGAACTGCCGCCGGAAATGACAGGCGCATGGACCACATGGTGGGGGTGCAGAGCAGGGCACTCAACACATCGTGGTCCGGGCGGATGAAGCCAGATTCACGGACTGGCATATTAAATACCCGCGATTCGAGGAGGATGCGGACGAGGGCGGGTGGCAAGGGTTCATGCTGGAGTCCTGGGCGGTGTCCACCCGGGAATGTTATGAACGTCACATCAGGGCCATGCGTGGAGCCCATGAAGAGAGCCCAGACCAGACGCGCACTGAGATCCTCCGCGAGTACCTCATCTCCATGTACCGCCAACACAAGACCTCCAGCTCCATGCGGCAGGCCATCTCCGCATGTAGATTACTGGAAGAATTGGAAGTGGCCCCTGCCTTCGTCCCACGCACTTTTTGGAGATTTATTAGGGCGAAGGATAAGGTCAGCAAAGCGCGCCGACAGAGATGGGCGTCGCTGGGAACGCTGGAGCTCATGGCCACGCAGGCCACCACAAAAGAGAAAATGTTGTGCGTCTGCATCGCGACACTCTCCCTCGCGTTTTGCCTCAGGGTTGGCGAGGCAGCATCAATACGGCCCAAGAATTTGGACCAGCAGAACGGATACGTCAACTTTTACGACAGCAAAACGCGGCGGGCATGGGTATCAAGGCCGGCAAGTGAGTACGTGCGGAGCGTCATGGGGCTGGCGCGGCTCTTGGCAATGCGATGGGGACGGGATGTCTCGGGGCCGCTCATCAAAGGAGGGGCCGCAAGGCTGCAGCACATCATGGCCAGCTTACTTGTGGGAACGGAACACGCGGACATGCGGTGGCATGCGTGGCGGAGGGCTGGCGCCACCCTCCTTGTGCGGTCGGGGGCGACGATCCTGGAGGTCATGTCCTGGGCCAGGTTGAGGTCAGTCAAGGTCGCCAGGAGATACGTGGCGACATGGGAGGATCTACCATGGGAAGATGCCAGATTGCCACAGCCTACACACGTGTCCGGTACCGCAGTATGGTTCTTCAAGGTGGAGGACACAAGGGCGACCAACCTCTGGCCGAAGTCGATTGGAGCCCTCGCTCACGGAGACGGATGGTCGTCAGGATCTGAGGCCGAGAAGACCCGAACAGCGCTCCGAGAGGAGATCACTGCGAAGCCTGTCCAGAGGCCGGAACAGCCCAAACAGGACAGGGCAGGGGCAGAGTCCACGGCCCGGAAGCCCGTCAAGAAGCGGCGAGTCGTGGTCGCCAAGACGGTCGCCGCGTCCGAGCTTGCAGCACGGGCGCGTAAATGCGCGGTGCGGGCAGGGGCTGGGGTCGTCGCTCAATGACACCTCTTCCATGCGACCCAGACCCTTGCCACGTTCAGAGTTTCGGTATTGGAGGTCTGAACTGTGGCGACAGTGTCGTCGAATTCGGTTACCCCCACACATGACTTTTCAAAGCCTATGGACCCCAGTTTTTTGGATTTTCCGAATTTTTATAAATCTCTCCACGACACCCACCAGGGGTCGGTTAGGGCTGTTGGTTTTGCTGGTGCATGCGCTGAACGCGGTGCGCTTTTCAGATTTTCTCTGGGTTACCCTGGGCCTGTCCCCATATAGCCCCATGCCCAGACCCTATGATGGGAGGGGGCCTGAGAGTGGTGCTGGCAGAGTTTTTGAGTCAGTCCCAGTAGAGTTGGCTGAGAAGGGGCTGGGAGAGTGTGGTTGGGTACCCATTCCAGTTCATACTCGGAGAAAGCTGGTTGCTAAGGAGGCTGTCACACCCATGTCCAGTGTGCAATTTTCGAGACAACCCCTCAGCGAGTCGGAGGGGGCGATGGTGCGGGCGCTGGCGAAGCAAGGACACCTGGAGCGCATGCAGCCGGGGATGCAGGGGTTTGGCTTGGGGCCTAGTGCTCCAATCTTCGTGATACCGAAGTCCAGTGAAAAATGTTTGTTCATAGTAAGCTACCGAAGGGGTAACCAGTTGGACAAGTCACATCAGCCCAGGATGTCTTTGCCTACGTTGTATAGTCTAGCACGGCGCTTTGTGAAGTGGGCCAGCGACTCCAGGCTGAGGCGGGAAAAGTGCTTCGTAATTACAATGGATCTGACGAACTGTTTTCCTTCCATGAGAGTGCCGGAGGAGGTATGGGGGACTTTTAGGGTCCAGGGACCAGATGGTGTGTATGATTTGCGATCTCTCCCGTTCGGTTGGAAGCTTTCCCCGCCCATTTGTCAGCACGTGGTGGGGGAGCATGTCAGACAGGCCCTAACCTCTTTCCCGCTGCCGGCAGGGTATGACATTGCGTTGGAGGTGCCCCACGACCACTACTTAGACGATTTAATTGTTGTGGAGGCCGATGGGGACTGGTTGCGGGAGTGTGGGCGGTGGCTTTTGGCGGTCTTGGTACTGGCTGGGTTTGTTATTTCGAAAAAGTCTATGGTAGAACCAGCGTCCAGGGCCAAGTGGTTGGGGAAGGTGGTCGACGTGCAGGGTTCGGTGATAGAGAATGATGTAATGCTGGTAGCCAAGATCATTAGTGCAGTCATTTCACTGTATGATACAGTGGTCCCTGTCCAACAAGTGCAGCGGATTTTGGGGTTAATCAACTGGCTGGCTGCACCAGGGAAAGGGCACCTGCCGTTTCTGGCGGGAATTTACAGCCTGTTGTCGTATAACAGGGCCCGCAGGGTCCGGGTCACGCCGCGGTTTTGGATTAGCGTCGTGCAGGCGGTGGCGGTTGCGGCGCCTGCGTTCCACCCGCCGCCGTTGCTGGTGGGTGACTGGAGGCTGGTTAAATGGATTGCCGTAGATGCAGCTGGGCTCTTTCAACGTGATGGGTCAGTCGGATACCGTGTGGGCCTTTACGACCCGGTGGGGGGGGCCAGACCCTTGTTTTGTCCGCGTTGGGTGGACAACCAGCAGGTAGCGGAGTTTTATGGCGTGTGGCAGCTCCTGAAGTGGGCCAGGGTGCGACAGATTCCGCAGTTAGCCATGATGCAGGACAACATGCAGGCCGTCTGGGGTGCGCCAAACTTGCGTGCAAGGTCGGTTTTTCTGGAAGCAGAATAGGATACTGCGTGCCATTGTTTTGATCCTCAGGGACACGCAGATAATCCTGCATGTGGTTTACTGTCCCACTCATATCCAGCCTGCTGACCCGGTGTCACGGGTCAGGTCCCATTCCAGGGCTGAGGTTCAAAGGGCGGCAGAGGTGGCCAACAAGAGGTGGAATTCCATGGTCTCCCAGATGCACCAGCTGCAGTATAAAGGAGTCTCGTTTGTGAATGACAATTAGACTGCTAGGCAGGGCCTAAAGTGTTGAGGAGACCATAAGGGAGAGGGCTGTGGAACTGTCTGCTATGCAATGATTTTCAAGTGTTTTTGCTCCGTTATAATGCAACATCCCGTTTGCTTGCAAATGGGGGTTGCATTCGTGTGCATATTGAACAGAGATCCTTTGCTTCCCAGAATTTTGATTTTTGTGAGGTGGGCTCGGCCGCCCGCCCTCCCGCCCTGACCTGGTTTCCATGCACTGGCCGTATTACTGAGACATTGAGCTTGTGGGCTCTGGAAGTGTCTGCTATGCAATGATTTTCAAGTGTTTTTGCTCCGTTATAATGCAACATCTCGTTTGCTTGCAAATGGGGGTTGCATTCGTGTGCATATTGAACAGAGATCCTTTGCTTCCCAGAATTTTGATTTTCGTGAGGTGGGCTCGGCCGCCCGCCCTCCCGCCCTGACCTGGTTTCCACGCACTGGCCGTATTACTGAGACATTGAGCCTGTGGGCTGTGGAAGTATCTGCTATGCAATGATTTTCAAGTGTTTTTGCTCCGTTATAATGCAACATCCCGTTTGCTTGCAAATGGGGGTTACATTCGTGTGCATATTGAACAGAGATCCTTTGCTTCCCAGAATTTTGATTTTTGTGAGGTGGGCTCGGCCGCCCGCCCTCCCGCCCTGACCTGGTTTCGACGCACTGGCCGTATTACTGAGACATTGAGCCTGTGGGCTGTGGAAGTGTCTGCTATGCAATGATTTTCAAGTTTTTTTGCTCCGTTATAATGCAACATCCCGTTTGCTTGCAAATGGGGGTTGCATTCGTGTGCATATTGAACAGAGATCCTTTGCTTCCCAGAATTTTGATTTTTGTGAGGTGGGCTCGGCCGCCCGCCCTCCCGCCCTGACCTGGTTTCCACGCACTGGCCGTATTACTGAGACATTGAGCCAGTGGGCTGTGGAAGTGTCTGCTATGCAATGATTTTCAAGTGTTTTTGCTCCGTTATAATGCAACCAAGCCATAACAAAGCCACAACCCACCCACAACCCAACCACAACCGACACACACCCTACCAACACCAAAAATTGACGGAAACAATATGAAAATAAAACCCTGTTGATTCCTGATATTCTGATACACGAATCTCCGCTGGCGGTGCATCGGTTGCCGATGCAGGGCTTCACGGCACGGAACACGCCGTACATGGGGTTAGTGGACCGGAGACCGGTTGTATGCCGTAACCTGGCCATGGGGTTCTGGGTACCGCTTCACCCCCCTCCTTAGAGCAAACCCTGGGGGGGCTCGATAACACCCAAGCATGGCAGCGGGTACCCAGGACCACTTCCTGAAAGGGGGGGGGGGGGTGTCACATCCTCACCTCAGTGAGTCACAGTAAGATAGGTATCCCACAGTGGGATAGGTATGATGCTGTAACATCTCGTAGCACATGTATAGTATCAAGTATCAAGTCCCGGGTCCTGGCGGCGATTGTTCGGCATCCAAAGGACCCGTTAACCCATACCAGGCGCACCGGGTGCCGGCTGCTACGGTCACCACCACAGTGGCAGTGGCATACACGGCCAACATAGGCGACACACGACGACCGAGGTGGTCCCACAAGTCGAGAGCGACCACAAAGATCCATCAGGCTACCCCAAGCTTCCCAAGGCCCGCCGACTGGGGAGAGCCCCCACGGGTCCTTCCTCGGGCGCACCATGTCCATATCCATACGACGCGAGTCCAGAGTGCCATAGTCGAACTCCTTAAGAACCCCTGATCTTAAGGGAACTCCTCCTGAAGGGATCGGGCATCAAGGCCGTCTTTTCCCTCGCCCTACTGCCACGAAGGCCATACATGAGGCAGTCCTCATGCAGTGTGGGCGGAGGCGTCGACTCCTCAAACCACCAGTTTCCCAGGCACACTGATCGAGGTCAGGAGCACCGGAGGCCGCCATCCGAATGCAAGTGCGTCTGCGAATCGGTAGGCTCACACTGGGACTGACAGTGGTGGACCGCTGGGAGTGTAGTCAGGCAACTGGGCTTCCCGCCTGGCGCCATCAGGATCTCCACATACACAGCGAATAGGGCAACACGGTATCACAGGCACTCAAACAGAAGAACATGTAATCAAGTACTGGTCCAGGCTGGACCAGGCTGTAAGAATATGTACACGGCGACTCAAGGCGCCTCTGTATCCCGATTCGTGGTGAAAAGCAGTCCATCCCTCAGCGATGGGCTGATGACACTTAACATACAGATGCACATATCCTGGAGGGCAGAACGACAAGCAATAATCTGGGTAAATAGGCGTGTAAACACGCTCTGGACAGAGCGCCAAACCACGCCACGGTCAGGATAAGGCAATGCAGGAGGGTGGACAGGAAAACGCCTGAGTTCAGGCCATATATAGTCTCGAGACACACGTCGACTGGTCTGGATCCCGCAAATGCCATGGGACCAGACCACACACCAAAAATCGCAATGCCGATGACAGCGGCATCCGTTGCGCAACGTCGTATGGGCTGCAAGGCCCCAAGAGCTCAGAAAATGAAGGTCAGTCGCCCTACCTGGTTTCCCAAGGATTCAGCAGGGGGGGAGTGACGAATAGAATTGAAGAGAGGGGCCATCCTCCTCTGGATTCAGCAGGGGGGGTATATGGCCACTCTGTCACCGGAAGATGGAAGAGAGCAAGCAAGTAAGGGACGATTCGTCCGCCTCACAAGCGCACAAAACGCATCAGGGGAGAGCTCAGGGCGCTGATCAGGCACCCCTGGCTGCAATCGCCCGGGTGAGTGCTGCCAAGTCCGAAACGTGGATCTTGGTCTTGTGCTTGCGGATGTACTCCATGAAGGGAGTATTGACCCGCGGCACGAACGAGGAGACGGGTTCCCAGGTGTCGTGGGACGGCCCATAGCCTCGCCAACGAACCTTGAACTCCAGACCTCCGGGTGCCGAGGCCTTCGGACGCTGAGCCAGGATCTTCTCGACAGTATAGTCGTCCTGCTCAGCATAGTCGTCGTCCGAATCGGCCTCATGTTTGGCGTAGTCCAGGGACACATGTCGGCCACGGAGGTCGGGTTCCCGCACACGGAGTTGACTCTCGTGGCGCTCCCGGAACTGTCCGTGACCCACCTTGATGCGGTAGGTGTCCTCACCAATCCTGCGGACCACCTCGCCGGGTGTGAACCAGGTCTTGGTGCGGTGGGTGCCCATGGGGCGGGGTCTGATCACCCACACCGGGTCTCCCACCCTGAACTTCTGCGCTGTCGAGCTCGGGGCGGACTTCTGACGCTCAGCATGCTCCTTCTCAAGCTGCTGGCGGATGTCCCGCGCCGTTTGCTCTTGCCGCGCAAAGAACTCCTTGGCATCCATAGCCATGCCATCACCAGACAAGGGAAGTCCCCTACCCAGGGGGTCCCTGCCAAACAGAATCTGGTGAGGGGACAAACCGCCCGGAGTGGGGGTGTCATGATGGGCCTTCAGAGCAGGCCACATCTCCTCGAACCAGTTCCGCCGTGGATTGGTGATGTGGATCTTGCGCAGCTTCTCGAACAGCTGCCGTCCAGCCACTTCAGCACGGCCGTTAGACCGGCTGAGATAGGCGACGCTCTTGGCATGACGTATTCCCATGAGGGAACACATAGCCTTGAACCAGCCACCAGTAAACTGGGTCCCTCGGTCACTGCAAATGGTGCGGGGGATGTCAAAGACGGTCAGCCAATGACGAATCATCATGACTGCCACTTCCTTGGCAAGCAACCCCTTTTTGCGTGCCGGAACGGCTACAACGTAGCCGCTGTGGCGGTCCACACAGAGAACCACACAGTCAAAGGTCTCCTTGCCTATGTGCACTTCGGGCATGGAGAAGACGTCCATGGCCACGCTCTCCATGGGCTGATCAGGAACCGGGGTCCATTGGGGTTCCCCCTTGACGTTCCGGTTGTCGGGATTGCAGGCCTGACAGACCGAGCAACCCTTCCTGACCTTCTTGATGGCGGTGTAGAGAACGATGTGGTCGATCTCGAACCGGCGCTGCATGTCAAGGGCTTGCTTCTTGACCCCTGGGTGCAGCATGTGGTGGTGCCAAGCTTCACAAAGCTCGAGCACCCGGGACTCCGGGACTAGCAGCTTACCATTCCGGTAGAGCTTGCCATCTTCCTCGGTCAGCCCCTTTGGCCACTTCTGCCCGTCGTCAGGGTCGGTCACAGCCCTATACTCGGCCGCAAAGGCCTCAGACTTGGCGTAATCGTCGGTCCAGTCGTCCTGGAGGCAAGACTCTGGGAAGAGGTGCTTGTCGGACTCGGCTCCCTCAGGGGCGAGTACTCTGACCGCTCTGCTCACCCTCGTTGCGAGGGGGGCATCCGCGGCCATGACGACGAAGCATTTGGCACCCTCCTCCTCCATCAGGCGCTCCATCTCGATGATCCTCTTGGCTTCAGCGGTCTCAGCCTCATCGCCATGGGCAGAGATATCCTGCATGCCCTTGCTGGCGGGATAGGCCCACCTACTGAGACAGTCCGCCACGGTGTTATCCTTTCCAGGAATATAAACAACCGTAAGGTCGAACTTGGCCAAGGTCTCGTGCCATCTTGCCCGTCGGGAGGCGGGACCTGAGGGGGTGTCCACGTGCTCCTTGTGCCACGACTGCAGACTCTGATGGTCGGTGCAGACGGTGACGGGATGGAGGGCTATGTACCCAGCCCATTTCCTGAGAGCCATGACGATGGCATACGCCTCCTTTTCACGGGGCGTCCACGTCCGTCTCTGGCCTTCCGCCAGGACTCGGCTCCAGAAGGCCACGGGCACGTGCCTCCCGTCGTCAAGCACTTGCTCCAACACAGCCCCAATGGCGTAGTCGGATGCGTCGGTGCGCAGGACGAACCCTCGGTCGGGATCCACGAGGTGCAGACCCACTGCGGATAGCAGCGCCTGCTTCATCCCCTCAAAGGCACGGTCGGACTCAGGTGTCCAGACCAGAGCCTTCTTGGACCCCTTCTTGGTCTCCTCTCGGTTGCCCTTGAGCATGGTCGTCATGGGGGCTGCATACTCGGCATACATTTTGATATACCCCGAGTAGTAATTGCAGAACCCCAGATACGCCCGTAGCTCAGAGACCGTGTTGGGCTTTTCCCAGTGCTCAATCGCAGCCACCTTGCCAGGTATGGGCTTTCGCTGCCCGTTCCCGACCACGTGGCCAGCGAAGACCACCTCGCTTACCGCAATGGTGGCCTTGTCACTGCTGCCCGTGAGTTTGTGCCGAACCAGAAGGTCCAGCACTCGAGTGACGTCCCTCTCGTGTGCCTCCAGGACCTCCTCGTAGCTCATGCTGGGGTCCCCGGACGCGATGATCACGTCGTCCACGAAGGGGTCCGCACAGTCGCGCACCGGCTCAAGCAGGTTCTCCAGCATCCGCTGAAAAGCCGCATTGCCGTTGGTGACGCCCATGGGCATCACCTTCCACTGGAGAGGTCCGAGTGGGGTGCTCATGGCTGTGCAGGCACGGGACTCTTCGGCGAGAGGCATCTGATGATAACCATGTTTCAGGTCAATCACCGTGAAGATCCTCCGCCGGTGTTGCTTTTGCAGCATGTCCTCAATGAGGGGCAGCGTATAGCTGTCGTGCTGCGTTTGGGCGTTCAGGCCGCGGTAGTCGACCACGAGCCGCCACTCACCGGCAACCTTCTTGGGGACGACGAAACAGGGAGAGGCCCACTCGGAGTGGCACGGCTCAAGCCAGCCTCTCTGGATGAAGTCACGGAGGATCTTCTCCATGGCCTCTTTCCTCTCGCCCCTCAGGGCAAACTCCCGGTGTCGATACACACGGGGGTCCTGCTTCAGTCGTATCTTGGCCTCGCCATACGGTCCACGCACCGGTGGGGGAAACACAGGCTTACCGCTGAAGAAAGTATCACCATACTTCCGCTTCAGCCTGGCCCTCAATGCCTGGATCTTGGGGCAGTCATCGGACTCCGCCTTGGCTTTTCCGGGCACTTGAACCACGGAGCTTACTTGAGGGGTAGCGACCCCGCTCGCTTTCGACTCAGGTGGTCTTCCCAGGTGGCCCAAAGGGCCATCCCTGGTCTTGCCTCGGAACAGATCGCCGTAGGTGGGTGGGTTACCGCCAGGCGGCTCGTCCTGGCTGGACATGTGATCCAGCACCCTCTGTACGAAGGTATTCCCGTCATAGGAACCGGAGACGATTGAGTCCACTTCCCACCAGGCTTTGTCCTGGCCTTTGCCCTCACGCTGGTTCCCCCAGTCGTGAAAGGGCTGATCCATATACCCTTGAACTAGATCCCACTCCTCTTCAGTGAGGGGGTCTTCGAAGTCCGATTCTTCGATGTCAACAGGGGGAACCGCAAAGCATTGCCTCCAAGGCTCTGCTATGATACGGTTGACACACACGAAGTCCGTGGTGTCGGCCTGATCAAGGCCCCCATCCACATAGTGGAATTCTGTTGGCCATCTCTGGGGTGGCATGGGCTGTCCCTTAGCGCCCTGATAGACACTCTCTCCAGCCGGTAGGACGACCTTGTTCAAGGTCATGTTGGTCAATGAGGCTACCCAATGTCGGGTACTTTCCTCCACGGTGCATCCCATAGGAACAACCAGCACTGCCTTGGAGCGGTCTTTGCGAATCTTCGCTATCGCTCTTGGAATGTCCCAACGGGGGCAATGGATCCACATCAGTCCCTGATGCGGACCCCAGTGCTTCTTCCACGCGGAGTCCTGGGCGCTCCAGTACTTCTCACACACCCGCAGATGGGCGGAGGTTCCTGAGGAGAACGCATCCAGGGCCAGATCCGACGCTCCCAGGTCCGCGACCACTCGGTTCGCCACTTCCGGCCTTACGCCGTACTCCTGATTTGCTGGCCCAGTGGGCTCAGTGTCCAGCGCGGCCACTTCGAGCTGATTGCGTTCGGGGTGGATCCATTGGCATTCCACATGGTGCTCAGGTGACGAAAGCCACGAGAGCTGGTCGTCCTGGTACAGGGTCATGGAGGCCTGGGCCGGGAGGACGCCGGAGTCCGTCTCCATCATGAAGTCGTACCCGACGATCATGTCCCAGTCCATCTCGGCCTCGTAGAAGCGACCGTGCAGGAGGATTTCCTTGCCGAGGTCTGGGCGGCTCAGCTCACGATGGTTCACGAACCGCAGCCCAATGGCCGCTTCCTTCGTGCCACCCACCATGTACTGGCCATTCGCCACCTTCAGCCTGACAGGCTTCCGACTGTCGGTCAGACACTCTGGTGGAAGTAGGCCAGCCTTGACCAAGCTGACTTGAGCTCCCGTGTCGACCAACACGTCGAAAACCTTTTCCACTTCCCCGCATAGGGCACGGACCTTAAGATGCAACTGCCGCTCGCGACCGACACGGCGCACGGCGTGCAAACTCAGGATCTCCGGCCGTTCCAGAAGCTCCACAAGCGACTGGTGCAGGTCGTGGACAATGGGCTCAGGCTGCCCATCTGCAGCATCCAGCTGCGATCCGGGTGATCCTCCGATACTCTCGGATAGATCCTGTAGTACATCAAACACGTTCTTGGTCGCGAAGGACGGACGGGTGCAAGGGTTCGTGCCTTCACTTCCCCTCACCCCGCCTCCGCGACTGGGCGCCGGACCGGGCCTTCCGCCCGCGGCAGTCCCCTTGTGCTTATCGACTCCCGACTGGGATGGTTCGGCGCTTCCCACGTCACCATCCGGCGACCGCCCTAGCTGGGGCCCTTGGCTGCAGGGGCTCCGCTAGGGGGCGTCGGTTGTGGAAGAGGGGGTGTTCTCCTCGGCCTCAACGTCGTTGACGCCCTTCTTCCTTCCCCCTTTACCTCCTCCTTTACCCTTCTTGTCCTTGTCCTTGTTCTGGTCATTCTGGTTGTTCTCCTTGTTCCTGTTGTCCGACCTGGGGACCCAGTTCCTCTTGATCTCCTGGATCTCCTTGGCCAACTCGGTCCCCACCGACGACATCAGCTTGGCCAGCTCTTCCTTGTCCACCTCCACCTTGGCTTCCCGAATACCCGCGGGCGCACGCTTCTTCGACCCGTGCACCTTCTTGTAAGCGTCCGTGTCAGCCTTGTGGATGGGGCATGTTCGGTGGTCATGGTTGAAGCCTCGCTTCCTCCCATAACACACGAAACAGCCCTGAGGGTGAGCTCGTATGAACTCCCCAAAGGACAGCGGAGGGTCGCCAATGCGGCGAGGGTCCCTCTTCTCCTGCTTCCTCCAACCCTGCTGCAGGGGCTTCCAGTTTCCCGGTTTGCTCCCCGCGCTCAGGTTCCTGGCCACAAAGGCACAAACGGCCGCTTCGGCGGGCTCATCGTCGTCGTCATCGTCGACGAGAGTCTCATCGCCGCCGGCTCCCGCTGGGTCCATGGCGGCTTCCCCGCCAGGTCCCTCGCCAACATAGTTGACGTCGCGGTCGCCGGGCCTCAACCCGCGGGTGTGGTGGAGGTTTCGGTACTCCTTGAGTACTTCCTCGCCAACCCACTCCAGGATCTCGTCGCAGCTCATCCGCGCCGGGATGGGCTGCAGACGGATGGTCTGGCCGCTCAACTCACAATCGTCAAGGCGCCACATCGCGGTCTTCTCGCGATCGCCCGAGACGGTGATGAGAAGAGCGTTCCGCAGGGAGTGCCGTTTGACATCCCGGGCCACGTTCTTCTTCGCCCAAGCCACCACGTTCGAGTGATACTCTTTGGGGAGCATCATCTTGACCGTGTGGTTGGACTTGGCCCGCTTGGATTCCTCCTTGGTGACCCTCTTGATCCATGCTTCCGGCAGCATGGAGAGCAGGCGAGCCTGCTCGTCACCCTCGTTCCAATCCTCCACGTTGCGGCGGAAGAGGGTGTATTTCCCTCGGAAGTCTCGCCACTCTCGTAGGCGGATCTCCCGTCCATCATGCTCAAGCTTGATGGACTTCCAGCGCTTGGCAGCCACCTGCGGAGCGTCCACCCGCTCCTGCTCGTTGAGCCACTTCTTGGCGTCCTTGAGGGTCTTGATTCTCCCCTCCTTGGTCGCCACGAAGTATAGCTCGCCGAGCACTTCCGGCAGGCGGTACCTGAACCGTTTGAAGACATATCTCTCCGCATCCGCGGGAGGCAGGTCTTCAGTGACGGTCAGCCCCCAATCGTCCAGCTTCTCCAAGAAGCGGTCGAGGTTGAGGGGGTTGCCATCGTACATGGGGGGCTTGATGTCCTTCAAGTCTTCCCACACGGCGGCGTCCGCGGCCTTAGAGACCATGAACGCCGGCCGCGAGGTCGACCGAGGTTCCCATCGGCCTCGCCCACGGACTCCCACGGCCGCCACGTCCATTTCCTCCATGGAATCCCTGTGGCTACGCCGCGGTTCCTCCACGTACGCTGAACCAAAATGTTCACGCCGTACTCTTTCCATGTACGCATCTTCATCACGGCGCCGGCGGCTGAGTTCAGCGGCCTCCCGTCGTACACCACGCGGCGGGCTGATGTCGAACTCCTCCAGGTCCAGGTCCAGGTCCAGGTCCTCACCTTCGCCGACATCCCACTCCACGTCTCCTCTGGGGACCTCGTCCCTGAGTCCACCATAACATCCTCCAGCCGTTGGGATTGGCACCGGGCCAGGTGGTGGTCCAGGTGGTGGTGCGGGGCGCCGGGGGCGTACCGGTGTCCGCGGTGGAGCACGGCGGTTGCGGTACTCCGCGCTGAGCCACTCATCACGCCATTCCTCACTGCCACTGCCGGGCGGCACGCGCTCGTTGCGGCGGCCCGCGCTGTGGTGAGAGGGGGCGGTGAGAGAGGGGGCACTGGCGCTGGGGCGACTCCTGGGGGCTCCGCCGGGGGCGTGGGGTCTGCCTGGACCTGGTCCGGGTCCCCAGCCGTCGTCCGACAAGCCAGACTCCAGGGGTGGGTGGTCGCTGCCGACGCTCCCACGGGCTTCCAGCGCGTCCAGCCTCTCCTGCAGGCCGCTGACGACGTTGGTCAGCGACTTGGTCTCGGCCCTGGCGATGTCCAGGTCCTTCTGCGCGCGCGCGGCGACCGTGGAGATGCGAGCCATCTCGCTCTTGCCCGTGTCTACCTCCAGCCTGAGCAACTGGACTCTCCTGCGGAGGTAGATAATCCACCGCCAGGTGGTATCCGGGTCGCCGTTCCCTGGTGGGTCGTCGGGGTCCCCCGGGGGTCCTCCAGGAGGGCCTCCGCCGGGTCCGCCCGGTCCAGGGGGTCCTCCCCCGCCCGGTGGTCCGCCTCCAGGGGGTCCACTTGGTGGGCGTCCTCCAGGGGGTCCTGAAGGTCCTCCGCCAGGGGGTCCCGGTGGGTCTCCGCCGGGTCGCCTCGGTGGGTCCGAGGATGGGCGCTTCCTCGTGATGCCGAACTCCATGTCGTCATCCTCGTCCATGTCGCCCCACCTGGGCGTCTCGGTCACGGAGGACTCCGAGCTCCGGTAGGGAGGAGGGGGATCCTCTTCCTCACCTTCCGGTTCCATGGGAATGTCTCCGCCGCCTCCGCCCGTCCAAGCCACCACTTGGCGATGTCGACGGCCTCGTTCATCCCCGTCACTGGCGGTGAAGAAGGGGTCACTGTCGTGGGGGTGCCCACCCGCTGGCCTCCGCGGCCTCTCGGGGGTCTTCCCCTTGCCCTTCCTCCGTCGACGGGCGGTGGTGCCACTGCTCCCACTGCTGCCCGTGTCCGCCTCATCCAGCGTCATCCTGGAGGAGGCGTCCCCTTCGAAAAGCTTTCGAAGGGTCTCCACTCGTGATCCTCCCGGGGGAGTCTCGCGGTGGAGTTTGGCCTCTGCCTCCTCCATTGCGGCGTCGGTGGCTGCGGCAGCTCGTGCTTCGGCTTCCTCCCGAGCACGAGCCGCCTCGGCTTCCCGGGCCTGCTGCAGCTGCGCCTTCTGCGCTTCCAACGCTGCCAGCTCCGCCTCCGTCTTGGCCTTCTCCTCAGCGACCTTCCGTCGCGCGGCCTCGATGGCTTCCTTCTTGGCGGCGTCCTCCTGGGCCTTAGCCGTTGCTTCGGCGTGGGCCCTTTCCTCCGCCTCCTTCTTTGCCCTCTCTTGGGCAAGCGCCTCTTCCAGCGCCTTCACCTCGGCCTCCTTGCAGGCAATGGCCTCCTGCGTCAGACGGGCTTCCTCGTCGGCTGCCGCCAACTCACCATTGACCTGGGCAGTCGCTGCCCCATGGGCGGCTACGGCCGTGAGTCCGACCGCAATGGCCGCCACGGTCTGGGCGTGGATGGCCATGCCATGCGCCCACTCCGCAGCCTCCTCCTGGGCGATGCCGGCGGCGCCCTCCACGGCAGCGCTGTACTGCCTGGCCCGTTGCCGGGCAACCCGACGGTTGCAGGGCACCCCACAGGCGCGCTCACAGGCGCGCGCCACGTCCCTTTCGGGAGCGACGCTGCTGCTGGAGCTGGCCAGGTCGGCCGGCATCCTCCCGCGGTGGGCCGACTCCACGTCGCTGCTGGGGCCTGCTGGGGCCTGCCGGGCCCTCAGGAGCAGCGGACGGGGCTTGGCCTGGGTCTGCTTGGCGACTTGGATGTAGTCGCCAAGGGTGGTGGAGCCGGGGTGGTGACCACCATTGGGCCGTTGGGGACTGGGGGCTGGGGTTCCGCCCTTGGCGCCTTGGGCGGCTTCGGCGGCCAGGGACTCCTGGTACTCCCGCCACCTCCGGTCCCGCTTCCTGTCCCCGGCGGACCGCTTCTCCGTCGCCGGAGATGCGCTGCTGCTGCCCTGCAGCCTGCGCTCGTTCCCCGGTTCCGGGAACTTCTTCTCGATCACGTCCCACAGGGAGACGTTGATCGAGGCGCCCGACGGGTAGGCGTTGGGGTCCTCGTCCTCCTCAATCCCGTCGGGGCGCAGCCCTTCGCCGGGCCTGTCCGGCCGGGTCCACGTCCTCCAGCGCTTGCGGCGGAAGCGGTACTCATACCCTTCCGCCCGCAGCCACTCCTCCACTGCCCGCAGGCGGTCCTCCCCCATGTCCTCCCGGAGCTCGAAGCTCCCGGGCATGCCGCCTTCGCACTGGGGATTGCTGTAGCGGTATTGCTGGTCCCACAGCAATCCGCGCAGCAGGCGCGCCACATGGGGGTGGGGCTGCGGCCACCTCCTACCCGCTTCTTGCCAATTCACCATGGCAGCGGGGGCGTAGTTGATCTTGAGGTCCTTGATGTGCACTCGTTCAACTCAACGAACTGGTTGTGGTTGTTGAGGAGGGTGCTGTAGCACTGGATTGGAAGTGCGGCTGGTGGTGGTCAGCCGGTGGTTGTGGAGGTGGTTGACGCGGCCTTGCTGGTCGGCCGATGGGACTCCGGGTCGGCCGATGGGGCTGATGCAGGAGTCCTGGTCTGTGCACCTCTTTCACGGTTGCTGCGCGGTCAAGGCGATGCTCTGGACGGCGCTGCGTGCTCCGTGACGAACTCGGCGCTGTCGCTGAGTGGCGCTGCGAGCTGCTGCGCTGCGCTGCGAGACGCTGCGCTGCGCTGCGAGCTGCGAGCTGCGCCGCGCTGCTGCGACGCGCTGCTCGGGGTTGGTGGCCCCGAGTGGCACGCGAGGGCTGGGTAACCCCGCGGCGGTGAAACGCTTTTGACGCGTTCCCGTGGGGGGCCGGCCACGGGACGCTGCGGTGGACACACGCAAGTGAGCAGGCAGGCAAAGCACTACGCTCACAGCACCACACCCACGCAAGAAACAAACCCAACAGGGCGACAGGACAGGACACCACGGCACCACGCGGCAGCACGGCACCAGGGCACGAGGGAAAGAGCACCACAGCGCGCAGACACCACCACCGGGCAAAAAACAGCACAGCCAACCAACAGCACAACACAGCACAGCGCGACAGCCCACAGAAGGGCAAAGCAAGCCCCAACAGTACCGCAAAGCGACAGCAGAGAGCAACAGCACAGCACCACGCGACAGCACAGCACCACAGAACACGACACAGGAAAGCAGGGCACCACAGCAAACCACACCAACCACAGGGAAGCAGACCACGCGGCCAGACAGGGACACCGACACCGAAACACGCCACCAGCAAACAACCACGGGCCAACAGACCCAGCACCGCACCACGGCACACCACAGGAAACAGCACAACACACAGCAGCGCACCACAGGCGCCAGCAACAGCACGCACCACACGAACAGCACAACGCGAGCGCACCAGCACAGCGAAGCACAGCACCGCGCAGAGCGGAGAGCACAGGGAACGCACAGCACAGCACCCCGGGACACACACAGCACAAAGCAGAGCGGCGAACAACAGCACGCACCACCGCGCCACGACAAAACACACACAGCACAGAGCACACAGCGCGGGGGAACACCGCAAAACACAGCGCCGCAGAGCACAGGGCCCCAGGGCGACGGGCAGCGCCAGAGGGCACGGCGCAACAAGCAGCGGCACCAAACGAGCGCAACACAGCGCAGGACAGCACAACACCGGGCGACACAACGCGCAGCAGCGCGGCGCAGCGCAGCACCCAGCCACGCACAGCACAACACGGCACGCAGCACCAAGCGGCGGCGACGGAAACCGCGAGAAACAAAAGGGGGGGGGGGGGGCAGCAACCACGGGGGAGCAGCCAACAGCCAGGCGGAAAGCACGAAAGAGGAACAAGCGCACGGAGAGCCGAGAAGCGGCAGGCCAACAGGGCAAACAACGCAAGCGCCGAGGCCCAAGGCATCCGGGGCCGGAAACCAGAGAAAGCCAGAGACAACGGGGGCGCACGGAGAAAAAAGAAAAAAAAAAAAAAAAAAAAAAACAAAGCGCCAGGGCAACGAGGAAAGGCAGCAGCAGCGAGAGAGAGGGGGGCAACCCCAGCCCGGAGGGGGCCAAGCAAAGCAGAAAGACAAAGCGGCCAAAGGAAAAGGTGAGGCGCACCAGAACGCGCCCGGGAGGCCGGCCCGCCCGACCCGGCCAAGCAGAGCACGCACACGAACACACACGCACACCGGAACCCGGGCTGCCCGCTCCAGAGGACGGGCGGCCGGGGGAGTGACAGCGCCTGACACCAGGCGCCCCTCACAACGGCGGAAGGCACCCCCCCCGGGGACGCCCTTCCGCCACCCCCACAGCGAGCAACGCCGGCCCGCAAGGGCGCACGCTGTGGGGCTGGTGCAGGGTCCACACGCCCGCATCGACCGCACCCGGGACACACGGGTTGCGGAACCCTGGCTGCCCGCTCCAGAGGACGGGCGGCCGGGGGGGGGACAGCGCCTGACACCAGGCGCCCCTCACAACGGCGGAAGAGACCCCCCCCCGGGGACGCCCTTCCGCCACCCCCACAGCGAGCAACGCCGGCCCGCAAGGGCGCACGCTGTGGGGCCGGTGCAGGGTCCACACGCCCGCATCGACCGGACCCGGGACACACGGGTCGCGGAACCCTGGCTGCCCGCTCCAGAGGACGGGCGGCCGGGGGAGGGACAGCGCCTGACACCAGGCGCCCCTCACAACGGTGGAAGGCACCCCCCCCGGGGACGCCCTTCCGCCACCCCCACAGCGAGCAACGCCGGCCCGCAAGGGCGCACGCTGTGGGGCCGGTGCAGGGTCCACACGCCCGCATCGACCGCACCCGGGACACACGGGTTGCGGAACCCTGGCAGCCCGCTCCAGAGGACGGGCGGCCGGGGGAGGGACAGCGCCTGACACCAGGCGCCCCTCACAACGGTGGAAGGCACCCCCCCCGGGGACGCCCTTCCGCCACCCCCACAGCGAGCAACGCCGGCCCGCAAGGGCGCACGCAGTGGGGCCGGTGCTGGGTCCACACGCCCACATCGACCGCACCCGGGACACACGGGTTGCGGAACCCTGGCAGCCCGCTCCAGAGGACGGGCGGTCGGGGGAAGGACAGCGCCTGACACCAGGCGCCCCACACAACGGTGGAAGGCACCCCCCCCGGGGACGCCCTTCCGCCACCCCCACAGCGAGCAACGCCGGCCCGCGAGGGCGCACGCTGGGGGGCCGGTGCTGGGTTCACACGCCCGCGTCGACCGCACCCGGGACACACGGGTCGCGGAACCCCGGCCGCCCGCTCCAGAGGACGGGCGGTCGGGGGAGGGACAGCGCCTGACACCAGGCGCCCCTCACAACACGGTGGAAGGCACCCCGGCCGGGGACGCCCTTCCGCCACCCCCACAGCGAGCAACGCCGGCCCGCAAGGGCGCACGCTGTGGGGCCGGTGCTGGGTCCACACGCCCGCATCGACCGCAGCCGGGACACACGGGTCGCGGAACCCTGGCCGCCCGCCCCAGAGGACGGGCGGCCGGGGGAGGGACAGCGCCTGACACCAGGCGCCCCTCACAACGGTGGAAGGCATCCCCCCCGGGGACGCCCTTCCACCACCCCCACAGCGAGCAACGCCGGCCCGCAAGGGCGCACGCTGGGGGGCCGGTGCTGGGTACACACGCCCGTACCGACCGCACCCGGGACACACGGGTCGCGGAACCCTGGCAGCCCGCTCCAGAGGACGGGCGGCCGGGGGAGGGACAGCGCCTGACACCAGGCGCCCCTCGCAAAGGTGGAAAGCACCCCCCCCGGGGACGCCCTTCCGCCACCCCCACAGCGAGCAACACCGGCCCGCAAGGGCTCACGCTGTGGGGCCGGTGCGGAGATCCCACGCCCGCACCGACCGCACCCAGGACACGCGGGACGCGGAGCCCTGGCTGCCCGCTCCAGAGGACGGGCGGCCAGGGGCCGCCGCCCCCGCAACCCCAAGCCAAGTAGGGGGGAACCGGGACCGGACCGCCCCCCCCCAAGCACGCCAGACGGAGCACGGGACCGGGGCAGGACACGCGGAGGGGCACGGACCAAGTGGAACGGCCCTACCAGCGCCCAGTGCCGGGACCACGCGAGATGCGCGCGCCACACCACCCAGCGGGGGGGGGAGCGGACACCGCGAGAGCGCGAGCGCACACACACGAAAAGGACACGCGGGGACAACCGGAAGGGCAACCGGACCGAGCGCGCGGAACGCACAGACCGCATGGAATGGCGTACCAGCGAGCGAGGGTAAGGGACACCCGGAGGGGACGGCCCGCCACACGCAGCGCGGAACACGCGGGGCGGGAAGGGGGAAACAGGAGAGACACAACACCAGGTACCGGCCCGAACCCCCCCCGAACCGGCCGCGAGCGCCGCGCACACACAGACGGGACACTGCACCCGCCAAGGCAGTAGTGGCGCACAGCGCCACGCCCCAACCCCTAGGCTAGGCAGCCTCCGCGCCAGCCCAAGGGGGTCCCACTGGCGACAAGCCAGTAGCACGGGCCCGGCGGCGCCGGCGCCCCGGGCGACCACGCATTAGGGGGGCGACGCAGTGGGTAAGCGCCCGCAGCCACGGCTGCGAATTGATGCACTGACCGAGGAGTGGCGAAACGGGGACGCCGGGGAAGGACGGGGCTCCGAGCTCTGTGAACCCGGGGGACTCCGCCACCAGGCAGGAGGTGCGTCTTGGAGGGCCCCCCACTAGGACCCGGTGGGGAGGATATCACCTGGCCCGACCAGGTGGCCCCCCGGGGCCGAAAGGCGTCTAGTACCCGCAAAATCAAACCTAAAACCTCAAACCTCCTGGGCCTTAGCCGTTGCTTCGGCGTGGGCCCTTTCCTCCGCCTCCTTCTTTGCCCTCTCTTGGGCAAGCGCCTCTTCCAGCGCCTTCACCTCGGCCTCCTTGCAGGCAATGGCCTCCTGCGTCAGACGGGCTTCCTCGTCGGCTGCCGCCAACTCACCATTGACCTGGGCAGTCGCTGCCCCATGGGCGGCTACGGCCGTGAGTCCGACCGCAATGGCCGCCACGGTCTGGGCGTGGATGGCCATGCCATGCGCCCACTCCGCAGCCTCCTCCTGGGCGATGCCGGCGGCGCCCTCCACGGCAGCGCTGTACTGCCTGGCCCGTTGCCGGGCAACCCGACGGTTGCAGGGCACCCCACAGGCGCGCTCACAGGCGCGCGCCACGTCCCTTTCGGGAGCGACGCTGCTGCTGGAGCTGGCCTGGTCGGCCGGCATCCTCCCGCGGTGGGCCGACTCCACGTCGCTGCTGGGGCCTGCTGGGGCCTGCCGGGCCCTCAGGAGCAGCGGACGGGGCTTGGCCTGGGTCTGCTTGGCGACTTGGATGTAGTCGCCAAGGGTGGTGGAGCCGGGGTGGTGACCACCATTGGGCCGTTGGGGACTGGGGGCTGGGGTTCCGCCCTTGGCGCCTTGGGCGGCTTCGGCGGCCAGGGACTCCTGGTACTCCCGCCACCTCCGGTCCCGCTTCCTGTCCCCGGCGGACCGCTTCTCCGTCGCCGGAGACGCGCTGCTGCTGCCCTGCAGCCTGCGCTCGTTCCCCGGTTCCGGGAACTTCTTCTCGATCACGTCCCACAGGGAGACGTTGATCGAGGCGCCCGACGGGTAGGCGTTGGGGTCCTCGTCCTCCTCAATCCCGTCGGGGCGCAGCCCTTCGCCGGGCCTGTCCGGCCGGGTCCACGTCCTCCAGCGCTTGCGGCGGAAGCGGTACTCATACCCTTCCGCCCGCAGCCACTCCTCCACTGCCCGCAGGCGGTCCTCCCCCATGTCCTCCCGGAGCTCGAAGCTCCCGGGCATGCCGCCTTCGCACTGGGGATTGCTGTAGCGGTATTGCTGGTCCCACAGCAATCCGCGCAGCAGGCGCGCCACATGGGGGTGGGGCTGCGGCCACCTCCTACCCGCTTCTTGCCAATTCACCATGGCAGCGGGGGCGTAGTTGATCTTGAGGTCCTTGATGTGCACTCGTTCAACTCAACGAACTGGTTGTGGTTGTTGAGGAGGGTGCTGTAGCACTGGATTGGAAGTGCGGCTGGTGCTGGTCAGCCGGTGGTTGTGGAGGTGGTTGACGCGGCCTTGCTGGTCGGCCGATGGGACTCCGGGTCGGCCGATGGGGCTGATGCAGGAGTCCTGGTCTGTGCACCTCTTTCACGGTTGCTGCGCGGTCAAGGCGATGCTCTGGACGGCGCTGCGTGCTCCGTGACGAACTCGGCGCTGTCGCTGAGTGGCGCTGCGAGCTGCTGCGCTGCGCTGCGAGACGCTGCGCTGCGCTGCGAGCTGCGAGCTGCGCCGCGCTGCTGCGACGCGCTGCTCGGGGTTGGTGGCCCCGAGTGGCACGCGAGGGCTGGGTAACCCCGCGGCGGTGAAACGCTTTTGACGCGTTCCCGTGGGGGGCCGGCCACGGGACGCTGCGGTGGACACACGCAAGTGAGCAGGCAGGCAAAGCACTACGCTCACAGGGGCATCAATGCGTTGTCATGTGACAAAGCGTTTCAGAATCCTTGCCACTCTGCAAAGAGGGAACGAAAGTATGTACAGCAACACATCAGGATATGTACACATGGGGTTAAGACTGGACTGGGGTAAGGGCATCAAGGGACAATAGACACTCAGTCCCAAATCATATCCCAATCCCAGGTCCGACCCTCTCAGTGGCTGGTGGGGGCGGGGGCTCAAACACAACCCATGCCCTGCTCAGTCCGGACCCTGAAACCCTGCCAATGGGAGAGGTGTCCCGCCCAGCCACAGCCGAGTTTTTGGGAACCAATGGGCTCCAAGGCCAACCGACAGTGGCTCCCCATGCTCGCTTAACGGCAGGTCCCAACTCCACTCTGAGCCAGAGATATGGCCCCGCCATTATCACCCAGGAGTTGGTAGCTGAAAATGGGCTGTTTCAGCCCAAACTGAAATTAACTCAAAAATCCCCAAAATTGACCCCTCGTCCGGACCCGCCAGAGGTAGGGACGAGGCAACTGACCCTATGCCCTTCCAGTACGAACCCCCTGGAGCCCTCACCCAACCTGGTTCCCTCTGAGGTCCCGGCATCAGGGCAACACGGATGAGTCATGTGGGGTCATGATGCCAAAACCACCAAAATTGGCGTCATTCCCACGCGTGGCTCGCCCGGCCAAGGTAAGGCCAATGGCTCACAGGGTAGGAGGCAGGACCTAGGACTTATATCTGAGTGTACAACTTGGATTTAGGTCCGGGCTCCCTATGGGCTTAGAGAAATGGGGCCGCCAATTGACCACACGGAAGGGGGAAATTGGGGTCCCAAAACTGGGTCATTTTGGCTGCTTGAAATGAGCCAAAATTCGGTGTGCTCCCAATAGTATATCTCCACGCCGGCTTGGAGATCGGATCCGCCAGTCCATACGCGATCCACCGGGAGTCTAATGGAGACTCCCATGCCCTTGGCTCTCAAAGATCTCCATGCCACTCGGCGTGGTGACGATCCCAATTGGGTCCACAAATGTCAAAATTGCAAAATTGCCCACACTCACTTTGGGCTAGCGCCTTAACGAAGGTGGCTCCGCTTCGCCCACGTGGTGTGTGGACCATGGGGACCATTACCCATAACACCCATGTCATATATGGTCCATTGGTCCATGCGTCCGGCGTGCACGAAGGTTAGAACATGGGGCACGGCGGGCAGCAAAATTGGAAAAATGCTCAAAATGGCCAAAAATGCGCATACTCATGGTTGGGGCAAATGAGGCACATGCCCGACTTGGACCGGAGTGTGCCATAGGATTGATATCAAGTCATATGTGTCCAACATATCTTTGGGGCGTCGCCCAACTCCTCCGGCATTGGGAATGGCAGGGTCGCCAAGTGAGCCCATGATTTGGGATAGTCCCAAATCGCCAACATGGCGGCCACGGTATGCCAAGCCTAAGGGGAGTTATTCGCCGGGTCCAAGATATGTTGGCTACCGAAGTATGTACCCTCATAACATACTTGGGTCATGATGTCAATTGAGCGCAACGTTGAGATACATGGTCGCCACTTGACATCATGACGAGCCAAAAATGGCAAAATTGGCACAAAGACACACAAAAGTGCATTGAAAGGTGCACAATTATATTATAATATCTTTGGCTTGGATCGTGCAATCAACTAATCCTTCTAAACACAATGACTTGACACCATTGACCTTCGATCCCACATATGTGCTCCACTTGGGGCGCCTTGAAAGGTTACGAGCGCTACTTCCCAAGTGGGCACATGAAAATATGGAAAATTGTAAAACACACACCTTGCTCCCAACGCATCGCTTCGGGATCACCACACAAGCTTCCCTTCACGAAGGTTAGGCTTGCAATTGATCGTAGGGAGTATGGAGAAGGGGCTTGCACAATATGAGGTCCATTGGCGGGCTTGTCTTGGAGCAATGGACCCGCCAAATGGGCACGCAACACAACACATGGCACATACCACATATTGCCCCAAAAGGCAGCTCCCACCACGATATGTCATGCCCCTCCAAGGGCATAACTTTGTGTCAATCGCTCATAGGAACTCAAGGAGAGTTCCTATGCAACACCAACACTTGCGCGCTACACTCGAAAGTTATCTTAACGCACGCAATATCATGGCCAATGAGTTGTAACGCAAACTCTACCCTCTTGACCATGATCCATTACACTAGCGCGCACGTGTGGAGACGCAAGGCATATAATGCTTCCTAAATTACGTCGGGAGTATTGTGAATACATCCCACGTTTCCTTATCGTCAATACTCGCAAGCGGCACGAGATATGACCCTCACAAGTGGCCTCACGAATCAACTTTGTTTTGCCCATATCTCTGAGTCAAATGGAGGGCAAGATAAAAGGGAAGTTGATTCGTGCATAGGGAAGCACGTAGGTCCACTCGAAAGAGGTCAAATCAAGTGCGGGGATGTCGAAGTCGAAAATCCGATTTCGACATCCTGAAAAATTCGGATTAAGGTTGCGAGTATTAATTATGAAAATTGCGGAAGCATCCATGCAGTTCCTGGCGACTTTGGAGCCTTCGTGACGGATAGCGTTAAAATTTCCATTATAAACAGTTAAACTGGCGGTTACGGTAAAGTCGCGATCCAACCGCCAGCAGTCAAAACAGTGAGTATCAGAACGGAAGCGTAAAAATTGACGGAAACAATATGAAAATAAAACCCTGTTGATTCCTGATATTCTGATACACGAATCTCCGCTGGCGGTGCATCGGTTGCCGATGCGGGGCTTCACGGCACGGAACACGCCGTATATGGGGTTAGTGGACCGGAGACCGGTTGTATGCCGTAACCTGGCCATGGGGTTCTGGGTACCGCTTCACCAACACCCAAGCCACGATCCACTCACAACTCACCCACAATCAGGCCAAAACCAAGCCACAGCCAAGCACCAACCTCCTCACAACCCACCCACAACCAAAGCACAACCAACTGTCACACCAACCCGCAAGCCACCCACAACCAAGCCACAACGAAGCCACACACCACCTCCAGCCACTCACAACCCACTCTAACCCTACCTACAACGTACCCACAACCCAGGATTGTAGGCGGGTTGTGGGTGGCTTGTGGCTTGGTTGCGGGCTAGTTCACCTCCGGCCCCATGGGGGGCTTTTAATTGGGGGGCCGGGGAATGGGGCCCCGCCCCCCTGTAAAAGGAGTCCTCATGCCATTCTATATGATACGCGCGCCGAAACAAAACATACCTCAAAAATGTACGATGCAGCCCTTCTAAATGACCGCCTCGGAGAGTTGATTCACGCCGTCATGTTTGTTTTGATCAATCATGGCTATTTTGCAAAGTTAGGCTCTTTACAAGGTTTTCACTTCTTTACCAGCATCCACTAATTCCATATAAGCTAGGGATGTGATTTAAGGGTGCACTAGCAAAGTTGAGGTGCCTAACAACACTATATATAAGCCACAGGCCCCAAATCTCAAGAAATCTATTTGCCATATTATTTATTTGCTGTGCACGCATGCATTTCGCAGTCGCCGGCATTTGCGATCTTGCATTTTGACTGTCAAAAGTGAAATTGGGCTACAGTGCACGAAATTTCGATCTAAGACCAGATTTATGAATGATTCTGAAAGCTGCGTCTGGCTGTACAATTGGAAACACCGCCGTCATTTTGTTTTGGCACCGCTTTTTGATTTGACGGTTTTCAGCGCACACAGCCGCCCTTTTAAGCTCGCAAATGAAAAGAACACTCCGAAGTTGACCAAAATTGCCCTTAATTTCGTCAAAATCCGATACAATAGGCCCGAGTGATGAATATGTCAATTTTATGCTATTTGCACCCTGTGTCGCTAATCTTGCCAAATGCACCGGCCCTGTCCTTGCGCTGTTAGCTTAAACACAAGGCAAAAGAGTGTTTTTGCCTTTGTTTGTCACCACCCGGCTCCATTTCGGACATAGAAAGGTGACCCGAAAATGGCTAAAAACGTAATAAGGCTTTTCTTTTGATGGTGCTTCGCACCAGCAAAGGAAAAGCCATACCAAGCACGAAAGACGAAGGATTCATTTAATCCTACTTTTCCACACCCTCCACAACATATCATGTATCATTCAGGGTTGGTACAATACAGTACGTGTAATGTATTGTATCGTTCCGATACAGTACTGTAATGTAATGTATTGTATCTCAAACTTTTCTGACAAAGTAGTGTTTTAGTTTACAACCTGCAATGGTTTGCGAAAACAGTTTTTTGCATTTGTTTATGATGTTCAAGACAGGGTTGGGATTAACAAACATGCTTGTTTAGTTTTTTTTGAAAATTAAGGAACAAACGAACGAACGATGAAAATAAACGAACATCGTTTGTGAAATTTTTTCCTTGTTCATGTTGTTTCGGTTTGCTTCTAATGGTTTACTTGCTTCTATTGTGCCCCTTCCTAGTGCTTTTTCAAAAAAGTAGTAGTAGTACAATGTTTTCTGTGGACAAAATAATGTTTCTGATTTTTTTAAAAACCAGAGTGCTTCTTTTGAAAAAAGAATAATTCAGATATTTTTGAAAACCATTGCGTTGGAGGTCAAGGCCCCAAGAATTCCAGCCTCACAAAGGCACCTGTCCCCAGGCTGACCACCGAATGGCCAAAAATGGCAAATGGCAAAAAGTGAGCAACCAGCAAAAAATAAAGCAAGCGCATGTATATGTACAGCTGCTGCAGCACACATAACAGGTCCCTGGCGTCACTTGAAGCCTCTGTGCAGAAGTGAAATTTTGAGATTCA
Source organism: Eutreptiella sp. 'Long Island Sound 2002' (assembly GCA_964036045.1). Taxonomy (NCBI): domain Eukaryota; phylum Euglenozoa; class Euglenophyceae; order Eutreptiales; family Eutreptiaceae; genus Eutreptiella; species Eutreptiella sp. 'Long Island Sound 2002'. Next base: position 27,528,505 of record OZ038399.1, on the reverse strand, counting down.
AATGACATCACTGAGATGCAGCAGCAAACTGACTGAGTCCACCATAAAGGGTCATATAAAGGACAACGAAGGCTCACTCATAACTGTCGAGACAACAGAAGCGAGCGCGACGAACACTCAAACGACACTCACAGCACGCGCCGACACTCAAATGACACTCACAGCACGCGCCGACACTCAAATGACACTCACAGCACGCGCCGACACTCAAATGACACTCACAGCACGCGCCGACACTCAAATGACACTCACAGCACGCGCCGACACTCAAATGACACTCACAGCACGCGCCGACACTCAAAGGACACTCACAGCACGCGCCGACATTCAAATAACACTCACAACACGCGCCGACACTCAAATGAAACTCACAGCACGCGCCGACACTCAAATGACACTCACAGCATGCGCGAACACTCAAGTGACACTGACAGCACCTTCTTCCTTTTGTGCTCCTTCTTCGTCTTCTTTGTCTTCACTCCTCAGTCTTCTTCGCTGCTGCAGCTTCTCGATCTTCTTCTGTCTTCTTCTTAACGTCTCTTTGATCTCCTTCGCCTCTTCCGCTTCTTTCTTCTGTTCTTTCTCTCTTCATATTCTTCCCTCCTGTTCTTCTTCTCCTTCTTCTTCACTTGCTTCTTGTGTCGCCCTGCAAACGCAAGACAGGCAGAAAAATTCAACCACCAATGTTAATGAAACGAAATCCAAATTAAAATCATTGCAAATTCTATAAAGTACCTCACATTTGCACTGTTAATCCTTGGCCATGTTTGTTTGCTCGGCGGCGCCCGCGGCTGGCGCCAGATGCTAGCCTAGGAACAAGACGCGTACTGTATTGTATTCTCGCGATACAGTACGCGTATATATACGTTACGCGTATATATACGCCGTCTTTTCCAACCCTGGTATCATTGCTTCATCGAAATTTCTCAACATGCTCATGGTTCTTTGTTATAAATACCTGATCATGCACGTGCATATTGTGCAATCCGACTTCCACGTCCGACAGACACCCTTCAGAGGCGATCGCAGCCCGCACACTGCCCTTCCGCATCTCGTTGAGCCCCCCTCCGCTTGTGGTTGCTGGGTTGTTGGTGGGTTGTGGCTTGGTTGTGGGTCGGTTGTGGGTAGGTTGTGGCTGGGTTGTGGGTCGGTTGTGGCTTGGTTGTGGCAAAGTTGTAGCTTGGCTGCGGGTTGGTTGTGGGTTGGTTGTGGGTTGGTTGTGGGTTGGTTGTGGGTTGGTTGTGGGTGGGTTTTGAGTCGGTTGTGGATGGGTTGGGGGTGGGTTCCGGGCGGGTTGTGGGAGGGTTGTGGCTTGGTTGTGGCTTGGTGGCGGCATGCGAAGCGCTACATTTTCTGCAGAACTTCTGAAATGACCCTAAACTACTTGATGGTGTTGGAACGTACCACTACGCACATAAGGGTGCCTTCTTTGTGGTGAAGGGCTACATTGCTGCAGCAGTTCTGAACTGGCCATCTTGAGCTCCAAACCTCCACATGTGCACCCTGGTATGCCCATGTTGACCACCATCTAAAGATATCTCAAAAGAGCTAAACGCATTGCCTACTAAATGAGATTAAGTGCTAAATTGTGCACTCACTGACTAGTGGTTGAAAATAATTCTCCACTTATCTTTGTGTAGTGAATAATGGTTCTGAGCAAGGTGTGAGCAAAGAATCCGCCACTTCGGACAGACCGGGCACACTGCAAAAAAAAACTGCATAAAATGAACATACATTGTAGGAACGGATGTGTTGGGATGTAAGGCTCCCAACATTTAATCAGTATGGCTGCCCAACAGTGCAGCAATGCACGGCAGGTACGTGGCACATTGCACTACCAAAGAAATCAGCGGAAACAACCTGCCTAGATCACTTCGCGTCAAAAGAGAGGTCCCCACCCTGGCAAAGAGAACATACTACTTGCGTAGACAGACAAATAGTGGGCCTCACTATCAATGATCTTCGACATATTGATCACACGAACACACAAAAACAAGCTGTTCTCTGTCCCTGGCTGGGTAGCCTCCTCTGCACTGCTGGCCCCATTCACAGCTAGGGATGTTTGTAGGTCACAAAACACCCATCAACTGTGCAAGCGGCATCATTGGAAAGCTTGCAAGTCGCAAAAGCTTGGTTGTGCAAAAGTGCAAACTCTTTTTCTGGGTCTTCAACTTTGGCCTCGGTGGAACCGTTGTTTGGTGAACCGGAAGTTGTCCCGTTGTGTGATGAACCGGAAGGGGCATGACGAATGGCAAACGTAGGAACGGTGGAGGAGATCCCTAGTAAGACTTGAGCGGGCACAATCGGGGTCATATCCAGAGCAGGTAGGATAAAAAAGATGTGAAAACATGTTGTGTGACAGTCCCCATGATGCGACAGAGAACTGAAGGACTAGGCATGAATATATACATAACAATGTATGTGGATACACACGTGCATGTGTAGAGCCATGTGAGTGTAGATGAGCAGTGTTTTGTTTACAAAAAAAACTTGTAAGATTATCCATCAGCACCCCGAAAACTAAGCATAGCACATTGGCTATTGATTCTTACGCATGTCATCAGATAAGAAATTCATAATAATATGATGGCGACTCATGCGCGCATATGCATTTTGGAAGCAATCTATGGTCGCATATGTCCTCTGTAATTCATACATTACCGCCAAATGAGAAAGCAACTACGGCATGTCTCCGAGAAAGCATCCTGAGGCAGTAATGACTCGTAAAATTTTTCTTCCTCAAGGGCTTTCTTACTAAGAACTTAGTCTTTGAATGGATACTTGTCTCCTTGGAGGCTTGGGCTTGGCATGCTTTGCGACATGACTTGAACTTGAAATAGCCTTAGGGCCCACATGTGCACATGTAGGCGCATTGGCCGCATCACCCCTGCCATCTTGGGGTGTCCCAAAGCGCTCATCGCGTGAACAAAATCACAAATTGCAATCATCAAATATCAATCAAAGTGTAATTTGCTCTAGTGCGCAAACACTGCTTTATGGATCCAGACTTTTTTCAAATGCGAAATTTTATTGTTTAGCACCCAATTATATCATCTTTCAAATCTCGATGCACTCTTAGGTTTTGTTTCCACAACCGCTTTGGATCAACTGTGGTGAAAATCAAATTTCTCTGCCTTTTGGTCATCTTCTTGCCAATTGCAACCTGACCAACTTCTCTAATGGGGTAGTTGTTCAAATATTCCTCCAATCGTGATTGTGCACTCCTCTTATGGACGGGAAAAGTATTGCCCTTCCCTTTGCTCCCTTGGTCAACAAAACCTCAATCAACTCTTGCAACATTTGCTCTTCATCCCAATGCTGAAATTGGAATCGAATCCTGCCATCTTTTAACAATGTGCAGTCGCCTATGTGTGATTGTCATTCAGAGCGGGTGGCATTGGTGAAAAAAATTGCAGTGGTGGATCACAGGGGGGCAATTTTGGTCATTCATACATGTGTGCTTAGACCCAACACATATGTCGGGCTTGTGTCATCTTTGGGGGTTAGATTCAAACCTACACATCAAAAATTTTTCAAAAAATGCACATCATTTTCTTACATGCCCTTCCACTGACTTGTGTGAATGAAAACCCAACAATCTCTACTCAATCATTTTCATGGACCACATGAACTCCACCAACTTCCCCAGGGGTAATTCTTTTTGGTACAGGAGAGAAACACTCCCTCCCGGCTTTGATCACCAGAGTGATGTATTGAAACACTCGTAGTTGAGATTGTTTTCTCCCCCCCTTGTAGGTTGCTGCCTGTCTACGGTGTTCCAATTCCATCATTCTGCTAGCGTGACCAGCTTTGGTGTGAACTCTGGGGATGCATGACAACAACGCCTGCAAAAAATGAAACCTTGACTACTTTTCAACATCAGACAAAACACAAAACTGACAAAAAAATGTGAGAGGTGGTGCACGAACACACAATGATGGACAACTGCATTCTGCAGGATCATGGGCAGTGCACTTTCAAAATGTGCTCTTGCCTAACTGCATGCCACATATTGTGGATACTTTATGCTACACCATTTGAAGTAATCGTTGCGGAAAAGACGCCAATTGTGAAAGATCGTGGTTCCATTCACTGTTCAGTGTGCTTTGGAATGGGGGTATGGGATGCAGCAATGGGTGCGTGTGTCTGGCTGCATGGGTGGATGTTCAGTTCTTGATCTTAATAGATTCCGCTGAATAAATATGAAAATATAGCATAAACCAACATTCCACTCTGTGGCATGGGGAGCAGCAGTGAAATAATATGGCCTGCATATTGGGGAAACGCACGATATTCCACCTACCCGAAATACCAGGAATGAAACTTGCACGGGAAAGGGGTGGGGGTTAATTGGTCTGCTGAGCAGATAAGCAGTGGAAACAAAATCACCAGCGAGGCGTACACGTGTTTATCACGACACGCTTCGATCCCTGACCTCCGAGGCCAATGGCCATCTTCCATGTGCCAGTTTGGAAATGTGACGCAAAGAAAAACCCAGCTTCTGGCATGGAACCACAACGAAACTAAGAAGGAATGGTTCGCACCTTGAAAAATGGGCTGCAATGAAACGGCTTTCATGTGCTTGACTGCGAAACCAAATCTGAAATTGACGAATCAAACAGCGACACTTTACAATCTGGAATGGTGGGCCATTGGGCCAAACAGCACAAACTCTGCCCCCGGCCCCTTGACTCTAGACCATTGGTGGTCATTAATTGAAGCGGCCTGTCTGAGACTTCACACGGGGGATGGCTCCGATACCTTGAACAAAATCATCCACCTGGGTTTCAGATTTCACCTTCCTTACTTGGCGGAAAGATCCGTGAGCAGCAGCACCGACAGTGATATTGAAATTTCGTTCAGATTGCCTCCGAAGTGCACTTATGACAATCTTGCTGCCTGAGAAACAATCCAACAGAAAACGCTTACACACAAAATTGCAACACAAACATGCACACACACACACACACACACACACACACACACACACACACACACACACACACACACACACACACACACACACACACATCACACAAAACTAACTGCAGATCTTCCCTTTATTGCACCAATTCCCCACAAATCATCCCCCGTCTTTTAACATGTTCTATCCAATCTGTTAACGATGTGGCACATCCATGAGACTTTCTCCACTTCTCACAATCTCCATTTGTGCACCGCTTGTGCACTGTTTCTGCACGAATACTCCACTGATTTATGAACCTGGATTGACCCACCTGTGACTCCACTTCTCTGTTGGTGAAGCAAATGCTGTGCTGTAAAATTCGCTGATCAGAAAAAATATCATGCATTAATTTTTTACACATACCAAAATACATAACGACAGGAGTCAGAACTTCATGATCCAGTGGTACTGGTACCTTGGCGGTGTGTGTGGGTGCGCGCGCGCGCGCGCGCGCGCGTGAAACCTACCTCTTTGAGAATGAAGAGGAGGGTTGTTTTTGCATTTTCAGACTGTTTTGGTTACTGAAACAGAAAATAGCATTGTGCACTGGCGTGCATGTACGGGCAAATACTTGGTTGTTTGCAATGTCAGTGTGAAACAGTTTTTGGTAACGCACGGAACAATTGAATAAGGCTCACTTTGGGTGCAAAACCTTCTGCGTTTGGCTTCGCATTGTTCAGAAGCCAACGAGCAATTTGCCAGTCATGACAGGCTGTTTCTTGTCTGGGCTGGGGGTGAGGTTGAATCCAATTAAGGTGGGGAACCTTTGGCGGTGTTGGGAGATGAGACCTACTTAAGTTGGAGGATGGGTTTGAAAAAAAAAAACAAATACAACCAAACACAATGCAGAAAAATTGAAGAAATGATGCAATGCACTCCACAGTTTGACATGAGTGCATCTTTATTCTCCAATTCAGCTCTGGTTGAAAGGTTTGGCAGGGGACGGGGGGTGAGACCTTAATTGATTGGATAATGATAGAAAAACAGACAGACAGTGCTGAAAAAATTGCAACCTTGACTTAATGCACTCCACAGTAAGGCATAAGTGCATCTTTATTACCGAGCTAGGTGTACCCTGTCGAGGTTTTGCAACCCTACTTCGGGTCCAAGGGGGAGCAACACATTTTAGCAAGCAGCAGCAGCAAGCAGCAAGCAACAAGCAGCAACAAGCAGCAGCAACAACAAGCGCAAGAAAACTCTTTGTGCGGACACCGTGGCTCAAAACCAACATCCAAGTAGCTAAAAATGACCGCAAAGCAAATGCGCATTACTTGCAACAAGCTTTGTGCTGTTTCGAGCCGTCTAGCCCTTTCTATGGCCGATTTAGTGTCCAGAAAAAATGCCGTTTTCGGGCTGTTTTCAGGACGATAGTGCTGAAGGTTCAGGACGATCGCAGGTGCAGCAAGTTGGCGTCTCCAATGAGGGCCGTTCTTCTTCCATAGCGATTGCGCTATCAGAGGAATGCAAATGGGTGTTCAATAAAGCGTCTTCCACACCGCGGTGCCACGCGGCGGTCCATTTTGACGTATAAATCAGCCATTTTTGAACTCTTTTTCAGGATGTTCGTGCTGATTGTGCAGTCGCACCTCTGATGCAAGCCGTCTTCCTTCCACGGCAATTTCCTATGCGTTCAGCAAGACTATGACCCAGCTCGGTCCTAGTCATAAATCTTGATTCTCTATGCCAAACCTGGTTAAACCTCAGAAACACACTGTCAGCAGAAAGAAAGAGCAGCAGAGGGAAATCAGTACATACAGTGTGTGTGTCAGGAACAGAAATCGAGAGAGAGACAATAGAGGCAAAAATGGGGGGGGGGGTATGACCTAAATTATGGGAGAAAAATTGAACTAAAAAGAGAGAGAGAGAGAATCAGAAACAGAGCAGCAAAACAGACAGAGGTAATGCACTCCTCAGCATGCCATAAGTGCATCTTTATTCTCTATGCCATGCCTGGTTGAACCTCAGAAGGACAGTCAGTACAGACATCAGACCAGGCGTCCCTGGTCGTCACAACAGCTGACCTGTACTTTCAGTAAAATAGTGCAAGTGTTAAAAGACAGCAGGAGACAGAGAAATACAGAGGGGTACTGAAAATATCAGCATGAAATCGTTCAAATCTTCGGCAACAACAAAGAATTCATCATTGGGAGCTTTCAAAATCGGGATACATGAGGTCTTGGGAAACTTTTTGAGGAGAAGGTCTGTTGGTTCCTGAGGCTCTGTAGGTCCTGTAGCTGTTCCTCCTATCATAGGGAGTGTGTTTCTTTTTGCGTGGTGTGCGCTGGTAGGCTCTACAGCGCTTCTCTTTTTCTTTATGGGCTTCTTCGGAACTCTGGTACAACTGTGTACGTGCGGTGTTCCTACGAGGGCGCTGGGGAGTAGGGCTGTCCATATCGTCTGTAGCTGGCTCCGTTGTGTTTCCTGATCTTCTCCGGCTGTGCGAGGAGGAGGCTTGGGACACTCTGGAGTTGGACCTTGACGTATAAATCAGCCATTTTTGAACTCTTTTTCAGGATGTTCGTGCTGATCGTGCAGTCGCACCTCTGATGCAAGCCGTCTTCCTTCCACAGCAATTTCCCATGCGTTCAGCAAGACTATGACCCAGCTCATTCCTAGTCATAAATCTTGATTCTCTATGCCAAACCTGGTTAAACCTCAGAAACACACTGTCAGCAGAAAGAGCAGCAGACGATCAGTACATACAGTGTGTGTGTCAGGAACAGAAATCGAGAGAGAGACAATAGAGGCAAAAATGGGGGGGGGGGGGGCAAAGAGACAAGGGGTGTTGTGTCCTGGGGGGGTGAAACGCAATTAATTGGAAGATTGGAAATGATAGAAAAAATCAAAACACAAATTTGTTTCCTGGGGGGTTGGAAAGAGCAAACACAAATGTGGCACAGACCACAGGTACCCCCAAGGGTATCAGGAACCACTGGTTGGGTTCCAAGAGTCTAATCAAACATCTCTTTCTCACTTCTGGTGTTGCTTGACTTCAATGCTGCCTTTTTTTCGGCTCTTCTTTGGTCTGCCCCTGTTGGAGCAGTTCTTGGTGAGGCCTTTCTGTGGTGTTTGCTGACCACCCCAGTCCAGTCGTTTCCTGCTGCTTCGTCAAAATAGTGCGGCCGTATGAAAAACATGTAGCACAAGAGCTGGCCGTCATGACTCATCCACTGTTGGGGAGGTAGGTACTTGGATGAAGAAGCCAGAAGCCAACAATTCGGCTGATCCACCGGTTTTCTGCTTCCTGGGCGAATGTGTAGTGCCCCAGTGCCCACTCTGCGTTCGAGTATGGTGGCCCCAGTCTTTCATGCACAAGCAAATAGCATCAGGGACCAAGCAGGCTTAAAATGCAAGCAGCCCGAAACACCTGGAGAATTCTGATCCAGCAAACGCTGAAACTTTGCTTTGCTGTCCAGCGGAATGCCATCCCATGCCAGCAACACATCTCCTGGCAAAATTCCTGCTTGAGATGCGGGCCCATTTGGTGTCACGCTGTGCACGACAACAACGCAGTCTTTTCTGCCAGCAGCATCATCCAACATCTTGATTTCCACACCCAGCATTGGTCTCCGAGTGTCCGGCTGTGAAGATGCAAGGAATTCAATTCGGAAGAACAGACACTGTGAGATGCTGTGAATGCAAGCCCTGATGGAGAGGTGACTCCGAAACCCCGTGCAGAACCAGTGCAGGATGTTGTTTCCCGCTATGAAGCAAATTTTTTTTTGTGTGTTCTGCCTGTTTTTTTTTTGTCGTGCGGCATCATTGTACGTCAGTCCAGGGCCAGCTTACCTTACCTACCATCACAGCATCGTCCGCATTCCATTCCTTGACTCCTCTTAGATGGGGGGTTCACTTCATGTACGGCTGGGGCCCGTGGGTGCACATCCCGTGGCGACCGGTTGCACACCTCGGGGCGCTTTAAACGTTCGAGTTCAGCGAGCAGCCTGTCATAATCCGCCTTCAACTTGTAGTAGCGTTCTGCGTCCAGCAGAAGGCGCTCGTTTTCGACGCGCAATTCGTTAATCTCCGCACGCAGCCGGCCAACATCCCGAAGTTCCAGCTCCTGAGGCAGGCAGAAATACCCAGAGACAAACTGAAGAGAAAACGTTCCAGTAATTTGTGCAATTTCGCAGCCGCGTCTGGAGCGATACGTTTTGGCCCAACCTCGAATCCATGGAGAACAGCATGACACACCAGTCTGTGGATCTCTTCCGCCATTCGGTCCGTCTGTGGAAACGGGAGCAATGCACTAAAAGAATTCCACTGAGTCCATGCTGTCCTCGTTGGGGGAACGGCAGCAGCACTCGGCTTGGGTAGTATGGACGTTTGGGTGCTGGGTGTGTAGTGTCTGAGACCCTCCATTGGTCAGCCCAGTCCCTGCCACGGCAGGTGCAGCCACAGCACACACGCACTCATGAAGAGGAAACAAGGCGAAACCCAAAAGTTTTATTCCTATGCTATCCTCTGTGTCCCCTAGGATTATGCGCCCCCAGTTTTGGTCCCTGGTTCAGGCCAGACCTGGAGATAGAGTGTATCAACACTAGCACGGGATACACACTTTTTGTTTTTGCGATACACACAGGATACACACTCTAGAACCCTGGGACACACATGTGATACATGCAAACCATGAAAAATGGGGCTGGGGAGCCTGAGCTAGAAGAGGAGTCATCATCCTTTGCAGAGGGAGCTGTAAGATGCGGCTTCAAAGATAATTGCTTCATCGTGTCTGGGGAAGAGCCGCAAGGGAACGAAGGACTGGGGAACTGAGCGCGTAGCTATATGAAGAAAAAAGTTGGGATACACATGTGATACACACACTTGAAAGTTGGGATACACATTGGACACACACTTCTAAAGCCTGGGATACAGTCGGATACAATAATTACAAGTTTTGGGATACACTCTATCTCCAGGACTGGTTCAGGCCCTCCAGCCATCCGGGTGCACGTCGCGGTATTGCAGGAGGCAGAGGATGTGGCGTTGGGTTGCGGGGTTGGGGGCTTGTTGAGCGTGTTGGGTGATTACGCAGCTATGCAGCGGGGATATTTGTGAGGAACATTAAACAGGCTCGCAGGGCACGAGACCCCATCCACGCCTGTGGCTTTCTGCATCGGTGATCATTACCACAAAGACAAGCAGGTGGACGGGCGAACCTCCCTGATAAGCTTAATATTATCTGACTTCAATCGATCGAAATCGCCCAGCTGCATTCTCAGATGTTTGACTTCTTCGTCCTGAGTCAACAGAAGTGGTATGCGGGACAGCTCAGCAGCACTCAGTTCGTTAAAAGAAAGGGCGTGCACAGCAATACCCGTGCTCGCAAAGTTGCAACCAGCTCCTTCAGCTCGTCTTCCAAATCAGAAATGCGGATCTGCATTTGCGACTTCACCGCACGTACTCCCGCTGCCCCCTCAACCAACTCCCTCTCAAGGTCCGTCACCTGGCAGAAGAAGTCGTGCATTTGCCCCAAGCATAGGAAAATGTCCATTAGCGAAGCCTACATTTCTTGCGATTAGTTTCACTGACACGTCAAATGGATCAGCAGCAGACCTCGACTGCAAGCAAGTCACGCTCCTCCACCAGGTCCTGTCTGGCGTAGGCCAAGTGGTTGAGCTTCGTCTTGCTATGCCGTATTAAATTTTGCAGCTCCGCGTCAAGTTCCTTATTCTGACTTTCCAACCGGTAGCACTTCTGTTGCAAGCTGGTCGACTCCATTTCCAAGCTTCGGTTTGCTTTTTCCAAAGCAGTACATTTTATTTGCCATACCCCTCGAGTTCGAAGGTCGTCGTCTTTGAGCTTCAACTCAGACTCCAGTTGGGCGATTCGCAGTTCCAATTTACGAACAGTCTTGCTGTCATCGACAATTACTGTTGGTGGACTCGTCGGAGGCAAATACACTGGTGGCCTAACGCTGACATACTCTGCAGGAGGCTCGAAGTATGTCCGTGTCGTCGTTGTGGCACCCCCATAAGGTGCAGCATAGGTTATCGGTTCGGTTCGGATATAGTCCAGTGGCTCCTCCACGAAAACTGGTTCTGCTTCCAGCCTTCGACGAGCTACGACAGGCGCTGCAATAGGGTCAGAATAGCTGTAGCGAGCTCGCTCGTCTACAACGATGGGGTCCGTCATGGCAAAGAATCTGCCAATCGTGGTTGAAAACAAGCAAAGGCAGCAGTGGAGGAGTATCTAAAGGTTAAGCTGAGAGTTTTCAAATCGTAATCCCAAACTAAACACGGTGGGTGAGGCCGGCCGTACTTTTCAGCGCCAATATTGGCTGTAACTTACACGCCAATTTGAATCCCAATTCGATCCTTGCACTGATTGGTTGGATATGTGAATATGAATTCCTGTGTCTGGTTAATCACAAGTTTACTTTCTCTGAGCGGCATGTGCACTGCCGAGCCTTGGCAACATGTGGAGAAGTTGAAGGACTTCATCCCCCCCCTTGGTATCTCTGGAGGCTGAGAGGAAAGAAATAGGCAAAGACAAATTGTTTGTTCGGCAAGCAGATTCAATCGCGGTGTTGCCGCTTTCCGAATGGGGATGTGCATGGTTGCCAAGCTGAACTGCGATGCGGTTGCCGAAATACTCATCTTGCTGTCAGCTATCTTTTCAAGATGGCTCCCAAAAATAAAAAACGGGAGCAGCTTGAGAAGGAACAGAAGGAGAGGGCTGAAAAAAGGGAAAAGGAAAGACAGGAGAAGGAACGAAAGGAGAAAGAGAGAAAAGAGCGCGAGGAAGAAGAGAGAAAGAAAAAGGAAGCCGAAGAGAGGGAGAGAGAGAGAATAAGGAAGGAAAGAAACGCAGCGCAGTTGAAGGTATATGACGGATTTTTGGAGGCCTCACAGCGACCAAGGTTGCTAACCATGCTTCGAAAGGCCACTCTCTGCCACGACGACCTGGCCCAGGAGGTATGTGCTTGAATGCCGGTGTGGACACAACCTGCTTTCCTTCCAGGTCGTCGGTAGGATGCACAGTCTTCTCCATTAACCAGCCTCTTGTCTGTACTAGATACTGGTCAATCATCTTCTCCGGAACTACATTCATCACAACCTTTACCAAGAAGCTGACCTGCTTGTTTCAAACACGAAGGACACGCTATCACAGCCTTTCCGTTCAAACAACCAAGTACGCTTGCTCGTTGCACTTTCGCCTCGTGCTTTGCTGGGCCAAACACGCTTGTCAAGATTTGGCGTGTTGCTGTTTTCGTTGCTCGAACTGTATGTCATGTGGTGTGGCTAAACATGTGGTGTGTCAGATGGCCAGGTATTGCTACTACATTGGACGTATCAAGATCGTGCAGCTTCACTACAACGAGGCGCATGACAATTTCCAACAAGCTCTTCGTAAGGCTCCAGATAAAGCCATTGGCTTCAAAACCATAGGTATGCGGTCGGAGCGCTGGACAGGCAGAAGTGATTCGAAAGTGCGCTCGGGACGATACCACAACTGGCGGTGCTGCCATACACGACAGGCGGCGCTAGCAGTGCTGCTGCTCGTTGTTCGTCGAGAGATGGAAGGCGGGGGGAGGCTCGTGAATCATCCAAAGTTGAACTCAAAACAGTGTTGCGCACGCCCATGTTTCACTAGCCACCAAGATGTCCGTGGTGGTGCAGCTGCTCATGGGTGAGATTCCTCCCCGAAGTGTTTTCCGGCAGCCAGAAAGCCAGGAAGCTTTGTACCCATACCTGCAGCTGACTTCTGCTGTGAGGTGTGTTGCCTCGACACAGTCGGTGCGGCTCGTGCGTTCGCAGTATGGATGGAGTACCATTGATGAGGATTTTTGTTGTGCTACCGCTGCGCGCCTTTTCTTGACGCTCACACCCCATAAGTGTCCGTACGGGGCATGCTGGTTTCGGGATCTGTAACCCACACCTACTGGTCCAGGTTTGGCCAATTGCAGCTGTTCAACAACGTGGTCAACGAATATACAAGTGTGTTCAAGCAGGATTCCACATACACTTTAGTGCAGCGGATCCATCAAAATGTGATCAAAACAGGTAAGCTCCACCTCTTTGCTGAAGGCCTGATCGCACCTGCAGTCTGTCATGATGGACGCCAATCAGCAAAAAATGTGCTGAAAAAAGATAATGCGAGGCACCGCACAAGCCATTCCACTCGCAGTGGCGTTTGCGTCTGTTCAAATGAAATCTGACGAAAGAGCAGGCTCACCCACAGGGTTGGAGATTCTGTAGTTCATGTTGACTGTCATTTCCCTTTCATTTTACATAATGTAGCGTCAAACATGCCTTCTTTGTTGGTCGATCATCTCAGGTCTCAGACGGATCACACACGCATACACGAAGATCGCAATCTCCGATATCTGTAACAAGTTGCAGTTGGATAATCCAGAAGATGCCGAGTACATTGTTGCAAAAGCTATTAGGTGCTGTGCTGTAGCGTTGGTTTATTGTGCTGGGCACATGGCCTCTCAGCGCCCAGCGACTGCCATGCTGCCACCATGCAGCCTGCCCCCCCCCCCCCCATACACTCCCCAGGAGTCTTCTCCAGCCGGCAAGCGGCGGGTTGCTCTTTTCGGCCATGCCGGTAATGCATGGTGTCTTTATCTGACACTGATTGCTGATGTCTGACTGACAGCTACTGACTGTGATTGTCTGACTAATGTAGTCAGACATGATGTTCTGTTTTCTGTTTCAGACACAGTGTGTGTCTTGAGGTTCAACCAGGTTTGGCATAGAGAATAAAGATGCACTTATGCCTGACTGTGGAGTGCATTACCTCTGGTTTGCATTTGTCTGTTTTTAATTAGGTCACACCCCCCCCATGCACCCCTCCCACACCGCTGTTTGTGCTCATGTGCAGCTGTGGGGCGCTCCGCCGTGGCAGACCGCTTGCACTCCGCAATGAAGATTAGTGCCGTGTGGACCTTCATGTGTTGGTGCCATAATCCGCTATCATGGAGAAACAGAAATGGTGGGCCAACACAGCGGCTTGGTGGATCTTCGTGAACCCCCCCCTACCCCCTGCCCCTTGGACAAGACTTGCCTCAAGTTTGCAATTTTTGCCGCACTGTCTGTCTGCTTTTCAATCTATTTCATTCAATCTAATGAGGTCTCACCCCCCGCCCCTTGGACATTCGCAGTATTTTCTTCTTCGCTGGCACTGCTTTGAGTTACAATCGATGTGATTTTAAAGTTGTCAGTGTTGTCTCAGTCATGAATGTGTTTGAGGTTCCACCAGGTCTGATTAAGAAAATTAAGATGCACTTAGGTCAGATTGTGGAGTGCAAGTTACAAATTTTCTGCATTCATGTTTGTTTCTGTTTGTTTTTCAAACAATCCCCATCCCCCAATTCATCAGCCCCCCCCCCCCCCTCTGTCTCTTTTCTTAGCATTTCCAATCCAATCAATTAATTAGGTCTCACCACCCTGTAAGATATTCTGTTTTTCTGTTTCAGACACATTGTGTGTGTTGAGGTGTAACCAGGTTTGGCAAAGAGAATCAAGATGCATTTATGCCTGACTGTGGAGTGCATTACCTCAAGTTTGCTTTTTGCAGCCCTGTCTGTCTGTTTTTCAAACAATTCAATCCCATCTCCAAATTAGGTCTCAGACCCCCCCCCCCTGGGACCCCCCTAATTAGGTCTCACCCCCTGCTCCAACCCTCGCCAATTGCATCATTTTTCATTCCCGTTCTTTTTTGAAGTTGTGTGCCTTTCAGAGTAAGTCTGTCAAAGGTTCCACCTACGCGTTCGCTTAGCTCACCTGAGGTCTCATCCCCCCCTGCCCCGTACCCTACGGCGCCCCTGTCCAGTCACCCCGTGCAAGGAGGGATTAGTGCATGAACTAACTAAGGGGCAAAGGCTCCGCCAGCAACAGGGGGGTTCGACGGCATGGGGGTTCATCAGAAAGACGTTGGGGGTTGGCGCCGCATTTTGCCTCCACATGGGCATATCTCAGGGGGTTCTGGGAGGTGGCCGCCCCTCCCTCCCCCCATGCACAAACCCCTCAAGTAGATACCTCCTGGCAACCTGGCGTTGCCTCACAGTTTGCAGGTGCGCCCCCCAACCACATAGGCCGAGCGCCCTGTCCCGAAATCATCACAGCGAACGGGGGAGTTCCAAAATTGGAATGCCGTCACGGTGGCATCATGAGCGGGTTCCCAAGCTGTCGCAATTTTGAACCCACTCCCTTCACCACCAACCCAATGGGTGTACAACCCACCCATCCATCCACACGTGGAGGGCTCCGATCCTCAAAAGGGGAACAAGTGCGTACACCTGGAAGTACCAACTGAGGTACTCACTCAGTGTTTATGGCACCCCCCGTGCCGTGCATAGCTTGTCCAATGAGGTCTCATCTCCCTGCTGTGCTCCTGCTAGTGCTCATACCCTCCTCACGGCCCAACCCAGTAGTAGAAGTAGTAGAAGGAGCGATTTTCGCAACTTCAAAGCCCTACTCTCGGTAGATACGAGGTCCAGTGCACTCCTCCATTGGCAAAGGAGTTCTGGGAGGGTAGTGGCGATTGCAAGTGGATTCCTTGGCACTCGGGGCACTCGTTGTTGTGTATGTCACTGCAGGGAACTGACGGCGGGGGGGGGGGGGGGGGGCAGCATTCCATCCAGTGTTGAGGTGTGAGTTTGTGCATTGACAGCTTTTTCCAAGGCTCAATTTTTTGCCGTGCTGCAAGGTTATGAAGACAAAATTAGGTCCCCTGCAAGGTTATGAAGACAAAATTAGGTTCCCTGAGATATGTGCGTGTGTGATAGTCAGAGAGTCATTGAATTCTTTCAGTGGCTTGTGTGAGATGGCTTTAGGCGTCACGCGTAAGTCGCTCATTATTATTTTTTTGCCCAAGTTGAGTGTGGGCGAAGAAAATTGAGAATGTATGGCACGCAATTTTCACTTTTTTATGACGTGACCTACGCCTAAAAAAATTATGCTTTACAAAAAAAAACATGTGATTTATGCCAAAAGCAAAAAAAACATTCCCCCGTTATGAAGCGTTGGGGACCCCCAGGACATGGGTAGCGCAGCCAATCTGCCCATTTGTGGGCCACTACTGATTTTTGTCCCCCGCTCTGAAGCGTTGGGGACCCCCGGAGGGCAGGGGTTATGTCGCCAATCTGTCCAGTTGTGGGCAAATGTTGATTTTGTCCTCCGCTCTAAAGCGTTGGGCACCCCTGAGACGGCAGGGGTTATGTAGCCAATCTGCCCCCTTGTGGGCCACTGCTGATTTTGTCCCCCGCTTTGAAGCGTTGGGGACCCCCCGGAGGGCAAGGGTTGTGGAGCCAATCTCCGACGTTGTGGCGTGGCCCCTCCACCACCATGCTATTGCTCGGATGAGGGTTGGTTGGTGGTTTGTCTGCCCAACGATTTGATGCTTGTGTGCCTTGGTGAACCACCAACCGTTTATTGATGACCTAAACAATTCCTTTGACGCTTATGCGCGGAACAGCAATCCGTGTGCAAAGCCAACATCATGAGAATGGAAGTCTGATTTGATTTACAAGCGTGTGTTTGCCGTCTTCTTGTAGTTGGCACCACGCCATTTTGGGTCGCGTGCGAAGAATGTAGTTGGCCCAAGGTGACTGGACTCAGGTGGTATCGCTCGATTGAGCTTCGCAGCCAGTGGCACTGGCAGCAATTTAGTCATTTTCGTTTGCCAAAAGCTGAAGGGCAAATTGCATTTTTCGTTTGCAATCATGATGACCACCTCACATGGGTGTACTCCAACATTATTTCTTTCCGTCCGCCATTTTCAGGCGACGGGTATAAAAACCAGCCTTCACGCCACAACTCCATTGTTTTACCCGTGCTGTAGGTACCCAAAATGTCTTTGGGGGTGATATGCTTCACCTCTTTTGGTAGCAGTGACGGTTGTTGGTTGGTTTTTGTGTTTTTTCTAGGTAATATCTTTTTTTCTCTGAAAAAAAAGGGTTTTTTTTCCCCTACGCGACTTACGCCAAAAAAAAGTGTACGCAATTTACGCCAAAAGAAAAATTTTGGTTGGAAAAAAAACGTGCTTTACATTTTTTTCCACAATTGAGCTGCGCTTTCCTCATGGTTTTAGTGTTGTAAAAAAAACGTGCTTTACATTTTTTTCCGCAATCGAGCTGCGCTTTCCTCATGGTTGTAGTGTTGTAGCCTATCATGCCGCCAGCAGCACAAGCATTGGAATCCCTGCAGTGCTGATGTGTTTGAGTGACAGTGCTGATGTGTTTGAGTGACGGAGTGGGGGCTTTGCAAACTGTGCAGTTGGTTGTGGGAAACTGTTTGATGGTCATTTCTTGGCATTCTCAATCTGAATCTGAATGCCAGCAGTTTTTGGAAATTTGTTGGAATTCGGTCTTGCTCGAGCAATGCGTGGGCATTGTAAGAAGCGCCCAATTTTGTGCACCTATGTGCTTAGGTAGGCGCCTCATTATGCGTGATCCCACCACTGCAAAAGAGAGCCCTGTTGGTTGCCGTCCAATCCCTGTTTACATGTGGAGAGTGACAGCATGCCTAGTGCGTCTATGTCATTTGAATAGCAGCTGCTTCTCTCTGTGTGTGCTTTTCCCTGCATGCGCCAAAGCAAAATACATGTACGTGCACTAGGGATGGTGTGATCGATGCCACGATTGACCATGATGCGGGAACTGTAATATCCACTGAAATCGCCGACGTGTATTCTTCTCCTGAACCAGCTGCAGCGTTCCATCGCCGTATCCAGCATCTTACAGACACCCATAACCAGGTGTCTTGTCAATCTGTGCTGTGGCTTATTCTTGAGCAGCAGATGTAATTTGTTTGAGAATTGGTACAGGAATGATGTTGGATTTGGTGTGTGTCATCATTGCACAATTTTTTTTTTCACTGAATGGCAGCTTCTGAAAGAGACCACGACAACCAGTGCCCAACAGAAACAAAAACAGTGCCCAAAAATTGCAAATTGAGGCAATGCACTCCATAGTCCACATGAGTGCATCTTTATTCTCCAATTCAGACCGGGCTGAACCTAAAACACAGACAGGACGCTGGGAGTGGGGGGAGGGGGTTGTGCAATGTATGCGCGACTGCGTTGTGGACCTGGTCTTCAAAAGGCCAACATCCTGAAACTGGCGAAAAGCCAGGAATTGTGCATGGGTTGCTGGTGGTCTTGAGACTTTAGCTACGCCTCCAACAAGCGGCGGGAAGTATTATCTCATTCCACACCAGAGCTGGCCCCCCTTAAATCAAGAGGCAGTGGACGTTGGGAGAAGGATTGTTTTGTGCCGTCTTGTTTTGCGTCTGCGCTGCACGGTGGTCCTCAAATTCTACAGGTGAGAGTCGTTCAGGTAAACCTGACCCTGGGTCAAAGCACAGGGCAGCTCACAGTAGCGTGATGATCGAGCCCAGCGTGTAGGCCGAGTGACTTGCGTCTTGCGGTCCAGGGGGGTGGTGTAGCACCCCCCCTTCCCCATCTGCAAAATGTGTCTACAATGAGCAGACTGCGTCCACTTGTAGCAGTCAGCGTCTACAATCTACAAACTACAGACGGCCATCCTGAGGAGCACTGTCCTTACCGAGAGCCGCTTACAACCCTCGATAGTTTGGAACTTGGTTGTCCGGCCATGCAATCGATTCTGTTTCACTTTCAGGCAATCATGACGATGCGTTACATGCCTGAGGATGAGGAACTTGAAGACAAAGACGCACAGGAACGGGAAAAACGGAAGGAGGAGGAGAAAGCTTTGGAAGAAGCTTTGGAGGAGGATGATGAGATGGACATTTAAAACAGTTATTGGGTCTCAGTGTATCAATCATGCAGATTGTTTCAAGCTCAAAGGTGGAATTGTTTTGCTTGTGGCAGGCAAGCTGTAAAAAAATTTTGCAGACAGTGAGCAGATTGCACATGATTCGAGGGACGCTTGCTAGTTTGCAGGGATTTTGTGAATATCATGGCCTTGCCATGAAGAACACAGAAGATGCAAGCGCAGAAGCAGTGTATCAGTTCACTGTTTCTTTTTTTTTTCTGACCAATTTGCAGTTCTGGAGAAAAAAAAAAGGTTAGCGGAGGGTTGTGCTCGATGTTGTGTAATATATCCATATGGGATGGAGTAGGGTGTATGAGAGCAAATATATGGGGCGGATGTGGTATTTGCGAACAGCCCAAGTCCGCATAATTTGGGCCCCAGTCGCCCAGATGCAAGATGCAATCTCTTCAAGTTGTGTTTTGCATCCCAATGCTTGATATGATGTGCCAAGTTCAAATCTAAGAAATACAAATTTTTCTAGTGGACGTATATTCTACACAGTGTGGTGCAGCATGGTGTGTTCAGTTATTTTTCTCCCTGTGCAGTTTATGATTCCTCTCTAGTGGTCACAGCAATGGTCGTTTCACCAATATTGTTTTGCTGCAATGTTGTCCCAGTATGATTAGGTGTGGCAAAGAGTGCAGGGATATTCACCAAACAGGCAAAGGTTTTTTGCCAGATGATCCCAAACACCCATGCCTCACAATTTTTGCGCAGTTGTGAAAAGGGCAAGCATTTGAATTTTGGGGAGGGCTGTTTGAATTTGGTTTTTTTGATAGGTTTGAAGAATTTGCCACCAAGCAGTTTGTATTGCATGTGCCTTCTGTGTTATGATGGAATTGAAAATTTGGGTGCAGGGCAATTTCTCATTTCATATCTGCTGTGATTAAAAAAGATGGAGGGGGTTGCATCGGTGCAGTCTCTCTGCAGTCACATGGCCATGCTGTGTTTCTGGGTGTATTGGTCATTTGCAGCTAAACTAAGGAAAGCTCAGTCACTCTGCAAGGTATTTTTGTTGGCACGTCTCACTGGCTTTGTAAGTGGTTCGCTGTTCATGTTCATTACATCCCCCTGAAAATCGAGCAGTTTATTTTTTCAATGTGGAATACGCCCCATCTACCACCAAAACAACCATTAAAGCAGGGCCACAATAGATATTCATATTGGTTGCTTACCAAGAGGAGATTTTTCACCATGGAATACTGTTGTAGATTATACATGCACGGCGCTATGGGGTGCTTCCAATCAGCGTTTGACCCCCCATTGAGCAAGGATATTTTTTGGTGCCACAGGCAGCACAAGACACAATGTGGAAGTTTATGCAAAGTAGTTTGTACCAGCGGGGGGGGAGGGGTGAAAATTTGGCAGAAGCCAAATCTGGTATGGCGAAGTGTGTCACCTTTATAGGCATCAGGCTAGAAATAAATATTAGCTGATACAGCGCTGGGCGACACAGGGTGTAGAATTTAGACTTCTGGGACCTGTGGAAAGTTTCAAACTAGAAATAAAATTTTCCTGGTGCACCGCCGCGGGATGCACGGCGTAGAATTTTCAGAACAACCATTGGAATAGGAAAAAAATTCGCGAGGACATCGGGCATTACGTTTGAATCTTTTTTCACGGATGAATAGCACACAAATCAGATAGTTGAGTTGTACAAATACTACATTTCTTGAACCGTTTTTCACGGATAAATAGCACACAATGCAGACAGTTGAGTTGTACAAATACTACATTTCCAACTTGGAAGTCTCCGGTTCAATTCCCGGGATGTCCACTATCTGTAAAATTTGCAGCAAATTTTTCAATGTTGTTTAAGCTTTTGTACCAAATTTTCACCACACCAATTTTCACCAAATTTTCACCCCTTCGGTAGTTTGTAATGGACTGGTTTGTAATTTCGGGATAGATGCATCTCCATAGGTGTGATTTGTAGATGTGTTGCATGAGATGGGATATTCAGGGTCTGAGTCCGCAAAAAGGCAAATTATTTTACGAGCTCTAGTGTGCTACCCCAAAGAGACCAACATTGTTGTGGCACTCCACCTTGGTTGTGCTCAAGTGTCACAATTCCATCGTGCAAGTGCTGCAGCAGCGGGCGCCCGACGTGCGGACTGCCAAGATCGTCGGAGGTACGGCGGCCCCGCAGCGCACCCGCACGGTCCGGGAGTCCCTTCAGTAGCATGCGGTCACCACCGAGCAGGGTGACGCTGTCCACGACATACCCGGGTATGACATCCGCGAGGTTGACCGATGCGACCGATGCTGCGCATACGGGCGCCTTCATGGCGAAACCGTGCAAAGCTGTGTCGACGTACATCTTATTGACGGGATCCTCAGGGTACACAGGTGCCCCGACGGCCACGTTCCGCAGCGTTGCTTTTTGATTCGGAGTGGCACCGGTACAATGTAGTACGGAGCCAGGAAGAAAATTGTTGGTGCGGTCTACATTTTGGAATTTGATTTAATAAGCATAGTTGTGTAGCCAACGGTAATGCTTCTGCAAACCTTCTCTATAGCAGGCGGAAAAAGAGGAACCTCCGCGTAGTGAAGGAGGCGGTGGCAGGAGGTTACGAAAGCGTTTGGGGGTGGGACCTGTTGGATACAAATGCCATTAAAGCACTTGCCGTCAGTAAGACAATGGTGAATCTTAGGCTTGGTGCCCCGGACAGGGTGTGTGGAGAGGGCTCTCCCCTTCCAATGCATCCCCCGCCAGCCGCCAAAAGAGCAACAATCACCGGGCACCATTGAATATACAACCTCAAACTTTGCCTTTACCGAAATAAACATAATTTGAGATGTTCATGGGAACATAGTGCCATGCACCTTGACACACCGCCCTAACGGCAATACATCTTTTTTTTTGTGCACATAGACACATTTTGAGTCCGGCAATAAGGTAAACATCTTTGCGGCTTGCCCATCGAAGCAACCGTTTTTGGTTTTTTGGCTGTTTTTACATGACACATGCGCACACCATGAACATTTTGTCATCCATTCAACCAAGAAATGGCCCGATTTATCCGTGCACGCACATAGCTCCTAACACAAACACAAACACCGAACACGACAATATGATGCTCCAGCCTTTGTGGTTGTATATTCAGCCATTCATAGAAAACAATCAATCACAGAAGATGCACCGCCCGCCAAACGGCATTGACAATCTTCCGTAGTTCGCTCCCAAGAAAAAATCACGACACTTCGTGCTCCTCTCCACCAAAAGCATTTCGCTCACTAAAAACATGCACAAAATATCTTCCCCTTTCTTCTCTCCCTCTGGTGGAGTCTAACCTTCCTAACACCTAATCCACTGTCAGTCAAGGTTCGCTTTTGGTCCCTTATTGTACATGGCTTTCAACGTACCGATCACCCGGACGTGCATGTTGACAAACACGGAGCCTTGGCCGGGCTTTAAATGTTGCATTGTGCTCAAAATTTGCATCATTCATAGTTCAATGTGCAATATTGTACCATTTTGCACGGGTTTGCCGTGACCGAAGAGCCTACAGGGTCCAACCAACACCTACCGGAGAGGGGGGGGGGGGAAGTTCTGTGCAGGGTTTTTTTCGTGGAAGAAAGTTCGGCACGAAGAATGTTCCGCACCTGTCCCTAAAAATCAAAAGAAAATTCTGCACCTCCCGAATCTTGAGTGCATTGGTAGTTAGGAAACATTCCACTGTCGCCGGGGCACCCAAATCAAAGAATGCAATGCAGACTTCCCAATCATGACAGGGAGGACAACATTGCCATTTTGTACCAATTCCACGCATGATTTGGCAGTTACAGTGCTTTTCAACATAGATTTCGCTGCCTCTGAATGTAGGTTAATGTTGCAAATAGGCCATGCAAAAGGTCACAACAATCCATTTAGAACATGTTTTCAACCTTTTTAAGCAATAACCTTGTGGATCAAACCGATATTTTTCACAAAGTGCATTTTGAACACCCACATGTGGAATTCTTGAAATACATAAAAAAAATACGTCAAGGTGTTTGTCACCCCACAGGCGATCTGCTCGTTTGGGGGGGGGGGGGGCTGATGGATGTATACCTGTGACAATCCTGAAATTTTGCAGCCACTCTAATTACTTGGTTTAAATTAGTTGCCAAACAATGGATTAAGCAATGATGGTTTTAAAAAATCATCTGATTTTTTACCGCAAACTGGCTTTTCCAATTAATTGGTAAAACCGGTTCCAAACCTTAATACAAAGAGATGCTAGGCCCATGTTGTTTGATCGCATTGATGACACGTAAATGTATTCGCGGAAACCGAGTAAGTAGTCTGTCCATGAGGATAGAAAATGGGCCTCATTAGGCTGGGATTGTTCTGCTGCTGCACCCTACAAGATCCTCTACCTGTAGGGTAGGGGTGGGAGGAGACTGCCTACCTTCTGTGGGGGTTTTTTTCAAGGGGAAAATTCCGTGTTTCAACTTGGTGTGGAATTTCCCCCTCATTTTTCGAGGGGTGTGTGAATTTTTTCCCATGCACATTGTGTAAGCAACCGTGCCACTCGTTTGGGTTTTTTCTTGGCATGATCATGCTAAATAAGGGGGCTAATGGGTGGTGGGGTCTCATCAGCAGCAAGGCGCAAGTTTGTGGGGATGCTCTGCAAATTCTCTGGCACTGAGATGCAATGTTTGCGCCACTCGTTGTCCGCCAAAACCACACAATCCCGGGTTCCCCTTTTGCAAAATGGCTGTTTCAAATGCCCAAATACTAGCAACACAATATCCGCACGGCAGAGAAACCCTCGTGAAACACACGTAAAAAACTTTCCGCTGCGATCATCAGAAACAGATGAAGTTTCGTCCCAGCATGCAATGTACATTGCTGGGGCCACATTTGGATATATGACATTCACAATCATAACACCAGCACTGAGTGCCACATACAATCAAACGTTCGGCAACCAAACTGCCAAAAAAATTGAGAGCCCACACACATGTGTAAACGTTGTCAGATCAGGGCTGGAATGGTTCACAAACGACAGGCAAACCTAATGGTGCCTAGGCCTTGGACGCCATAAATTTAAGCAGATCGACAACTCTGTTGGAGTAGCCCCACTCGTTGTCGTACCAAGAGACAACCTTGAACATGCGCTTCTCACCCTTCAAGTTGTTCTGGGTTGTTGCCAAAGAGTCATACACAGAGGATCGGGCATCGTGCAGGAAGTCTGTCGACACCAGTTCCTCGTCAGTCACTCCCAGAATGCCCCTCATGTAGGTCTTCGACGCCTTCTTCATCAGCGAATCAATTTCTTCAATACTTGTGTCCTTCTGCGCGATGAAGGTGAGGTCAACCGCAGATACGTCAGCAGTGGGCACTCGGAAGGCCATCCCGGTCAACTTGCCCTTAACAACAGGCAACACTTCTCCTACTGCCTTAGCAGCACCAGTGGCGGAGGGGATAATATTATAAGCGGCAGCACGTCCACCACGCCAATCTTTCTTTGACGGACCATCCACAACCTTCTGGGTGGCAGTGTACGAGTGAATAGTTGTCATGAGTCCCTTCTCGATACCAATGCCCTCCTTGCAGAGAACGTGCACAAGGGGCGCCAGACAGTTGGTTGTGCAGGAGGCGTTGGAAACGACGTCCATGGTCTTGGCATCATACTCCTGGTTGTTCACACCCATCACGATGGTTTTAAGATCGCCCTTGCCCGGAGCCGAGATGACAACCTTTTTCGCCCCTGCCTTAATGTGTCCACGGGCAGCGTTGGCCTCGGTAAAGATACCAGTGGACTCCACGACATAATCGACTCCCAGCTTTCCCCAAGGCAGGTCTTCCGGGTTCCGTGTCGCTGCGCAGCACTTGATCTTGTGGCCATTAACCACCAGGGTGTCAGCTTCCTTCAGGGACGGATCACTCTTCTCGGTCGAAACCTTGTGCTTGAACTTTCCGTGCATCGAGTCGAACTTCATCTAAAGTCCCACGCGCACAGAACACTTTGGCTCGTTGCTGGCAACGTGCACACAAAGACACAAAAAGTGCGCAAAGCCTGTTTTCGGTGCACACGAGCCGCGGCGGCGCGCCTCTCTCGCCGCGAACTTTTCACTCGCAAGGAGCAGCGCTGCAGCGCGTCTCGCACGTGTCCGTTCGCAGACAAGAAACTTCAAAACAACAGGCCAACACGACAAAGCACAAAATCACCTGGTATGCAAAGTAGTCAGCATCAGTGGCCATATCGACCACAGCGACCACGTTGAGAAGGGTACCCAAGAGATCTTGGTCACAGATAGCTTGGAAAACCATACGGCCGATACGACCGAAGCCGTTGATTCCGACAGTGATGGGTTTGGGCTTCCTCTCACCTAGCCATTTCATCAAGTAGTCCACGATATCCCCTGGACGATCTTTGGCAAGATCAACGACCATGTCATTGATCAGGTGAGGAATCATGTGGGTGATCAAATAATCCTCATCCTCTGCGCTTGGTGGATCCACAAACATGTTGGCTGGCTACGTCTGAAGAGTGAGTCGCAAAGACAGCACCAGCAAACAGTGAACAACTTTGTGCTCGCTCAACAACACTTGCAAGCTGAAACGCGGTCTGCAACGAGGAACGTTTGCGAACGCTCGCGTCCAACAACTATTTTTATGGAGCCGAAGCACGAGGGTTTCCCCAACGGTAACAGCTGGCAACGGTGCTACAGTATGTTTTCTATCATGAGGGATGTAGAATTACTGTATACACAATACAGGAGTCAATATTGGCAGCTGAGAGCGGCCGTGCCCGGCGCCGGTTTCGCGGGCATCGCTCCAATTGTCGGCCCAGGCTCCAGCTGTATCCTTGAACTTGAAAGGCGGTGGGCGGGGATGATGATGGTGGAGTAAGTTTGTTTGAAGCACTTCTCCCAGCATATGATGCATCAATGAGCAGTGTTCTTCTTGTGTCCCGCTTTCTGCTTGCTCATGCAACCACTTGGGATGTGGTCCACACGGCTTCGGTGGGATGAAGTTGATGTCCTGTGCTTGTGTTGTCAGTAGCACACCACCAGACAGTGCTCATAATAGGAACACGAAGAAGAGCGCCCTAGGCAAATGCACCCATTGCCATCACATTTTGCCCAATTTAGATACGGAATACCATCTTTGTGTAAAGGCACAATTAGCAGCTGTACGGAGTTCGTGGCACAAGGGGGGAGTGTGTGGCCGGCGCATGCCCGGCATGCTTCTAGGAGGCAAGTGGATCTAGACGTTAAGCCCAACACCTAGCAAATCCAGTCGAGATCTGGCCCCAAACTAGTCTAGAAACTTGCCACCCACTATTGCCATGTGGACTCTGCATGTGAGCCAAACTGCTCTCCCCATCACTGTTTTGGTTTAGCCTCAAATGCATTCGTAAGAAGTCTTGTGCTTGTTGTGTAGGGCGGCTACAAATGCTGCTGTGGTGAGTGAGGGGGGGCGTTGCGGTTGGGGAGAGGGTGGCAACGGTTGGGTCGGAGGCCCATGGACGGGGTGTGTGGTGCCAACCCTCATGACCCGTATCACATGCATTTTGACAGAAACATTTATGATGTTAGCACATGGTTTGCCGCTTCCCAACGCGTAGCACGCCCTTTCTTTGTCTTTTGTTATGTTGCATCGCAAAGGAAATGTTGCCAAAGCACTCTTGGGACGAAGCTAGCGCTCATGAGGCCCGAGCAAAAGGGTCTGGTGCAAGGAACGCAGCCACAAGTAGCTTGCCGCTTCTCACCGCGTAGCACCCCGTCCTTTCTTTGTCTGTTGCTATGTTGCATCACAATCAATATGTTGTCAAAGCACCCTGGGGACGAAGCCGGCGCAAAAGGGTCTCATGCAAGGAACGTAGCCACAAGTGGTTTGACGTCCAATGTCCCACAATTCCCGCTACCTACGGAAGTTTCACACGAATCCGCAACGTTTCGAACCCTTTTGGGTGCAAGCCGATATCATCCGACTCAAGATGAGAAGTATCAATCCTTCAAAGTGTTGACAAACGCGAGGAACTGTTTGATGCAACATCCGTTGAATATGGGTGCGCATGCTTCTCTTTTGGATGTTGTGGTGCACATTGAAAGATGCTTCTCCTTGCAAACCAGGCAACCCCGATCTTGTAGCGCTTTGTATGGTGCAACGTTGGCGGAATCGCTTGTAAACAATAGCAAACAAACTCAAAACCCTGTGCATGCATGGCACCATCGTTTACCGATCATGTATCATCCATCATCTTCCCATCGTACACCGGTAGCATTTGATTTTGTGGTTGTGAGTGTGGATGACGCTAAAGTGATCCGAAGAGGCAAGCTTTGGAAGGTTGTGACCAACCACACGAATGCTGTAGATCTGCGAGAACGCTTGGCAAAGGCGGGCTCTTCAGAATCGGAGGCGAGATGGATCACTTCTCATTTTCAACATTCCACTGAACCCCCTTGTTACGCTCAAAGCGGGGAGGTCGCGATGCTCGTTGACACTTTTGTGACGTACAATGTGTACCACTATTTCGCGAATTTTTGGTTCCCATACATGTTACTCGTCATGTCGTTGGAGCATGTGGCAGGCGGTCGCTCATTCATCACACCTTGGTTCATGCACATCATGCGTCGCCCCGCAGAGCAAAATGTGAAGTGGCCAGTCTATGAGATTGCCGGTTTGCTTGACTTTTTTTCATCACACTTTGACAAGTCCAATGTCACCAAGTTGGATGCCAAGCAAAATGGATGTTATCGGAAGGTTGTCGTCGCACAACCCATCAGCTTGTTGAACTTACCAAGCCCAAATATTTTCAATGTGTGCTTTTCTTCCATCCTTCGAGGTCTAACGGATTGGATGCAGCATCGTGTCGGCATTTCCATTGCCGTATCACCGCGGAAATATCCGCGTTTGGGTTGGCTCCAACGCGCTGGCCGCCCGACCCGTGCTCGGATCCACAATCAAGCAGCTTTGGTTGACAAATTGATGCGAGAGTGCATACCTCCGTGCGCCGAGGTGCGGCAACTTAATTTTAGTGCGTCTTTCTCGGCTGTGAAGCAATGCCAAAGCGTCAGTGAAGTGGACATTCTCGTGGGAGTACATGGTGCAGGAATGACGTGGCAAGTTTGTTTGCCATACCAAAGTGGAATAGTGGTTGTGGGGCCCTTTGCAGATACTTTGTTCTCGAGCATCGGGAACTCCCTTGGTCACGTTGTGAGTGTTTTTGCTGACCGTTCCGAGCAGCCGAGCCCAAATGCTTTGTGGCACCAAGTGCAAAGCGTCATTCAACAATGGATGAAGATACATGATACAACACCATAACAGACATCCCTTATTGTCTCTCTTCGCCCTTCCAATAAGTTGCCATAGTTGCCATATGATTGACCCACCGTTCGGAGCAGAACTGCTGTCGTGCTTGTCGTTTTAGCTCGTCACCTCGAAGCATGACGAGGGACACAAAGTACGCATGTTCGTGTGCACAGGTTGCTACCATTGAACATTATATGGTTTGCTATTGCTTATGTTTGGACAAGAGCGGTGCTATTGGCTCATGGGCAAGACAAGGACAGGCCGGTAACAACCAGGGGAGGGGGAGTTCTAGCCTAGGGTGGGTGGTTGGTTGTCCATCAGCCCCCCCCCCCCCCCTGTGGGGTGAATGGTCATGCATAAAAGAACACATGAACTCTCTCTTTCTGCCTGCCTATGTGTTTGCCTGCTCGCCCAACTGACTGCCTAACTGACTGCTTGCCTGGCGGCTGACTGATTGGCTGACTTTCAGCCTCTCGTCGAGGTGCCTTGCCGAAGGCAATAGAATTTTTGTATTATTTTCTTTTGCATGTCAACGCGAGGGCAGAATTTTTTGTTCTTTTGACCTTGGGGCCTTCCTTTGAGCCAACACAGTTGCTTAGTGGTTGGGTACCGGGGGTAACCATTGGAAAATGAAGTGTTTGTTGCCCATCGTTACTGTAAAATGTGCCTAATAGCTCGGGCGGGAGTTGTGAACAACGCGGGATGGGGAGTTTGATGATAAATTGTTTGATTCGTCTAGAGAGTGCGTGGGTCATCGTTTATCCTTGACGAGGATTGCTCGAAATGTGGTAGCCCGTTAGACTTTCAGTTAATGCGACACCGTGCCCACTTGGGGTCACACTTTTTGGTTGTGCGATTCACACGCGTTCACACATTTGCAACATGGGATGCACATGAACTCACACACAACCAATGTGGCCCAAAGGTTGATATGTTGACACCATCGCTCCAACATGGAGACTACGGCCCTGGCTCAACCAACATCCAGCAAACAATCATGGTGCTACAGTATATTGGCAGGGCCCCCATTCCTTGTGAGCCTTTTCTTCAAGGGTAGAGTATCATGTCCATTACTACTAACTTATGGAAACCAGGCAAGCAAGTGAGCAACAAGTATGCTAACAAGAAAGTAAGTAAGAAAGCAAACACAACAAGCTTGCCCCCAACAAGCACCTAGTAACAAGTGAGCATGCAACAAGCAACATGTCTCAAATAGCAAGCAGCCATATGCAACCACCAGGCAGCCTTTTTCAAATGATGGATGCCTCCCGCAGAACCTACCCCCCTCTCAAAGCCCGGGTAAAGGGGGTGGGGGGGTAAGGGATTGGTGTTGGTCAGTGATGGACATGCACGAGCATGTGTGATGTGCATCGTGCGTGGCGACTGCATCCTAACCATGCTCTATGGAACTGTCCCGCCTGATTCTTCATTCATGTGATCACGTTCTGTAGCCTCGGATGCATCAGTGAGCAGTTTTCTTTGTGTTGTGCACGCCTGCTATCTGTACCAGCCTGATACCCCCCCCCCCCCTTTTTTTTTGCAAGTTGGCCGAATCACGCCGTTTTCAAGGCACCCCCCTCGAGCTAGGATTGTAGCCACGTCAATCAACCAAACTGATGCAGCTCTTGTATGAACATCATATGGATGATGCTAGCTCACCCCACCTACCCGATACAGCCCATGATATTCTACACATATGGACGCAGTGTGCAATACTAGCACTCACTTGGCCAACCGTGGTCCACACACATGGTATATTTGGTTCCACTTGTACCCCCCGCATTTACATTTCATCCTCTTCCTCCTTCCCCTTCTACCGGGCTTATCCCTAACATCGGCACTACACACATTTGTATCCAAAAAGAGTGCTCACTCCACAATGGACCCTCCTCCCTTCCCTCGAAACCATCCACTGCAGGGAAAGGGGGCAAAAAAAGCCCTAGGAGGCTGTGTGTAACATCCCCATTGTTTGAGCACTAGCCAGGTTCCAAAAAAAAAAAGTACACTCCCTTGGGGGTAGGTGGTGTTTGTATGCAACACAACGATACTTGTATGCACGTGGTAAAATCCCAACAGGGTTGAGAAGTGGAGCACAGGAAAAATAACACACCCATAGCATTTCCCTTGTGAATCACGCATTGTCGCCCACATCAAAGAGAAGCGCAAATAGTACAAATGAAGGTCCAACAAAGGACATGTGGTGGTGTGTTTGCTGCTGTATGCGCTTTGGCCATGGTGCAAACAGGCCTGGTTAGGGTTAGAGCCTAATTACTGGCCCAAACCCCTGCTCCTGCAACTGTTTGCAAGCGCAGCCTAACTTTCAGTGACTGTTCGTGGGTATCACCAAACTTTCGTTCACCGTTACTCAACTGTTTGCAGGTGTGGCCTAACTTTCGGTGGATTACTCAAATGTAGCATGCCACGTGAACTACTCTGTGCACTCACACCGAAGACTTGGTGGAACATTTGATTGGGGGTAAATAAAACAGTTGCATACTGGACCACCAATATTTCAGGTAGCCTATTTTGGGTCGTGGTGCACCTGCCAACAGGTGAGTGACGTTCGGATCACACCTCTGTGTCATTTCACATTTTCCACCACAAAAAGGAGATGAGTTCACCTCACGGTGCTTGTCACCGTTGGTTTACCTCCCCCTCCCCCTGGCACAGGCAATAGGTCCACATGCAGTTTGGAACCTGTGAGGGAATATCAGTTTGGTGCGTGTCGTCGACCAGGGCGTAACTCAGACAAGAGGGCTTGGAATAAGTGCAAGGGCTTGAATACACCGCTTACTGAAAAAAAAAAAAAAGCTCGCACTTGTCCAGAGAAAAAAATTCTACCTCCTTGTGACATGTGTTGCACAACAAACCAAGGAAAACCATAAAAAAAGCCAGGTTTCAGGGCATTGGGCATGGTTGTTGAACTCCTTCGAGTCTCTGCTCTTGAGCCCGCTACCGCATGCATCCCTACATTGGATGTAGGGATGTTGGACGTGAAACACCCTTTGTCAGGCATGGGCTTCCAACACGTTGTGTTCTGTCCAAGCAGCTTGCGCCCGCTCGCAATGGTCCACCAACTGTTTTGTGACCGAGACAGCCTCTTGCACCCTCACCCGCATCCATACACTCTGTCCATTGCAGTTGCAGCACTCCCCACTGCAGTGTCTTGGTGTGGTGGACAGTGCCAATCTCCTATACCCTTGTGGAGTGCGTGTCACTGTCCATGTTCGGAGCAGCAACCCCTGGATCAAAAGGGGGCAAATCTTTGCAAATGACCCCCCGCTCGCTTGTGAAATGGTGATCACATGTCTGTGAAGCAGGACATGGTCTTTCTGCTTTCATGGGAGTCGCTGTGCATGTTTGGCAGAGTTGCGTTGTATTTTATTCCTTTTGGTGGGAGAGTGTTATCGGGGCAGTGGCTGTGGAATAATGATTTTGTAGATGCAGTTGCAGTGTATGCCTTGGCATAAGCACGGCCAGAGCCAGGAAACTCTGGGTGTGCCTTCAACAAGGCATGCATGCTCCATCATACACATTCTTTGCACTACCCTTTTCGACTGCAGTGGGAGCACATGGCTGATGCACATGAGTGCCCAATTTGTATGGAAATTTGCATCAACCCGGTTGTGGGCCCATGCCATCATCAGTTTTGTGAAGCCTGTGCTGAGGATTGGCTATCCCGCAGCCCCAACTGCCCTTCATGCCGTGGCCCTTTGACAATAGCCAATCTGGTTGCCGTTGGTGAAGCTTCCTGGTATGCATGAGGGTCTGGGTTTGCCTTTAGTCAGGACAAGGATGACCAAATCTACTGCCATGGGCTGTGCGGAGAATGTGCTGTGACAGAGGCACAACCCCAGCGTCACCTTATTTCACACAGTCATTCCCTCAAAATGCAACCGGCCATACACATATTGAGAAAACTCGTACAGGCGGTTCTGCTCAGCGTGCACACAGCGCCATTATCTAGGATATTGCAGTGCAACAGAGGAATGGGCAAGGCGAAATAGGGCAACCCAGCTACAAGAAAGGCATAGAGGTGATAGCGCAGGAATACCGCGACGGTGTGCAGTCGAGGGAAAAAGGCAATGAGGCCCAGTTGTACATAAAGATGGATCCGTCCTGGGACATCTCAGCACGCACCGTCCATCCCGGGACGTGTGTGTGGGGGGGGTCTGTCCCGGGATGGGAGGTTAGTCCTGGGACAGGGCGATTTGTGCCGGAACGGGGGGTCCTTCACAGGACCGGAGGTACATCCCAGCATGCACTGTCTGTCCCAGCAAGGGGGGTCTGTCCTGTGACGGGGGGTCCGCAAAGATGGGGAGCAGAGACTCTAATAGGACTGACCATCTAGGAACATCTACAGTTCGAGACCGCAGTTGCCCAGCTGTAGTCCAGCTTTGTGACCTGAATGTGTGTTGCAGCCAAAAAGGGGAACGAGAAACAATGGCCAACAATTTCAAGCCCGCTTCACTCCAATTGTGAAATTGATGATGGAGCGATAATTTGTGGCCGGCGCAAGGGCAAAGCAATCGGCAAGGCATTGAACGGGAAGGATGAAATCAAAGTTTTCTGATTACAAGTGACCACTGGTACAGGGGTCTAGGCGTCTGGTTGGGCGAGTTTGAGGTTTGGAAACCACAAAAAGTGGGGGGTTGCGGGTGGACTAGGTGCCCTCGGAATTCGGTTTTGAGCCACGTAGCCCAAGATACGGCCCGTTCTTGGTTTTGGACATGTTTGACACACACTGCGTGCAATTTGGGCCACTTTTAGCCATTTTTGGGCCGTTTCTCGGACATATCGTGGAGCTAGAGGGCAACAAAGGGCTCTTTTCCACGGGGCAATCAAGGTGCACGTGGACTGTAGCCACCGTTTTCGTTTGGCCGTTTTGAGTGGGTTGCGGGGCAGTTTTGGGCCAAGAAAGGCTGTTTTTGGGCACAAAATGCGCAGATTTGGGACTTTCCCGACTTGGCGCCCCCACCCCGGGGCGCCACTGGTGAGTTTTTGGCTCAAAACTTGGATTTGGCAAGGCCACCACCTAGGCTCTAGGATGGCTCGAGTAGAGTAGAGCCCAAAGCGTTGGAACGGAGCAATGGTCAAAACGGAAAGGAGAAGTGCTTGTTGTTGCTTGCTTGCTTGCTTGTTAGCTAGATTTAAGGGGAGAGGGGTGTAGTAGTATATATGGGCGTTTTGCTGGGGGGGGGGGGTGATTATGGCCATTTTAACGCAAAGTCGGAGTTTTTTCGGCCGTTTTTGGATTTTTGTCATGATATTGGGGATGTGTCATATGGGATAAGGTACCCCGCCCTATTTTGGACATGGAGAATCCAAAAATCAAGGTCTCATCTCCAAACGCGACAGTGGCTGGGCTGGCCGAAGTAGGGAAGTTAGCTGGTTTTCAGGAAAAACACTGGTGTCCCTCAATAGCATACCACAACCAACAGCCGGCCGGGCCTACATCTCCAACATATCATTTCATTGCCGAAAAAAGGGGGGATTCGAAATTTTGCATTTTGATGTGGAGTTTAGCCTCAACAAGACGATATGTTGGAGAAACGGCCAATTTATGTCAAAACGGTCACATTTTTCCTCCGACTAAACTGGCTGTGATCAGTGTGGTAGTGGACATTAGGGCAGCAAACGGGGAAATTCTCTAGCATATTGTCTTGTTGAGCCGAAACTCTTGCATTTTTGAATTCAGCACATCAAAATGCACAAATTTATATGCCCCCCTTTTTTCGTCATTGGAACGATATGTTGAAGCACTGGTCCGACCACCTTGAAAACCTTGCATGCAGTGCAGACCAAGGTTTACAAGCAGATGCCGAAACGCCCAAGTTCGGCGGCCCGGGGCGAAAAAATATGGTCACCTAGCCCCCCATGACCCTACCTTTCCGAAACGCTCTTTTCTTGGAGATTTCAAAAAATTGTAACATACCCCCCCGTCCGGAACGATATTTTTGACAAAAAAGGCGAGAACTGAAAAAAATCCGATTTTGCGTCGGAATCCCCCCCCCCCAAAACGCCCAAATATATATCCTCTAATCTACACCCCTCTCCCCAACTCTACACGGCTCCACAATATGGCTCTAAGGCACGTGCGAATTGTACAATTTGGTGCATACATGTGGCCAAATGGGCTAAACTGGGTCAAAACGGGCTCAAAATGGGCACAATTCACTTGTTTGTGCACCCCAAACGGTCTAGGATCACTTTTGGAAAAATGTGTTTTTCACCTAGTTTTGACCCATTTTGGTCCCAAAACGGCCCATTTTGAAGGCATTACGGGATTTTCCCTGGGCCAAAACGCGTCACCACGGGCTCAAAATGGGCTAAAAACACTTGTTTGAGTGTCCCAATTGGTCCACGATCACTTCTGGAAAAAATGCAACTTGGACCCATTTTTGACCCATTTTTGGTCCCAAAACGGCCCATTTTCAAGGCATGGGATTTCTCATGGGCCAAAACGCGTCACCAAGGGCTCAAACGGGCTAAAGACACTTGTTTGAGCACACCAAATAGTCCAGGATCACTTTACCAAAAATGCCTTTTTGACCCATTTTTGAACCATTTTTGGTGCCCATTTTCAAGGCATTTTGCGATTTTGCATGGGCCAAAATGCGTCACCACGGGCTCAAAACGGGCTAAAAACACTTGTTTGAGCATCCTAGGTGGTCTAGGAACAACTTTGGAAAAAAATTTTTTTCGCCCCAGGGTTCCTCCGGGACCCACCGTTGGCCCCCACCGTGCGTGGGCCGGGCTGCCCTCCCGCTCCACCAAGTGACCACTAGTATAGGGGTCTAGGCGTCTCGTTGGGCGATTCTCAGGGTTGGAAACCACAAAAAGTGGGGGGTTGAGGGTGGACTAAGTCCCATCGGAATTTGGATTTGACCCACGTAGCCCAAGATACGGCCCGTTCTTTTTTTGGGGGGCGTCTGACACAAACTGCGCCATTTGGGCCATTTTTGGCCATTTTTGGGCTGTTTCTTGGACATATTGTGCAGCTAGAGGGCAAAAAAATACTCTTTGTCACGGGGCAATCAAGGCGCACGTGGAGTGTAGCCACCGTTTTCCTTCATTAGTCCGTTTTGACTAGGTTTGGGGGCCGTTTTGGGCCAAAAAGGGGGGTTTGGGGGCACAAAATGTGCAGTGTTGGGAGGGCACCTCCCGAATTGGCGCCCCCGCCCTGGGGCGCCACTAGTGAGTTTTTGGCTCAAAACTTGGATTTGGCAAGGCCACCACCTAGGCTCTAGGATGCTAGAGTATAGTAGAGCCCGAGGCGGTGGAACGGAGTAATGGCCAAAACGGAAACGAGAAGTGCTTGTTGCTTGCTTGTTGCATGTTGCTTGTTGCTTGTTGCTTGTTAGCTAGTTTTAAGGGGAGAGGGGTGTAGTAATATGTATATAAGGCAATCATGGGTTCTTGCCCCCCTCCCCCAGCCCCAGTACCGGCAGCGCTTTGGGTTGGGTTTGGGGGACCCCCCCCCCCCAACACCTACATGAGAAGTCACAATCATGGGATTGTGATGCCTCAATGCAACTTGATTGGGACCATCAGTACTTTTTCTTGGTTTAAGTCTGATGAGGAATGGGGAGGTGTGCATTGGTTTGTGCGTCTATTCCATATCTATGTTTGGGAGCCGAGATTTGATTGCACAATGATGGCACCATTGGTTGCGGACCTACTTGCCAAGGGTCTGCCTGCTACAGCTTGCACGTCGGAATGGTAAGCTGGTGGTTGGGCTTGAGGTGCACTATTGGACATCCTGGACGTGCAATAGTGCAGATGTGCAATAGTGTGGAGAGGTCGCGAAAGTACACAAAGAGGTGCATCGGTTAGCAATTTTTGGTGTTTTTCTTGGCCTTATTGCAAGCTGAACATTCAACATTGGGAAGCTTGCAACATGACGATTTTCCATGCACTGTTGCATTGAATCATACATTCTTTTCAACACCCTATCATCTACTTCAGTGATAGACCTGGCAGAAGCAACACCTTGGGATTTGGGCCTGTCTCGAGCAGTATGTTTGTTTCTAGCAGGGAGATTTGTTTTGGGTGGGACATGTCTCGCAGTGGATTTCAGACACTATTGCTGACCTTGGCGATAGCTTTAATATCAACACCATAGGATTTGGGCCTGTCCCAGGATGTATGATTTGAGGTGCCATATACCAAACCATGTGTAACGGTGATGGCAATGTTCTTTTCCTACACTTTTAGCACCTAAGCATCCTCCTTGTGGCTGTTCCATAGTGCATTGCTGGTGTGCTGCGCTTTCGGGCCAAGTCAACGAGAACAACCACCGGGACTAATCAAGACTGAATAGTGGGGGAGGGAACATCAGCTATGACTGGTGAGGGACATCAAGAATGATTCACACATTGATGGCTCTTGACAAAGTGAAATCAGCTTGCAAGTGAACCCCATCACCACGAGGCCCACTTTCAAGGCTTTTTGGACTTCTGAGGGGCCAAAATGCCCCAAAATGGGCTCAAAACGGGCTCAAAATGGGCTCATTTCACCCGTTTGTGCACCCCAAATGGTCTAGGATGAGGCTTGGGAAAATGCGTTTTTGACCCATTTTTGACCCATTTTTGGTCCCAAAACAGCCCATTTTCAAGGCATTTTGGGGTTTTTGGAGGACCAAAATGGGCCACCACAAGCTCAAAACGGTCCAAAAACACTTGTTTTAGCGTCACACATGGTCTAGATTCATTTTTGAGAAAAGTCATCTTTTTGCCCCTACCGGACCCTGTTGACCCATTTGGGCACCCACCTATTTGGGCTTGAGCTTGCAGCTTGCCGCAGCCTAGTGGGCCTAGGTATTGGGGTCTAGGCGTCCGTTTGGGCAATTCTGAGGGGTGGAAACCACAAGAAGTGGGGGGTTGCGGGTGGAGTAGGTGCCCTCGGAATCGCATTTTGAGCCATGTAGCCAAAGATATGGCCCGTTCTTGGTTTGTGGCTGTCGGCATTTGGAGCTTCTGGGGGCCTTTTTGTCCCGTTTCCGGGACATATCATGGAGTTAGAGGGCCGCAAAGAGCTCGTTGACACGGGGAAGTCAAGCCGCACGTGGAGTGTACCCACCGTTCCCCTTCATTTGGCCGTTTTGAATGTGTTCCAGGGCTTTTTTGGCCCAAAAATGGCTGTTTTTGGCCCTAAACTGCAGTTTTTGAAACTGAGGTCCGCCACTTGCGAATCCCATTGCTGGCCGCCACCGTTGAGTTTCTCGCTCAAACTTTGTGTGATTGTACTTCATACCCATAGGTATCATCCACCAAAATTTCACCCAAATCTGAAGCACGACGACGGAGTTCTGATTTTCCCCGATTTCGCGCGTGCTGCTGCTTGCTTGCTTGCTTGCTGCTTGCTGCTTGCTTGCTTGCTGCTAAACCTGGTAGGTCCACCCTAGACACTAAAAAGGTTTATAAAACCAAGACTGGTTCCACCAGCTCGGTGACCCTAACCCTAAACTGCTTGAAAGCAGAGTGTTGCGCACCAGAGGTCATCAGCGATCCACCAGACAATTGTTATGTTGAAGCCGTGCAGGTACAGCACCACTGCACCGAAAATGCTTGAAAACAACACTGCCATCACCATCACATACCCACACCTGACATCGAGTAGGTGTTGGGTGGAGTCCTGTGCATGCGACATACAAGACCTATGCACCAACACATTCTATCACTGGCATCAGTGCAATACATCCTACATCTACGTACATGACATAGGCTATATCGACCCATTTGTATAGGTGGATGGGAAAACTCTAGGGCCACTTGGTGGTGCATTACTAGAGAGGATTCTCTGCGAAGTGGACTTACCAAAGGCAATAGGAGCACCTCGCAGGGGTTGTTGGATCAAAACCATGCAGGCCTGCATATACTTTCCCTCGTCCGACCCCCCCGCCCCTCCCCTGCATGGCCCTTATGGCCTGGACTACAGTTTGGGTGATGA
Source organism: Eutreptiella sp. 'Long Island Sound 2002' (assembly GCA_964036045.1). Lineage (NCBI taxonomy): Eukaryota > Euglenozoa > Euglenophyceae > Eutreptiales > Eutreptiaceae > Eutreptiella > Eutreptiella sp. 'Long Island Sound 2002'. The sequence continues at coordinate 27,490,597 of OZ038399.1, read as the reverse complement.
TGCCATTGGGCCAATCCCCTATGTTTCATGTGCCATTTTCGGGTGCTACCCTTCATCTGCCTGCCCTCGCCCCTCCCCTATTTGAACCCTGTGTGCTCTCCCTTCTGTTCCTCCCCCTATGAGCTCTGGCCTGCCCAAGGCTGTTGTTTCGAATACCCCTCGAAAGCAGGGGACAAAGGAGTCAGTGTCAGTGCAAGTGGCACTCAGCAACCAGCCAACACTGTTGGCTGTCTTCAAACCCGAGAGCCGGTTCTCCCCCCCCCCTTCCTCTTTCTTTTCCCTGCACAGCCCTATCCCCTGCACAACCCCACCCCCTGCAGCCTATCCCCTGCAAAGGCCTGCCCCTTATAAAGCCCTGCACAAGCCCACCGCTTGCACAGCTGTGTCCCCGAACACATCCTTGCCCCCAGCACACTCCTAATACCATGTGCATTCATTCAGCCCATTCTCCCATTCTGCTGCTTCAGTACACCCGTCAAGATTGGGCCATCACAAGTCAAAAGCACCGAGGGACTGGCCAACCACAGCACTGGAGCTTCACCCGGCCACAAACGCAGTGCCAGTACAAACACATGTGCTGAGCTGCCCAGCGGCAGCAACATCCAAACCACACTATCCGGTCCGACCTCACCATCCATCAGCACAGCACCACTGGTTGATACGTGCCCACCAGACGCCGCATCTACCCTGGCCCCAATAAGTCCTTCACAGGCAGCCACTACTTCGGCCTCCAGTCCGCCCCACAATGGCGAGCGCCCCCAGAACGCTCGTCCCGCTCGTGCAACTCAAGACTCGCATGTCCTTAGAGGTGGCCAGGTGCTGCGCAAGAACGGTTCGCCCGTACCGTCGGTGACCACACATCTTGTCCACCCTGCGGACTCTGTGGGCCAATCCCGCAAGTCTCAGAGGCGCAACACACCTGGCGCTGACCAGGCCACACAAGGCATTGTTGTGGAACGATTCCACGCACCGCTGTTGCAAAGCCGCCGGGATGCCGTGTTCTGTAGCACCCTCGAAGTGGATGCTCTGTGCAGAGAGGACTCCAGCCCGCCCCCCCGCCATAGATGTCGAGCGTTTTCTGCGAGCAATCGGGATCGATTTACCGTGCACACCTCTGCCAGTACCGGTTGCTTGCAGCACGGGGCGAGATCGCCATCAAATGCCAGCCGCCACAGTGCCGCTCGTGGGACAAATCTGCTGGCAGACCGCATTACACGGGTCGCCCGGCCCGTCCAGGTGCGTTATTGCAGGGCGATAGTCGCCAAACCCATGGCAGCAGAGGTTATCGCGGGGTCCAGGGAAAGGGTTTCAAGAATCCATGGAGGAGTCGGTGGCGTTCCTGGAGATCGCTGTTGACCGTTGTGGATCTACCGGATCTATGTCCCATGCTAAACGCTGTCACTCCATCATAGTGCCAGGATGTATGTCCCTTTCACACGCGTCTGTAGAAGTGTTTGTGCTTCATGTAGGAGCTTTCAAACCTCTAGTGCTTCTGTCCCTTCCTTTGTTGTACTGTGAGTATGTCAGTAATTGCTAGTAGTACAAGCCATGAACGCGATTACCGCCATAAGGGGCGCACTTAACACAGGACACGCGCACGCAGTGCAACTATGTGGCGTTTGGCTGTACTAGAGACCCATACTTTGTGATACTAGGGGCATCATTGTTGCTTGAGCGTAGGTTTTGATGCTTCTTCCACATTGGGGATATGGCATTTTTGGATTTTCACCCAGTTTCACCCATTTCCACATTTTTCCACAATTTTTGGCTCATCTCCACCACATCCACTCTTTTCTAGGTTGAGTTCTTCCCACCATAGGGACCTCAGAAGGCGGGGGTGATGTAGCCGATTTGATCTCTACCCACCATGGAGACCCCGAGAAGGCAAGGGTGATGTAGCCGTTTTGATTTCTCCCCACCTACGGGGAACCAAAACGTCCTTTGTCGTCGATTCAACCTTCCAGTGCTATTGAGGAAACCGGGCCAATCTTCGTTACGTTTTTGCGTTGCATTGCGTCGTTGCCATGTGCGCATGGGACGGATCATAATTTGACCTATTCTGCTTGCACATATGCTGCAAACGGGCACCTTGAGCTCGATATATGGTGATGAACTTTCAGGGTGCCCACTGTCAGCTGCAATATTGTACGGATTGCATTGAAACGCATGCATGTGACAGTGTGACAATGCTTTGATTCACCAAGTGTGTCCTGTTGTGCACACAACTTGCTCATTCTGAGATTGTACTTAGTTGACAATTGAACAGAACAGAGGATTAGTGTTGTTGAGGGTGTGATACCTGGGGTGGCGACCATCGCCGTTCATGGCTTTTCCCATTGTGCATGATGTCTTATGTGAAGGGAAGGTCGCTTACATTTGTCTTCAGCTAGGGTAGTTTAGATGACCTAAATTTAAGGGTGTTTGGAAGGGGTGTGCCTGGGGGCTCCTCCGGGGGAACCTAGACTAGAAAAGTAGCGCGCAGTGCATGCGCAATGCAAAGACGCCCCATACTCAATGCCACATTTGTCTCAATGAAATGCTTCGACCTTTCTTGGATTACATAGCTTGTGGCGGCTTGGTGGGACGGGGTGTTCGCTGAGAAAAGCTGACCGGCATACACGTTCGGATAGCAGACCTCGAGAGTGCATAGACCACAGTGTGATGAGCCTTTCATTTTGAGCACTCAGCACAGACTTGGTGGAACATCAGTTTCATGTTCAATGTTTTGGGCGCAGAACTCCACCAATTCCCTGTGTGGTTCCTTTGTGTGATGCAGAATGGCTCCTATACAATGTCCCTTTGATTCTTGTGCTCAACTGGGCCTGTTGGTGTGCGACAGAAAGATGCTCAACACTCCACTTTGTGGAATCCTGTGCAGGGATTTGGGGTTTTCATCATCCGAGTGTGCTGTGCAAAGCAACCAGGATCAACTGTGCACGTCCATGCATCCATCACATGCAAGTGTGTGCATTCGTCCGAGCACGGCTGTGACCACATCAGGCCCACAGAAACAAAGGCACTGGGCATTTGGGCAGCAATTACGTTTGCTCCCTCTGGTCATGTGGTTGGTGAGGATAACCCCTGAGGTTTTGGTTTGTTGGGACCAATGCGACTATTTGGTGCCCTGGTAGACTGTTTGTGTGGCTGAGCAGACATGTGCCCTTCATGCGCGTGGGACATGCTGTGCCACTGTATCACTCCGTCTTGTTGCCAGGTCGCCCAGCAGCCGCACGGGCAACGTTTAAGCCTATCACTGTCCATGATTGATGCGATGGGGGTGCAGGTTTCCCCAGGCAGCAGTCCCAGCCACCGCAGGGCAATGTCTCCTGTCGGGGACCCCGGGGGTATCAGGAGCACTTCCCCAGGCACAGTGATGCACACCCATGCGGTGTATGGCACGCCACACAAGGTTTGCCGTTCTGACTGCTCCGTTTTGGTGTGTCTTTGCTGGCCCTACGCCGTTTGTGTGTGATGGTGGGTGCGCAGGTGAGTGCACGAGGGAGCGAAGGAGGGTCTGCGGAAGAAGGGAGGGGGGGGGGCGAAGGGAGTGAGGGTGGGTGGGTGGGAGGGGAGGGAGGGGGGGGGGAACGGATGGATCTCCTCTCCAGATGCACTTTGACGATGGCTGTGATCCGGTGCAAATGCACCCCTTCGGCCGTGCCCGTCACTAGCCATTGGTTAGTTTCGAATGGGGAGGGGAGGACGGTCAAGAGAAAATGTGTCTGGTGGGTAACTGGAAGGCGCAGTAGGTCGCATCGAACCATTCCGAATGGCAGGACGGAGAGGGGGAGAAGGGACGGAGGGAGCGGGAGGGAAGGAACGAAGTAAGGGACAGACGGATGCAGGGAGCAATGGAGGGACCTTGTGAGGACTGTGGGATCTGTGAACGCCGCAAAACGATGGACTTGCCGCTCTGCAGTCGTCAACGGCCGCTCTCCGTCGGAGGGCTAGGAAGGTCTCAAACGGCAGGTGCCGCAGCTGACCGCGTTCAGGCTCCTGATCCTGCGCCTGGGCACTGCTGCGCGTCCTGCGCGTCCTCGTCGTGCCAAGTGGACCGAAATTTCGCTAAGTGGCGATGCGCTCCCACTCCCCGCCAGCCCGTTTTCTGTTGGTGAGTTGGCCCGTATGAGAGCGGGACTTTCACTTGCCTGGGCCGAGAATTTGAAGTGTCGAGGTTCTGTGCCTGCCTTCCTGCAGTTTCTCCCACTTCCTCCCCTAGGATTCTCGTTTTTGGTCATTTTCGCCTCAGTCTTCGCCCGCAATACTCCATTCCCCCCCACCCCCCCCCCCCCCCCCCATGGTCAACGGCACGGGCAACAGCCCCGTCTCTGGGACGGCCGACCCCCAAAGTAGTCAAACAGGACAAGTCATCCGGGGGCTCCGTTGACACAACCAAAACACGTTTGGGCCCACAGAGGGTCAGAATGAGCAGTGGCGAGAGGCCAATAGGCGCCGCCAAAGGCAAACAATCAGATACCGAGGCCTTGTGCCAACCCCCCAACCCCCCCCCCCCCCGAATCATTTTCACAGTCAGGCACTTATGCCTGACTGTGGAGTGCATTACCTCTGGTTTGCATTTGTCTGTTTTTTAATTAGGTCACACCCCCCCCCCGAATCATTTTTCCACTGCTCCCCATGTTTCGGAATTCTGGTGGTGGGTGGCAGTCCGGCAGTGGCAGTGGCAGTGGCAGTGGCAGTGGCGGTGGCGGTGGCAGTGGCAGTGGCAGTGGCAGTGACAGTGGCAGTGGCAGTGGCAGTGGCAGTGGCAGTGGCAGTGGCAGTGGCAGTGGCAGTGGCAGTGGCAGTGAGGGGCAGGGGCAGTGGCAGTGGCAGTGGCAGTGGCAGTGGCAGTGGCAGTGGCAGGGGCAGTGGCAGTGGCAGTGGCAGTGGCGGTGGCGGTGGCGGTGGCGGTGGCGGTGGCAGTGGCAGTGGCAGTGGCAGTGGCAGTGGCAGTGGCAGTGGCAGTGGCAGGGGCAGTGGCAGTGGCAGTGGCAGTGGCAGGGGCAGTGGCAGTGGCAGTGGCAGTGGCGGTGGCAGTGGCAGTGGCAGTGGCAGTGGCAGTGGCAGTGGCAGTGGCAGTGGCAGTGGCAGTGGCAGGGGCAGTGGCAGGGGCAGTGGCAGTGGCAGTGGCAGTGGCAGTGGCAGTGGCAGTGGCAATGGGCTTACAATAGTGGTCACACGGAGAGTGGCTCTGCTGACAGTCGTGTTGTGCGTTTCGGTCCAACCCTAAAAGTCAAGCCGACGCGGCGCCCCAGAGCGTCGCGTCCAGCTTCCTCTCGCTTCTGACCCGTTTGGAAATCGTGGCCTGCGTCCGCTTGCCCTTTGACTCCGAACACGGGCCGCCGCATCCCTCAGGTGCATCCACAAGCCCCCGTCCGAAGGAGCCCTGCGCCGACCGGGTACCCCTCACAGCCCCGCGTTCGAAGCCACTCGATGCCGGTCCAGTTGTGTGCATCCCGCCGCGATCCATCCCCATCCATCCCCAGGAGCAGTGTGGATTGTGGTGCAAGGCACGCCATCCATTCAGCCCCGCGCCCAAAGAAATTTTATGCTGGCGCCCGGGTAATCAAGGCCCCAGCCCGACCCCCCCACACATTTTCCCGGAGGATCTATTGACCCCCCCGATTCTGTATTAGAACGTCCGACCAGTAGAAACCAGCACTACACTAACGGACCGTACTGTTGTTCAAGACCAGACAGCCACCCCTTGCGGGGGAACGATTCGGGGGGATTCGGCGAGAACCGGGTTTGTGCCGCCAAAATCCCGAAAGCAGGAAGAGCCGCATCATTGGCACAAACCAAACAAATTCGTCACTGCGCAGCACGGGCGTTGGAGAGCAGGTTGCAACCAAAGCTGTGCACAATGGCACGCAGCAAACAAAACGGTGCATCCGCCAGGAGGGATCATGGGCAGGCGCGGCTGGCGGCCCCAGTTCAGAGAGGGAGGCGGGGACACCCCCCCCGCCCAAGTCCGACAAAACAATCCTCAGGGGTAAAAAAAGAAATCCAAATCTTGCAAAAGATGATATTTGTCGGACTAGTTTTTGTCCACAAACCGTTGGATCAATCTTGATACTGCCCTCTGATGCTGGGCCTCATACTGCTGCCTTTCAATACCGGGCCACTATCTCTGGCCGGTCAAGCTTGCTCGAGGTTTCAGTCCCTCTACACAAGGTTTTGAGTCCCTCTACACGAGTTTTGAGTCCCTCTACACAAGGTGAGCGGTATATTCACATTGTGTACATGTGCGATGGTCATGAGCAAGAGCGTATTGCCCTGGACCACCTTCCCCATTCGATCACCTTCGCTCTCAGATGGGGGCCCTCACCGCCTGCCTGAGTGCGGCCGCTGCCCCGTGCGCAGCCCAAGTTCCCTGTCCATAGACACCACGACCCCATGTTTCCGCACTTTTACTGAACCTGGCCTGTGTTTGCGCAAGGGGGGAGCACGGTACGTTGCACTCCTCAGGCCTTGTTTCACCCTTCCAGAGTGAAGCGTCCCATCTTCACATTAGTTTTCATTGTATCACAATCCCCTTCCATATGACCATATGAACGGCCTTACAAAGGGAATGAGTACGGCGATATCCCTAAGTTGAGAGTCCCAGTCATGATGAACCAGGAACCTTCTTGGAGGGCATCCACATTCTGTCTGAATCTCGATCCAACGATGGAGGTGTCTGTTGTCTTTCCTCCGAACCGCAGGGGCTGCAGTTGTTTTGTTTATGGAACGGATGATGAAGGTGTCTGTAGTCTTTCCTCCGAACCGCAGGGGCTGCAGTTGTTTTGTTTATGGAACGGACGATGAAGGTGTCTGTTGTCTTTCCTCCGAACCGCAGGGGCTGCAGTTGTTTTGTTTATGGAACGGACAATGAAGGTGTCTGTTGTCTTTCCTCCGAACCGCAGGGGCTGCAGTTGTTTTGTTTATGGAACGGATGATGAAGGTGTCTGTTGTCTTTCCTCCGAACCGCAGGGGCTGCGGTTGTTTTGTTTATGGAACGGATGATGAAGGTGTCTGTACTCTTTCCTCCGAACCGCAGGGGCTGCAGTTGTTTTGTTTATGGAACGGATGATGAAGGTGTCTGTTGTCATTTCCCCGAACCGCAGGGGCTGCAGTTGTTTTGTTTATGGAACGGATGATGAAGGTGTCTGTTGTCTTTCCTCCGAACCGCAGGGGCTGCAGTTGTTTTGTTTATGGAACGGATGATGGAGGTGTCTGTTGTCTTTCCTCCGAACCGCAGGGGCTGCAGTTGTTTTGTTTATGGAACGGATGATGAAGGTGTCTGTACTCTTTCCTCCGAACCGCAGGGGCTGCAGTTGTTTTGTTTATGGAACGGATGATGAAGGTGTCTGTTGTCATTTCCCCGAACCGCAGGGGCTGCAGTTGTTTTGTTTATGGAACGGATGATGAAGGTGTCTGTTGTCATTCCTCCGAACCGCAGGGGCTGCAGTTGTTTTGTTTATGGAACGGACGATGAAGGTGTCTATAGTTTTTCCTCCGAACCGCAGGGGCTGCAGTTGTTTTGTTTATGGAACGGATGATGGAGGTGTCTGTTGTCTTTCCTCCGAACCGCAGGGGCTGCAGTTGTTTTGTTTATGGAACGGATGATGAAGGTGTCTGTTGTCATTTCCCCGAACCGCAGGGGCTGCAGTTGTTTTGTTTATGGAACGGATGATGAAGGTGTCTGTTGTCATTCCTCCGAACCGCAGGGGCTGCAGTTGTTTTGTTTATGGAACGGACGATGAAGGTGTCTATAGTTTTTCCTCCGAACCGCAGGGGCTGCAGTTGTTTTGTTTATGGAACCCACATGCAACACACAAAGTGGTCAAGAGACTTCCAATTAGCATGTTTTTGAGCAGAGGCCATTCCTGCGGTCCTTCTTCATCCGAGCATTACCCCCCCCCCCCCCAAAATATCTGCAGCCAAGGCTTCTCCAAAGCCTGCCCCAAAGGGCAAGCATGTACCCTACCCCCCTTGAATTCCCCGCTTGCAATTTCCCCCCCCCCCTCCTCGCTCTGGGGAACCGTCGCTTGGTCACGATGCACCCCTGATGCCAATGCACTTCTCATGCCAATCCCCTCTTTGCAGCTCCATCCAGTGCCTGTGATGCATGTGCAAAAACTCAAAGTTGTTTGGTCTCATGGTACAAAAAATCCACAGGGTGCCACCATGCACCGTGCACAAGCACGGCCTTCTCTAAGCACGGGACCCCGTCTGACCTCTGTTCCGCCCCTCATTTCTGCAATCGTTGAGCCTCATTCTTGTACCCTTACACTTGGTACCTGATCCATCTGCATCCCTGTAGCAACTCGACCTCTGCTTCATTCGCCTTGAATGTGCAGCCCATGGAATCTAGTGCCTTAGTTCTGCTCCCTCATGTGATTCACATGTCTGCAAAGGCCTCTTTTTTTATTTGGGTTGACGGAATACGATATGTTTATGCATTTGTATTTATTTGTTTCTCATTGTTTGTTGTTTGATGTGATAACGGAGAGCGGAAGTCAGATGAACAACTCCCGCTCACTGCTCACTTAGATCACATCACAAAGATAGAATTCACAAATACTTGCTGCTTTGCAGGAACGTTGCGTCAACACATGGCTCAACATGCGTCCGGTTCAAGCTCCTGAAACATTTCAAGTCTGAAGTTGTTTGTGCCATGCATGTTTGATGTGGACGAATCTGCATGTCCGATGTATCAATTGTCTGTTATCCTCATAGACAGGCAGAACACGGCTTTGGAGGTATAGTAGAATGTTGGTGGCTGTTCACGGCCAGCATTACAGATATGCAACACGAAATATTGTGTCAACACAAGTTTTACAGGCTGTAGAGGCTCAGACTCAGACATGGAGGCAGAACTCAAAAACCCCTGACTCCTGTTGCCTGTGATAACACATCCCAATCCTCCCTGTTTCTGTGTCACGACTGCTCCCACTGTCCGACATTTCCTCCAACCCCAGGGCATCCCGAGGGGCCCCCCAAGCATCACATACTGACCGGTCACGTTCCACCTCTGTGGACGCCGTATCTGTATCTGACCCCGTCCACACCTGTTCACCTGCATGACCGTTTCCATCTCCACATGCGAAGGCACCCACTGCACAGATACACAGATACACATGTAGATAGCCTTTGGCACCAACAGAAATAATGGGCCTGGTCAATTGAGCCCTTTTGCCCAACCCCCCACCCAAGTTGTTTTGGGCTCTATTGAAGCCCCCCCCCCTCCGGAGTTGAAAACTCATCTGAGTTTGGAGTGTCAGACGCTCGTCAAAAGGATGCCCCCGAGTTTGGGTATAGCGCAGAAGAAGCTTTGGGAATCTGCTGTCTGCTGTCCTGACCCAGGGAGTACCTCCAAAACATCGTCAGAAGGGTGTGATTCCTGACCACGCTTGGCGTGTTGAGTTGGGGCTGCGGTCTTCGTAAACAAGGATGTGTCAACATATCACTGTGCACACATTCCGGGCTACCCCTTGGCATTTTGTTGATGAGTCCATGGACAGTGGGTGAGAGGACATAGGGTGGGACCACCAAGTACACAGGCAAAAGGGACAGCTCGCACCAATCAGCTGCTCTCACAGCCCACATTGACTAAAAACACTCAAAGTGAAAGCCTTTAAAATTGCCCCATGGGCAATTTTCTAAAATTGATTCTGATCAAGCAACATCTTCCGCGCGATTTGCTGTTTAGACACTCTTCTTTCAAAAGCTCACATGCAACCGTGCCTTCGTGTTGAGTGTTACCTGATTGTCATGAAATTCAGTGAGCGAAAAAAAATTATCCTTGAGTTTCCCAAACCCGCAACACTATTGAATATGGCTGGAAACTGTGGTCCATTTACAATAGCAACTGTTATAATGAACTACAATGCACTGCCAAAACACTGCAGGATTTTGCCGCAATAGCCCACCCACCCTTGTGCACTGTGAAGGACACATTTTCATGGTTGCCAATCAAAATGATAATTCTTCATGTTGGCCAGGGCCCAAGATGTCTGAGGTGCACATTGTAATCCCTCAGGCCTCTGTAGTAAAATCAACAATAGGGGGGATCCACGAATTTGGGCTGGCACAATTGCATTCGGGGGGCGGGGGGTCCACTAATTCAGGCTACTCATTCAAGATGGGGAAGCAGAAATCCGGGAAGTGGGGCTTCAGGGGCTAGGGTGAGCCTGCATGCAAATAACACAAGGTGAGAGCTGCATATTACAAGTGTGCGATACATAAGCGAAGGTAACAGCGACAGCGCCCAACTGGCAGTGCACTGACATGTTATAATTATACAACCGGCTGCTTGGATTTGACATCATGTCCCAATGAGGTGCCCACAGATGAGGCTCAGACGTCATCACACACATGCAGCAATGGGCTGCATAATGAACATAGCTGTGCCCTATTTGCAAACTCAGGGTGTGGTTGCTGAGGCAGGGCATGCTGGTGGTTGAAATCAGCAGACCTCAAATCCACAAACTCACACAGCCAACAGCTGGGCTTGCGTAAATGCACTAGCACAGTGCACACTGCTGCCAGCCCACACACAGCTCGTACGAGCACACAGACAGACAGACAGACATCTGCATACATGCTTTCAAAGCACATGTGCTGGGGCATTTCAATCTCATGGTCTACCAGCGAGTAACAACATGCTGTGGACAGAGTTGTCCGTGCTTTTTACTGGTCGGGGGGTGCAGACCAAGATGAGCTGGCGCAGCCTGCTCCCTGGTACTCGATGCGAAAAAAAGAAAATGGAATCAGCGCGTCGAGGGGGTTCAGAAAAGTCATCATTTGCCATATGTTTGGTGAAAAAAAAATCGACCAATTTAAATGCTCAAAAAAAGAGTCGGCGCTTGGCGCCAGACTTCGTAATGACTGATTAATGCCTGTCAATTGAGTCCTTTTCTCGAACCCCCCCCCCCAGTTTTTGGGGGCTCTATTGAGGCCTCCGCGTCTCTGCAATAATGGATTCGGGAGGCCGGGTTTTCGTTTCCGGGGGGGGGTGGGGGTCGATAGAGCCCTCCGGCCGGGACCCCCCCCCAAAAAAAAGGCTCAATTGACAGGACTCCCAAAATCCTACCGAGACTGACCCCCGGGCGTCGGAGGTGACCCAGACCCAAAAATCGGGCTATTGAGCCCCCCCTCCCCCGCCGGAAGTGAAAACCCGACATGCCTTGCATTTTCACTGCACACTGCACGTCCACCAGATGCACAGGCACCAGAACTGCACACATCGCTCGTGGATGCAGCACCAAGCTTGCCATTCGGTCTCAACAAGAAACATTGTTGAGACAAGTATGAAGGGGCGCGGGGGGTGTATCTGATCCCCAGGCCTAGATTCGGATAGTACTCCTAAAGATTCATCACTCAAGGGACTTCTTCTTGCATCATGACAACTAATACCAGTAGCTTTAACAAGGAAAATGATGGTGACAAACTGGTTCCAAGAGCACAACCAGAGGGCTCAGATGTACGAATGTTGCGAGCGGTGCGAGCAAATAAAAGTTTTCGAATAGTATGTAATGTATTGTATTGTATTGTATTAAGTTGCAATTTGTTGCCGGACCACCCAGGTCCAACAGGCTGATGTCACAGATTCAACCAGACACTGCGGGTGACTTGCCCATGGACAATGTCCAAACGGCTACCCAGGTACCGCCCCCTAACCCGGTAGCCCCGACCTTCCTTCAGTCACCTGCTGCGCACCAAGCGCGACAAGCGTTTGCCCGCTGGAGCCACACTGCCTACCCGGCGCTTGCGCGTTCTGGATCTCACGTTGAGGAGATTGACCACTTGATGGTGACGCAATGGGAAGCTATTGCCGAAGCTGGCATCACCGATGATCAACTCATCAAATTTGCTGATGCGTGTGGAATGACGGGGGTTGACATGCCGGAGTTCGTTACCATCCTGGGGGCCTACTGCGGCCGTAAAGCCCTGCGTGTCGACCTATGGGATGGCACCTTCCTTGATGCGCCGACTGCTGCTGTTGAGTCGTCAGCGGCTGCCTGAGCTCAGGAGCGCCGTATTAATGAGCTCACCGCGGCCCTCCAGCGCAAAGACGACGAGCTGCAAAAGGCGCGTGTGCCTCGACCGCCGCCGTTGACTGCCCAGAATGTCAATGATCTTGCGGCCACCCAGCAGCGTTTCCAGTGGATGAATACGTTGGCCTCTGCGCTCCAAGGTTTGCAGCAGGTGCCCTTGAATGCGACTGACTGGACCCAGGATGTGTTCGTCCAAAAGGTGTGGTGCCTTCTACACATCGAGCTTGCTGCCAAGAAGTCCTCCAAGCCTGCTAAGCCTCGCGGTCAGCCTACCCCTGCGACGGGTTCCCACGGTTCCGTGGAGGTCATTCCCCCGCATACTACGGCCCATGCCGCAGCGGACGTGCCGGCCACGACTGGTCGACCTGTGCCGAGGCCGGCAGATGCTTCAAGTGCGGCAAGACTGGGCACTGGGCAGCTGATTGCCCTTTGGCGGTGACGCAAGGCTATCTTTTGAGCCGTGACGGCAAGGAATACTGGGTCAGTGCCCAAGGAGTTGAGTGGGACACCAGTGAGCCGCCCCCTGGGCCCTGTTCTAAATGTGGGCAGCGCCACTGGAGCCATCAACCTACGTCTGCGTGCTCCGGACGTGTTGTCCGCCAAAGCCCTGTTACCGCAGCCGACAAAGTCGACGCATGGGATGATGCCGTGTTCGAAACCATGGTCGCTGAGTTTCAAGGAGCTGCCCCCAGTGGGTCGGGCCTCGCCCAATGACTACCAGCCGCACTACGCACCCCTGCTGCCCCAGACCCCACACCAAGCCCCCCCACGAGCCTCCCTGTTGTGCAAGACTTGGCCGCGGTACTCCACGCGATGTCACAGGCGGCCGAAGCCCCATTTGGGCACTCTGCCACCGCCACCATGCTTCGCAAGTGGGAACCTGGCACCGTTCGTACCTATCTCAGTGCGCTGCGGCAGGTCCTCAAGTATGCCCCCCCTAACATGCCCCTCCCGGATGCCCTCTCCCTCCGCCTCCTCCACCTCGCGGCCAACCGCCGCTCCCCATCCGCTGCCAAAGCCCTCGTGTCAGCGGTCCTCATGTGTCAGCGCCTCTCCCTTATCCCCCGCGTTATCACCGACACCCATACCCTCACCCTGGCGGCCATCGTTAAATACACTGGGCGCTATACCATTCCCAAGCCTTGGGCCACAGTGCAACATTTGGGAGCCGTTGGACGACTCCGAATGTACTGGGGCTGGGCCCGGGTTTTCTTCCTCATCTTGTGCTCCGTGGTCTATCTCTGGCGTGTGCAAGACGCAGCAGCCCTCCAATGGCACTGGTTGCGCGTACCAGGGTGGGTCACGTTCTTTGACCATAAGGTCAACAAACACCTTGTCAGTTACCCCCTCAGCGACTTCTTGGACACCTGGAGAGCCTACATCCTGGCGTGCAAGCGGCCTGAGGTCCCCTGGGACAGCCCCGTATTTCCGGGAGGCACCAGTGAGCTCCAACGTGCCCTCCAGGACCTCCTGCGTTATGAACAGCTGCCCGCAGCGTTGTGGCATAGGTGGAAGAAACTTGGGGCAGCCCTGTTTATCCTCTTGGGAGGTTCCATGGTCTCGTTACAGCGCTGGGGACGCTGGCATTCCCAAATCCAGCCCCGACGGTATTCTAATGCCCCCCCTGCCTGGCGACTGCCTGACAAACTACAATTGCCGTTCCCTGTTGCGACCACCAACAGCCCAGTGCGCGACATGGACTGGCGCCTCGATCCCATACCCCAACTATGGCCCAAAGATACCTTCGTCAAACCGCCTGCCGCCCCTATGCGGGCACCCCTCCAGTTGGAACGCGCTTGTGCGGCCGCCGTCCCACCGCCCTCGTCGGCACGTGATTCTGCGGCCTCCAGGTCCCTCTATGAATCTCTCACACGGACAGATCTGATACAACCTCTCAGTGCTCTGACACGTCGTCAGTGGAGCTATCGCAACCGACGGATCAGGCGGCAAGTGGCGTACCTCCAGCCCCTCACGCCCAGTCTCCAGTCCCCCGAACCTGCGCAAACAATGGCTACCTCTCCTGCAGCTGGTGACTCTCGGCGTGCCCCTGTGGGCCCTGACCTTGGCACTGGGCATCCGGGCCCTTCAGAGTCTGCGCCAGCATCGCCTCAGTCTTGTGATGGCAGCATTGGCCCTCTGGACCGCAATCCAGCCACCACCCGGCCCTAGAGCCCCACTGGCCTCCCCCCACCTAAGCGTCCTGTGCCTGGGGTTACGCCCCGAGCAGATGCAGCATCACACCATGGTTATGAGCTCACCGCGCCTCGGCGCGGCATCGCGTATGCCCACCGGAGACCTTTGTGGTTGTGCGAAGCTCTACCAAGCCCGTTGTCTACTGTGCCATCACACGCTGCAGGATCACCTACGCCAGGCAGCCCAGTCTGTGGCGGTGCAGTTGAAGGTGTCGATGAGCACAGTGTTTATGTTGTTGCGGGATCTAGTGGTGCTGATGGTCAACCGATTGCCGGCTTCCCCGCTGACGTCGACATGCGGCCCACGGACGGTGCCGAGCCCTTGCACTGCTCACGATCCTGGTCAGACGTTGCATCCCCCTTCACCGCACCGTTGGAGCCAGTCCATCGACTTCTGCATCAGCTAGCCACCGACCCCATTGTCGTTTCCGACGTGTCGCCGACGACTCACAAGACCACTACAGACACCAATCCCACGAGCCGTTCGTCTTCCACGCCGCCGGTGATAGTGGCTATGGCCCAACGGGTCTAGGGTTAGCGGGCAGCGTTCCCATACCTGATGAGCTGTGGTCAGAATGTGCCCCCTCTAATTTACACTGGGCGGCAGCAAATGCCCCCCAGCAGCCATTCTCTCAAGACCCCATGCTTCATTTGTTGGCTCAGAAGCTTACTGAGTCGGGATTGCTGCAGCACGCCCCTCGTGGGTTGGCACCTAATGCCAAGGCTTATCTGAAGCCCAAGTCAGTGCAGAAGTGTGCGCTGATTGTGAATATGATTCGGGTCAATGATCACTGTCTCCCTCCGCCGCCGTTTAAGTTGCCTCAGTTGGATGAATTGACACACACGATCACCCTGTCCTTGTTACGTGGCACACCCCTGTATTTCACCAAACTCGACATTAGTAATATGTTTTGGTCCTGTAAGGTACCGCATGAGTATCGACACACAGTTAGAATAGGAGTCGGGGGACAAGTGTTTTCCTTTCCTGGGCTCCCGTTTGGGTGGCGAGCTAGTCCTGTCATCGCACAGAAGTTGCTCGCCATGTATATACAGCGCTTGTACCCTGATGATACGATTGTCGTCCAGTACATGGACGATATCCTAGTCTTGGGCCCCCAGTTGCATCGCGTGCGCGCCCAAACCCAGCACCTCGTACAACAGTTTATACAAAACAACTGGGTGGTCAGTGCCAAATCCGAGCTGGAGCCCTCACATCACGTCACGTGGATGGGCAAACAGTTCGATGGGGCGGAGGGGTCCGTGTCTTCAGACACAGTGTACATAATTGGCATCATCATGTTGTGGCTTACCTTAGCTACCCGTGGGTACCGTCACAAACACCTCCACCGGTTGCTAGGTAAATTGCAGTGGGCGCTACGACCTGGTCGGGGAGCAGCCCCCTTTCTCGCCGGCCCATACGCTTGGCTCCATCAAGGGCCTGATGCATCTAAGTGTACACCCACGCTGGTCCTGCGGGCATTAGCTGAGGCAATGGCAGCGGCCCTTGTGCCGTGGACGGCCCCACGGGCTGTTCCGTCCGGGCCCACCTGGTTTGTTGATGCGGCCGGAACACACTCTGGTTGCTGGAGTGCGATCTGGAGCCCCTATCTGCGGCCCAAAACAGTGCACCACCCGCCCTGGGTCCATACGCAGCAGGCGGCCGAGTTGGCCGGCGTTATTCATGCCATTAAAGTAGCGGCTTATCAAGGTCACACCACGCTGAATTTGATTATTGATAATCAAGCCGCTATAGCATCCGTGATCTCCGGGAAGGCGACATACACATGCCAGGCACAGCAGCGCCTGCTTAGGCAGCTGCATCATGTTTTGCGTTGGTCAGGGTTGCAAGTTGCTTGTTATTGGGTTCCCAGTACCCTGAACCCTGCGGATCCGCCATCCCGGTGGTGGAAGTATGATGCGGCCATACAGGTGGACCTGCAGGCTTGGCGTGTGTATGCGTCCCTTCTCTAGTCCCCCTTTTCACCACTGTTTGTTGGGCAAGCCAAGTATCGGGGCTGACACTGACCCTGTGTGAAGTGTAGCCTGCCACTGCCAGTGGTTGTTGTTTGACAGCTTCCTGAAGGACGGCCGTGACCTGTGACAAGTAGGTTACACAGTAAAAACATGAGTTATGCCAGCCCGGACACAGACGAGACAGTACGGCGATTGCTGAAAACTTGTGTTTGCGAGCGGTGCGAGCAAATAAAAGTTTTCGAATAGTATGTAATGTATTGTATTGTATTGTATTCAGTTGCAATTTGTTGCCGGACCACCCAGGTCCAACAGGCCCCGCCCCCCCCCCCCCCCATCTATTCGAAGCAGCCTTTAGGCTGCATGGTCTGACTATCATGGTACGACTCCTGTACATATGCCAGCCCTGACACAGACGAGTTATGCCAGCCCGGACACAGACGAGACAGTACGGCGATTGCTGAAAACAACCAATGCCACCAAGGCACTGCTGGCAGACCGTGTGAACAGTGTGAGCAAGTCGTGGTGCATTGCAGTGCGCTTCTGTTGCAACATCGGTCATTTGGGATGGTGGTCGAGCCGTTGAAAGCCTATGTACTTTGTCTTGAAGACACCCATGAGAACAATGCCCTTGCAATGGGAAGGCATGCAACATCGTGGTGAGGTTTCCATATGATTTGCACCCCCCCCCCCGGCTCCTTTTTCAGCGCCATGTCGCCTCCCTGACACCCCCCCTGTCACCCCGTTCCCATGGTCCTATACTCAAGGCAACATTCGGTACTGTTCTAAAGAGCAATCATCATACACCTGTGTCCTGGGAGTATACGGAGCCTAAGTTTCCGGCGCTTCATTCCCCATGGTCCTATACCTTACCATATGGTAAAGGGTCAAGGTTGTGAGCCTGTGTCGGTGCATTGTGGTGCTCTACTGAGCATGGGCATCAGAGGAGCCCTGTTGGAGAAGGCCGTTGAGGGCGTCTTGCGCACTTTGCACAAAGCTTGTATATGACCCTACCCAAGCTGCATGGTAGTGCCTAGTACCAGTAACAATGAGCCTTTATGCATTTATACTAGTTGCTTGCATGCTTTGCCCTCATTTCTAGTGCAGTTGTGTGTGTTGTTGTGCATCCTTTGCTGTAGTTTCATGGTATCTATCAAGAATTTGGGTTTGGATGTGCCCCTTTCCGGTTGGGGATATGGACTGGCCCCTTTCCAGTTGGATATATGGACCGCCCCCTTCCCAATTGGGGATATGGACTGGACCCTTTCATTTGTGCCACTTATGTGCACACAACGAGAGTTTAGAGTGCTGCCAGTGTCATCTCTGTTTGTGCAATAAATGCATGGCTGATCACTCATGTGACTTGCCGGATGATCAATCATAGTTATGTTGTATTGGTGTTATGTTCAAACATTGAGAAAAACTGTGTTTTTTGAATGAATTTGCTCCAGATGTGTTCTTTGTGCATGTGCTTTTCACTATATTGTGAGGTTGTGTTGAGGTTACAATTCAGGGCCCTGGGTGGCTTTGGGGGTGGGCGTGGGGTGAAAGATGAGGCTGTCCGACATTGTGGGGGTGTCGTATGGTATTGTCTGGGCAAGAATATTGCCAAGTGTAGCGAAACCCGCAATTTCTCCCTGTCACATGCTCGCTGTGCAAGGATGCCCCCGTTGGGTGGTTGACTGGCTGGGGCGACCTCGACCAATGAGCAGACAAAATACGGAGGAGGTTTGGCGGTTCTGCGCGGGCATCTAATCCGCCCCCACCGTTGACCTCCCAGCCTTTACCCGCATCGTCCACAAGCACCTCCCACGGGTGGCCATGGAGGCCTGGCACGGGCTACGTGGAGCCCTGCAGGACACCATTGAAGTGCCATTGAAGTGCCATTGAAGTGCCATTGAAGTACCATTGAAGTGCCACTGAAGTGCCATTGAAGTGCCATGAAAGTGCCATTGAAGTGCCATTGAAGTGCCATTGAAGTGCCATTGAAGTGCCATTGAAGTGCCATTGAAGTGCCATTGAAGTGCCATTGAAGTGCCATTGAAGTGCCATCATTGAAGAGACTTTACAGAATGCCATCCAGAACGGCACTGTTCTCGACCAGGGCAAACCCGCGACGGGCACAAATGTCCTCTCCTTTTGCAGGAGCCCTGCACATGAACACCGTCCTCAAAGTGCGGCGCCCACTGGGGCGGTCCGTGGCAGTCCGGCGAATGGCAACCGCGCCGCCCCCCCCCACGGCACACGGCCGGCCCTGCGCCGGCGGAGTCCGTGTCATCGGTGCAGGGCTGGGCCGGACGGGGACCACATCCCTGACCGCCGCCTTCGAGATCCTCGGCTACAAGCCCCTCCACTACATCCGCCCCGCGCACGCGGCGCGCTGGGCGGCGTTCGCCGAGGGGCGGGCCACGGCGGACGACGTCCTCGACCTGGTGGTCCGGGACGGCTTCGACGTGACGCTGGACGGGCCCTGGAGCGACCTCTACGCCGAGCAGCTCCGCCGGTTCCCCAACGCGAAGGTGGTCCTGTCGGTGCGGGACGACGGGGCGCAGTTCGAGCGCTCGTGGCGGGCGCTGTTCGACACGGTGGGCCTGACGGACCGGCCCTTCTCCCCCCGGTTCCCCTCGTTCTTCCAGTGGATCCCGCTGTTCCGGCACGTCAAGGCCATGCGGCGGTGGATGGGCACGCACCTCGGCCTGCCCCCCGCGGCCCTCACGTCGGGCTTCCGCGACCAGCCCCCGGGGTGGCTCGCGGCGCAGTACGAGGCGCACAACGCGCAGGTCCGGGCCGCGGTCCCCCCGGAGCGGCTGCTGGTGTTCAATGTGAAGGAGGGCTGGGGGCCGCTCTGCGCGTTCCTGGGGGCGGACGTGCCCGACCGGCCGTTCCCCAAGGCCAACGAGGCCGCGGTCATGCGGCGGCTTCGGGTGGTGCTGCTCGGCGTGATCTACGGCTGGATCCCGGCGGTGCTCCTCTTGGCGGCGTACCTCGCGGAGAGATGCCGGGCGGGGGGGGCCGTCGGTGGGGCCGAAGAGAGAGAGAGCAAGTGGCGCATTACGTACGTCCCCGCCTGAGGCCCATCCGAAGGTGGGTGGACCGGTGCGGGCGGTGGTGTTCGCTCCAGCAGTGAAGTGGCTGGCGTTGGATGGGCCGGGGAGGAGGATGCGGGCAGGGATGCATTGGAAGGGGGGGAGGTACCCCCCCCCCCCCTTTCCAGAGCGCCCAGCCTGCGCCCAGCTACGTCTCCCTGACGCCAAGTGCCAGCTTCAATGGGATTTGTAGATTTGTAACCGACATCAACCGCCCCCAACCGCTTTGGCAACCTCCTCCAACCGCCTGCCTAACCGCTGCTGGGCCCCCCTTCTGAGACCCCCCCCCTTCTTATGCATTACTGGATGCGGGGGACGAGGGCACATATGAAGAAAGAAAATTGGTTGGGGGATTGTAGCATTTGGGGACGGAAACATGGGGAAGTTGCTTCCCTTGATCGCTGAGCTGGTCCTGTGCGAGCCAATCGGAGGGTGGGGCCTACGCCCCAGGCAGCGAGCCGCCAGATGCTGGTCCTCGGCCGGGGATGCAGCGTACCACTCTTTTAGAATAGAAGGTTGCCCGCAAAAACGGCACCGACGGCGAGACTCGGAGCCCACTGCACAGCAAGTGCTATTCACACGGCAGTTGTCTGCCGTACACAATGTCAGCAAACAAAAAACGAGACATGTGTTATGACAGTCAAGAAACTTGACACGCATTGGCATCTGATGAACAGCCATATTCACTCAACACAAGGTTTGCTAGTTTGCTTTCTAGTTCATTCATTTTGACTCAAAGAGCGATGTCTCGCCCATCCAAACAACATGCATATCAACGGAAGGTCTACCACTTCGCCCAAGTCTTCATTTGGATGTGATTCAAGAACCTTTTTACGGAGAGTTCTCGATTCAATTCAGTATGGTCAGGCTCTGCGCTTCTTGTGAACCAATGTGCACCGCAATGGCACCTTTTGGGTGAATACCGTAAAGATCTCCGATCGTAGCACTGCACATCTCTGAAGCCTTGATTCCGAGGGGTTACCTCGAGTACTGTGAAATGAGCAAGCTACGCCAGCTCATCTTGGTCTGAGCCCAAAAAAAAAAGAATACCATGAAGATCTCTGATGCTACAAACAATTTTGCCAAATTCAAACTCCCCGGCCAAGTCAGACTTCACAATCTCCGCAACATCACAGTCTGCAGCGGCGTTAGGCCCCAGGAGGCTTCAGGTTGACCCAAGGCATGCCTCACCTTCGGGTTCACTTGCCCCCACCGATGAGCGGTCAGCCCTCGTCGATTGGGTGCCGACCGGCGCGTGGAGGTAGTGGGCGCCCAGTCCCTTCTTTGCATGTTTTCGACCGTGCGCCCCGGTCCCGTGCGCGGTGCACACCGCCAGTGCTCGGCCCATGCCGTCACGGATGCCAGTTCCATGACAGGGGCACGAGCCTCATGAGAACAGCGGACACGATCTGACCGGAACCGGAAAACGGTGATCACCGCGAAGGTATGCCCAAACTGGAACGTGTGGGCGGCTGTGAAGGCTTTTGGACACGCGCCCACGCGCGTCCCTGTCCTGCAGTGGCACCCCCCGTCCCCGCTGCATTGTTGAACAAAGGCAGTAGGCCCCAGCATGCAGCGTCCCCCCTCCCGCGGCCACGCACCGTCCTGCTCTGCCTGGCCGACTGACTCTGCCTGCCGACACACGGAGACATACTCCCGTTGTGGAAGCCAGAACGCCTGATCTTGTTTTCTGCGCAACATCCTCTCGGTTGTGAGGTCCGACCTGTGGCCAGTTTGTTTGGACACGGGCCTGAGGAGAGGCATGCAAGGGATTTGCCCGACGAACAGCCTCTTTGCACGCCTCACGGCACATCCTCGGAAAGCCATTCAGTCGTGAAGATGCGGTGCCATGCTGCTACAACAAAGATCCTGAAAACTGAAGGTTGGATGGTCTACCGGGAGAGGAGTTGTAGATGGTACCTGGTGGGCTCTGGGAATGCCATGCACGCAGTGCGCACGCAGTGCGAAGTTTTGAATGTCGGCCAATACTCAGACCCTACTTTTGGCCCCTTTTGACAAGTTTTTGGTTCCATACTGGGGTTTTTTTAGCTTCCTATGCATTTGGGATGTGGCATATTTGAATTGTCACCCTTTGTTGCCCAATGTCAACCATTTTTACCCATTTTCCATCCCCCATATTGAACTCTCCCCACTATGGGGACCCCGAGAAGGCAGGGGTGATGTAGCCATACATAGCCCGCGGACCTTGAGGAGTTTGTGGTACGGCCTTCATCCCCACCACATCACTGATCTCGCTCGCCATCAACAAGTGTGTCGCGTCCACGCTCAGAATCACCACCGCCCCCCCCTTCACCCTATTCGCGGTCCCCATCACCCAAGAGACCACGGACAACGCATTCCCCGCGCTCCGAGTCAAGGGACACCTCATCGCCGCCTCCAAGAGCGAAGCCACGGGCACCAAAACACTCGAAGCAAGCAGACTTTACAAGGCTGAGTGGTTTGTTCATAGGGACAGTGGAGTACCAAGTTAAAGGCAGTTTCGTCGTTCTCATGTGGGCTTTGCTGCTTCGCTGTGCAACCAGTCAGGTGACAGGTATTCTTGGGTGAGTATCCCGGCCTCTGCGTGCGCAGTATGCACGCAGTGCCCACGCACTGCCCACGCAGTGCGCATGCAGTGCAACAACTTGGCCTCTGAGGCGTTGCCATTCCCCCTGATTGGCTCTGGATGAAAGGGTCTACTGAACAACCCCAGTACCCGCACCGCGCGCGCACCGCGGCAGGTAATCCCCCTGAAGACTCCTGGAGAAGTTGTTCAAATACCTGACGCGGTGCCTGCGTGGTGCGGATACTCCCCCTCAGTGTAATACGAGAGGGGGTGAGCCAATCCTGCAGACCAGACAGACACAGCCAGGGCTCCCTCATTTGTGCTGCGTGCTGATAAATACCGTTTGCCATGGACTTCGATTGTGCCGAGCTCCGGCCCCCGCTATGTGCAGCGCCACCTTGAGACAGCTGGTGGCCGCTTGGCCCCAGATCCTGAATCCCGTCAGTTGGACCACACATCACAGGTTCTGGAGACGTATCTGAGACAAAGATAGCCCCCCCCACACACATCCCGGGTCCGCGTTGACAGCACAGCCACAGGGTCTGGTTTTGTGCCTGAGTATGGCATGTGAGTTAACACATATTTCCAGTAGCCGCTGCCAAGTACCTCCCCCCAGTTCGTTGCCAGCTCAACTGAGCAGAAGACAGAATGCACACGAGAAATATTGTACAAAAACCAACAAAAATTCGGATTCGTTGGGGTCCCTCTTATGGCGGGCTTTGCCCTTAACCCCAGTCCCACTCCCGCTTCCGGCCTCACACTGCCCCATCAATGCACATCTTGTTTAGTACAATGTCTGTAGCACTTCAGGTGCAGAGTTTGGACCATGCGCCAGGTGCACATCCTGTCCCATGCGCTGTGTGTCACCGAAGGTCTCTGAACATCTTGCAGCAAGAATGGCCGTTGCCCGTCCCCAGCGATGCGCCCAATTTTGTCGCCGCTCGCTCAGCCAACCCTGACTGATCGCCATCCTACAACGCGGAATGCGGGCCATCAAACTGTTGTGACTCTGGAGCTGTACGGAACCGATATTGTGATCAACGTTCTGACTGGGCAGGGGGGCAGGCAAGCCATGCAGGCGAGACTTCGTCTCAGCACGGGGCCCCCGTCTCGTCGCTTTCCTGGTTTTTTCTGACCCATGGTTTTTTGGTCGGAAAGGTATCGTGACATGGTGGTGAGCTGATTGATAGAGGGAAAGAGGGGCTGAGTCATGTGCCGGGCACCTTTTTGGGCCCATTCTCCACCCATGACCATTTTCGACTCCCTCCCTGCTTTGCCTCCCCCGGCATCCACACCAAACAATTCACAACTTGAGTGGCCATTTGAGTTGGAGACAAACACAACGATGCAGCACACAAAAACGAATGTGCTCATCCTTTGCATTTGAGGGCACTGTAAAGATGCAGAGCCGTCATCCAACAGATGATCCACTGGGCAAAGTTTCGCCTGTGTAGAAGGGAGGAGCTTGGAGGGGGGGGGGGCTTCCGTGGGACCCCCTCCTCTTAATTCGACTTGACCCCTGAAACAGGAGCATGCAGGTCCGGTCCGAACACCCACAACAGCACCTGTATCCAGCCATTGCCGCTTCTTGTGCAACAGGCCGCATCAAAACCTCTTTCCCTCAAATGTGGACCTTCGAAAAAGATTTTTACGGACCGGAAGTGTGGCTCTCCACAACTATCGAAATTGCTGTCCAATAACTGGAGGCAATGTTGTAGCTGTCCCATCCATCAAGGCAAGTTGTATATCAACGCCATGTGGCAGTTGCTGTGGTGCACATGGGTGCAGACGCCTTGGCATACTTCCCAGACTGCAGACATCCACTGATGACATGGTACCCCCCTGCGCAAGCACGGGCTTGTCCAAGCGGAGAGTGGGCAGTGAATCGCTATTTTCAGGATTTTTTGGGACCGCTGTTTTTTGTGGTCCTGGACGCAGGATTGGGCGTTTGTGACGCTTTTGTAGAGGGACAGAGGGGCTCATGCATGTCTGCGAGTTTGCGTTCTGTTCATAACAATATTGTACCACACATTGCAACCCCATGCTGCTTGTTTGGATGTGATTTTCCGCCGTGGCTAACATTGCTATTCCCGGCATAGCTGTCACGTCCCGTGCTTTGCTGTCGTGTGTGTGGCGTGCAAGCCGGTATACCCAGTACTAAGGCTCTTCACTAGCACGCACAGAGAGTATGCAGGTGTGATTTTGGGCAATGCAAACGCAGGTATGTCTGCGTTAGTTTGTGGCTATGCTCACCTGCTTTCCTTGCGTCTATTCCTACCCCCCCCCCCCGCGGCCTCTTGCACAAGTCTTCCTGGCGATCTTGCGCAAGCACGGCGTTGGAAGCACGTGGACCCCCCGAGCTACGGTGGTTTTTCTGACAACAGTTTTGTCGGCCAAGGATGTAGCGTGACACAGTTGTACGGCTAGCTCATGCCTGTGATACTTCTTCCTGCTCACCACACTATTTTGCTTGACACTGCAGCCCAATGCTCTTTGTTTTGATGTGAATTTCAGTCCTGGCTAACATTGCCATCCCTGGCATGGCTATCACATACATCCAGACCCCAGGTGAAGAAGCACTTGCCACTATCATTGGTTCCTTCAACTGGTGGGGACGAATACTCACTTCAAGTGCACTTGAAATGCGATGCCCCATTGATTGCCCATCGTGCCCTGCTCCCAATCTGCAGCCAAGATCCATCACCGCCTATATGCAATACACCGTGTGTTATAATGGCCCTGTAAAAGTACCACAAAATACCACGGCCCTGCTGATATTTTCTCTGACTTCCCCTGTGCTTGCACCAGAGAGGGTGGGAGGAGGGTATTATCTGACGGATTCTGTTCCTTTGGTGCGGTAACTGGGCACCTCCAACACCATTCTTCAGGGACATTGCATTGGTGGGCATCGACAATCTTGCTGGCAGCAGCTGCTGCAGGGGGGGGGGGGGGGGCGTGAATGATTGTCCCTGTATCATATGTCAGCCCCAAGTGTTTCCCAACAAGATACACACAGCACTACTCCAATAGTGCCCATACAAATTGATATCAGATTGGTCCTGCAAATTTCCTCCCAGCTGTGATTTGCAACAATGCTACCCCAGCGGGGTAAGGATTGTAACCATCTGTTTGTGGATGAGACCACATGTATAATACCAGTTTTGCCACTGAAGACACAGGCACAGAAAGTGTGTGGGTACACAGGGAGGACTGGGACAAGCGTGTGGAGTGACAGCCATGTGTTCCTGTGCATAGTATTGATGAAGATCTGTCACCAGCCGGCAAACCAGTGCCCAACTGTCACGGCCCTATTGTATTCAGTGACTGAGTGCATTCTGCTGTGTTTGCTTGTTTGGAGGATGTGTGTGTGTGTGTGTGGTGTCTAAAGGAACGGAGAAAAGGCCACAACCAAAGTCACAGTGCGGGGCATAGGGGTGTTGCAGGGACAACATTTTTACCTGAGGGTTTCTCCGTAGGAAACCGGTGCCAATGACTATGGGGGATGCCCAGGTGCAGGCCCTGAGGTGCAGGCCCTGACCCCAACACCCCCCCCCCCCCCCCAGCCCAACCAGTTTACAAAGCATCTCTTATCAGGTTTTAGTCAATTGCCTTCATCAGAATGGTCCCTCACCTCCGTCTGGGTGGGAGTATGGGGCAAGTCCATGTCTCTCAAAAAGATGGCCCCGGTGCCATATGTGCCTCATCGGCAGTCCTCCATGGTTTGGAATGCCTTTTGGAACTCGAAAATTCCGCCCACACTGAAGGACTACCACCAGGGGAAAATTTTCAAAAGGGACAAATTTGATGTGGACAAATTTGGAAGCCCTATCTCGTACCAAATATTTCTTTCAATTTTAAGGATGCGATGTGTCAAAATGGGTGCACCACGCTTGGGCTGCAGGAGGGGTGGGTTTTCTGCACACTGCATGCAGTGTGAATGCGCAACATAGATGAGAGGTCGTGTCAAAAGCTCACCTCAAACATCTAAGTATTGTGCCGCCATACCGAAATCCACATAATGTCCAGTTGGTGCTGTAGTGTTCTTTTCTGTTTCGTCCAAAGAACGCACCTTCAGCGCGTTCTCTGTAGGTCCTCAAGACCGCCGATGTTCACAGCAGAAGGAGAGTCCTGGGCAGATGGGCAGTGGTCCAGTGGGGGCTGTGCGCAGTCTTCACACCACTGTCTTTTCCAGCCCACAGCCATTGTGCCTCGTGCGCACTGGGAAGCCTACAGGCGTGGCAACCTCCCACTGCACAACCCAGTTTCAGACTCAACTAAACACAATCAACTACTTGTCTGATCCACACTAGACAGCTCTGTACCTTGATTCCGCGACCTCAAGTGGTCTTGCAACTGCCCCCCCCCCCCATTCCTTTTCCCCACACCGGTCATTCAACAATGAAACATGTGCACCCATCTTTTATCTCCCCACACAGACATGGATGGTTTTTTTTGTGCC
This sequence comes from Eutreptiella sp. 'Long Island Sound 2002', assembly GCA_964036045.1. NCBI lineage: Eukaryota > Euglenozoa > Euglenophyceae > Eutreptiales > Eutreptiaceae > Eutreptiella > Eutreptiella sp. 'Long Island Sound 2002'. The sequence continues at coordinate 27,464,282 of OZ038399.1, read as the reverse complement.
CAAGGCCCTTGTTGAGGCCTCAGATTTGCAACGATGTTTGCGACAAGCAGCGCAACAGTACCATGCATCAACGCACAAGGGGAAGACCAGAGGTTCATACAAGAACAAACCATGGGCTGCCTGGTCTGAAAAGCGTGCTGAATGCACACAAGAATATACCCGTAATGGAATTTCTGGAGTTAGATTGCGGTACGGTAAAACACATCCACCAGCAAACACAATTCCCAACTGGGCCAAGGCAAAGGCGAGTGACCGATGTCTGCGAAATGCTAGCTGACCTAGTGCCCTAAGTTGCGAAGAGGCAGAGGCTGTGAAAGCGGCTTTTGATGCATCCTGGACAGAGGGTGACCGGGAGTTGGTTGTCATGTTAGCCGACGAAACTGTTCACGCTACACGACCTACTTAAGAGGAACACGAACGACCGGAATTCACCAAAGACTGGGCCAGAAAATGGGCCAAACGCAACGAGTGGACAAAAAAGATTAGAACCACTGACAGACTGCCATGCACGAACGAGGACTTGGTTGAAGATAATGTGTCGCGCCAGAAATTACTCCACGGCCAACCATCCAAAGCCCACCAGGAAATAGCAGCAGGTACCTAGAAGCCACCAAGAAATATCATGAGCCAAGTGTCTTGTCTTGCCCCTATCCAATTGTTCGTTCCGAATGTTTTGGTATGAAAAGCAGTTTTTGTGCTGAATTGCCTGGATTCAAAGGTTTGCACAAGCATCGTTGGAGGATTCTCTGGTGTGTTGAGTGTTTAAGGCCCTTTGCCTAGCTTGCAGCGTGCAGTTCTCTGATGAAGTGCACCAGCTGGTGATGTCACTGTGCCCGAGTGCATGCAAGCACCCCTACGTCGATAAACACCTGATGGTATGAGGGATGGAGTAGGGATATGGCCTTATTTGCGATTTTCAGAAGTTACTTCAAATTTATATAGGAACAGAAATCGTGAGCCCATCTTCTGAAACTTGTCTTGCCATGTGTGCATAGGTGTGCGAACTCTGCTGTTTCAAAAAAAGATCACATGTGTGTTCTTGATGTCTCGTTGGACATTACTGTAAAATATCAGAAGCGAGGGTGATTTTAACAATTCAGATTGGGACAGGTATTGCCTGTTGCCCCCTGTGAGCTCTCCGGTCTTTTTAAAGAAAGTGATGAATTGTACTTTGAGTCTTGTCCACTTTGGTAGAATTATTTGCCATGTTTAAGGCATTTTGTATTTGCTGTAGCACCCTGTGAGACACCCTATCTACAGTGTCGGAAGTGAGAAAAATGGATTTTCCTTGACGCGCGCTATCGGGTTAGTGACAGTGTGATAGATTTAGATTGTACGTATTGAGATGGATCACAGACAACGGTAGGTCAGATCATGTCGCCCTCGGGCCGCGATCGGTACTATCGGTTTTGTATTACAAATGTGAGATAGATAAAGTCAAGTTGGATCGTGTTCGTGGATTGATTTTGATGCCGTAGGACAGCGATGAATTTGTTTTACCATTCGAGACACCGGATGCCGCCTTCGCTACGCTGTTTGCATGCCTCTCTTTTTGGTGGACATCATTGCATGCATTCATTGCATTCTTGCATGTATTGGTCATTCATTGTTAGTTTACTAGAGTGGGAGTGCACATAGCAACATACATCCTTCGGTCAAACTGTGTGCATTTCAGTCATTGCATGTCATTCAATGCACCTCATTGAAAAACGAGTGATATGTACATTACATTCATTGAGATTCATTTCGTTTGTACAATATTTGTATTCGATGATGTTGTTAATGCGTTGTTACACATGAGAGCAACACACATAACATGCACTCGTTACACTCATGCATGGTAGTTAAACTTATGAGCATGGCATATGGGAAAGATAATAGTTGCCTAGTTAGCATGCATGGCTTTCTTTGTTTCCATGCATGTCTTCATTTGCTCTTAGACACTATGCCGAGGTGATCCGAGCCATGCGTGGATGGGCCCGGGGGATACAAGAGGCATCGGAGCCTCAATCGTATATGAAGAGGTTCAACCAGGTCCGGCATAGGGAATAAAGATGCACTTATGCCGTACTGAGGAGTGCATTGCCTCGTGGTGACTTTCTTTGTTTTTTCCTTGCTTTGCCTTTGCTCCTGTTCGTTTATGTTTTGTTAATGGAGAATCCCATACGAATATTTTGTATCAAAATGGTTTACCGCAAACAAACAATATGGGAATTGTTTTTTTTGTTGGTAAATTTTTCCTCGTGTGCACCCTTCCCAAAAATTATGTAGTTTTATGAGCCCATTTTCCAAACTTTGTTTTTGTTAGTTTTTCTTTTAGGTTTGCTTATCTGTGATTCGTTGAAACAGAATCATTGTGGGGAATTCAGGATCAATTAAGGCATACATGCAATGGAGTTGAAACTCATTTTATCTTTCTTCGGGTCATGGGGAGAGTAACGACACACACAGACACACACAAACACACACAAACATACACAAACATACACACACACACACACACATGCACATGCGCACACATACACAAACACACACACAAATACACACACAAACACAAATACAAACACAAAAGGTGACACAGAGACACAGAAGAACAGCAAATGACTAGTGACTCCGTTTTCGTTTCCATAACATAAAATGTTTCCAAATGAGTTTCGGTTGTGTTTATGTATGTGTTTGTGTGTCCGTAACGCATACAAACCATACACTCTTTGTTTTCTTGGTTTTCTTTGTAAAAAAAGTGAAACCATGATATTCAACTAAACAATCACCTTGGTCTACATGCCTAAAAGCATACAAAGGAGAAACCAATGAAGGAATGATAATTCACATTGATGAACAAACATGTATGCTTTGCACACAGCTTTACTAACATAGGTAACTCAACACAGGAACGCACATATGTATGGAACATTGCATCGAACCATGATGATATGTATGTATGTCAACAAGACTCCAATCAACCAACGTGCATGAATGAACATGGCCACATGCCATGTGAATGAATGACAATTGCTCAATAGCAACAAAGCAAACATCAAATGACCAAAGACGTATACATCTACACAACAAATGCGTCGCCTTGCAAATGAATGTCCATTCGCCGTAATCAATAAAGCAAATAATCCCTTGAGTGCCATGCCGTCATGCAAATATGTTCTAACCATTCTGATACCCAATTGGCATGGCAGTGTGTTTAACCTATGCTGATGATCCCAAGATAAGTAAACTACAACAGAAGTGATAGACCAGAATCTATCAACAGAGAAACACACAAAATTAAGAGCACAATCTGAATCCTAACAAAATCCAAAGTACAACTGATAGTACTGACTGTGACAGCAGAAAGCGGCGCCTTCTCGACGCATTTGAAAATAGATCAAGAAGGCTTGTAACACATGTAACATTGTAGCACCCAAGGAAAAACTGGTTTTTGTTGAGAACGTTTTATAGTGATTTCAACACTGTGTGTTTGTTGTGCCTCTCCTGCTGCTTGCTGCTGGTGTAGGGTTCCTGCTGCTTGTTTTTGATGAGGAAAATGTTTTATTGTTGAAATACAACCAATCCAGGATAACCCAAGCCAGAGATAAGCAAGTAGAAGATATGCAGGATCAAAGCATGAAGGGCTGCAGTCACAAAGAGTTAGATAAAGACAACTATCAACAATAGACCACAGCAATTAGCATACATTGCAACTCAGGATGAAATATTTTATATGATTGAGAAAAACTGATTGGAAAACTGCCCCAAGGGCTCACTCTCATCCACAGTGCCATCTTGAGATGTGCACTCTTTGTTTTTGGGTCCCACAGGTGCTGAGGTGGCATGGCTTGTGGCACTGAGGTCACTGCCATGTCACATGGGATAATCTTACTTAGCTAGGCTGACTGGGTATTGAACCCAGGACCTCTCAAAAAGAGGTACCCCAGCCTCCTAGGGTGCATACCACTAGGACAGCTAAGAATTCATGAGAAAACATAGATGAGTTCATAGGCTCTGCCTTTAATATATCAGTGCCTCAGCAGCCCAGGAACAGATGTTTTAGTGCCTATAGCTTGGGGATTAAGGGGTCCACACAATCTCCTGATTGAGTGTTTGGTTCCATAGGTCAAAATGTGTTATCACCCATTTTGGTTAGGCCAATACTAAGATAAAAATGCAAGAGTGCTTAGAGCACCTCTAATACAACTAAAGTATACCCTAAAGCATTGGAAAAGCACTTTTTCTTACTCCCCCCTTGTGCTGTGGTGGCCAGCACTATCGCATTTTCAGGAAAAAGGTTTTTTTTCTTGGCCTTTCCTTGGTTTCCACATCTACTTTAAAATACCTATAGCTTCCCTAAAACTGGAAAGGAGAGCTTTACCATGGCCAGCGACTCTTGCTGCATTGTTGATGACAATCTCCAACAGAAAACTCAGCGCTCTTGGCGCTGCCGGGGTTCCTGTGGCTTGGTGGGGTTAGAATAGGGCATGCCAAGACCATATGCATATGCATCCCTCCCTCCAAGCTGCAGCGTAACACAACCCAACGCCAGACTCTCATAGGACGCTCGACCCAAGTCTCAAGGAACCTGACGGAGACACCTGTCCTGGTACTGGGGCGAGGGTGCGCAGATTTAATTAGAATTGCCCCTTGGAGGGGTCTTGATTCTGGTTCAGTCTCCTGCTGCTGCTTTTGGGCCCGAACAGCGGCCTACTCAACGAGGCTTTGCGAGGAGGTCTGTACAACAGAGGAATGGGAGGATGAGGGGCGAATCCACGCAAATGCGAAGCCACAACACCTAAATCCGTCAAATGACGGCCTGGAATTTTTCTGAAGGCACACACCTGGACAGAATCCAACTGTGCATCAGATGCACATTTTTATAAAATTTGTAGTCATCTCTTGATTTTTTAAATCAAGAAATTCCCACGCAAAAAAAGGCGGCGGGCAGGAGCGGCTCCTAGCGAAGCGCCGGAAAATAAAGAATTAATAAGATTATAAACGTATGTTACGTATAATGACGAAAATGACGAAACACACATAAATAGACTAACATAAAGATTACACCCACATTGACAGAAAGAATTCAAGATTCAAGATTTCAAAAATCAACAAAAGGACTTCAATAGATTCGGGCCACGCGACGCAGGCGACGGTGAAATGCGGCAGGGAGCGACAGGAAGGCGATAGGGTGGCGACAGGAAGACGACAGGGTGGCGACAGGAAGACGACAGGCCAGCGGCAGGCCAGCGGCAGGGAAGCAACAGGACGCGACAGGCAGGCGACAGGAAGGCGACAGGGGAGCTGCGACAGGAGGGCGACAGGAGGGCGTCAGGGCGGCGACAGGCTGGCGACAGGGAGACGGCAGGGAAGCGACAGGAAATAAGACATAGCGGCAGGATAAGCGACAGGAAAGCGACAGGAAGACGACAGGAGGGCAACAGGGCTAGCGGCGACAGGGAAGCGACAGGGAAGCGACAGGAGAAAGCGACAGGAGAGCGACAGGAGAGCGACAGGAGAGCGACAGGAGAGCGGCAGGGTGTTTTTTTGCGACAGGAAGGCGACAGGGGTGCGACAGGAGAGCGACAGGCCTGTGGAAGACAACAAGTGGGACATAATAGTACATGGATTTTTATACAGGTGGATATATGTAAAGAAAATGAGAACCAATGTTTTACATTTATTTGGATTCTTATGAAGATGTCATTTCATTGTTAGATGGATAAACTTTTAGCGTTTGGTGAATTTTCATCTGTTATCGATTCATTCCGCAGGTAGATTTCGCCTGAAACTGAGAACTAAATGATAAAGATAAGTGTCAACTGCAAACCTTCCCGATCAGCAATGACCCCGACAGGTCCCGACAGCAAGAACTCGTCCCGACAGCAAGAACTTTTATTTATGCAAGCATTTCATTGAGTTAATCTAAAAATTCCTTGAACGTGGCCGAGATGTCTGCCAAGGACCTTGATGAGGCTCAGCGAGTGCGGGCACGTAGCTCCAGTGCACCACCTCCTGGGTCTTTGCACGGTACTGAGGCAACGGCCCGACGAAACCGAGAAGGGACGGTTGCAACCCTCCTACGCAGGGAGTTGGCGGCACCGACCGCCCACGAGGATGGCAATAACCTGACCACCAATGCCTACCGCAACAAAGTGTGTACCAATCCTTGGAGGTTGTGCAACTTGCGAGTGCCGGTTGACTGCTCCAAAAATTTGTGTGCCACTTGTTGCCGTGGGCTTGGGGGGGCCCTGTTGGTAGTTTCCAACGCTCTGGGTGTTGGTCATGCAATGCCAGAGTGCTTGAGCAATCCAATGGTATGCCATTCCGTTGGAAGTGCACGGCGACCTGGGCACATCCCTACTCCTTAGCATTCTTGGACGAGTACGTGCATTCTCTAACATCAAGAAGTTTGGCCTTTTTCATCGAGTGAAGAGCCGAGGTGGATCATTCGAATATAATGAGTTGACCTACTTTTTCTTGGTGGCGTGTGTACTACATAGTTGTGAGATTCACTTTGATTTCCAAAATGGTTGCGAGCCTACAGCTGAGCGGCCATGCAAATGTGCATAGTAGATCACCAAGGGTGTTAGGAATTTATGATTGTCAAAGAATGCAAATGATTGAACCATCGATCTGCGATTTGCATCATTGCTTTGCACGCCTTTGGGGAGGTTTGCTATGGCGAGATCTGACAATTTGGCATGAACAAAGAACATTTTTGTTACTATCTAACTGCCTGTTTGAGGTGTTTGTGGCTTTCCATCGATAGGGTAACACATTGGGCAACAGGGAGACGACAGGGAGGCGACAGGGAGGCGACAGGAAGGCGACAGGCAAGCGACAGGCAAGCGACAGCCTAGCGACAGGAGAGCGACAGGTTACCACGTTGGGCGACAGGGAGGCGACGGGGAGGCGACAGGGATGCGACAGGGAGGCGACAGGAAGGCGACAGGCAAGCGACAGGCAAGCGACAGCCTAGCGACAGGAGGGCGACAGGTTACCACGTTGGGCGACAGGGAGGCGACAGGGAGGCGACAGGGAGGCGACAGGGAGGCGGCAGGAAGACGACAGGAAAGCGACAGGCAAGCGACAGGCAAGCAACAGGAGAGCGACAGGTTACCACGTTGGGCGACAGGGAGGCGACAGGGAGGCGACAGGGAGGCGACAGGGAGGCGGCAGGAAGACGATAGGCAAGCGACAGGAGGGCGACAAGGAGGCAACAGGAAATAGCGACAAGAGAGCGACAGGAGGGAACGACAGGAGAGTGACAGGAGAGCAACAGGAAGGCGCCAGGCAAAAATTAGCATGGCAACAGGAAACAACAGGAAGCGACAGGAAGCGACAGGATAGCGACCGGAGAGCGGCAGGAAAGCGACAGGGAAGCAACAGGGGAGCGACAGGGGAGCGACAGGGGGCTAAAAGTGCCAAAACAGCGACAGGGAGGCGACAGGGAGGCGAAAGGATGGCGACAGGAGAGCGAGGTGGCCCGAATCTAATGAATCAGGTATAAACCACAGGTGTGCTCGTCTCGTATGCAGCATGCACATTGCTCGTCTGGTGTCTCCGTGAACGTGCCTTGTAGCAGAACTAACAAACGATAGAGGGTTAGATCAGAACGATTGCAGATGCTTAGAGGTAAGTCCAGGGTGATTAGACATACACACATATGCATAGCGTCGTTTCTGGCTTGTGTCACGCTTTCCCTTCACCTTGCTTCACTCTCCAGCGGTGAGTAAGGTAGGTAAGCCCAGGTGGGGCCACCTCCTGGTGGAGTTCGTGATGGTGGGTAAGATTAGGAAGATTGCCACAGGTTGAGCGTCAACTCGTGCATGCTCGTGCATTCACACACGCATTAAAGGGTAGGACACGCGAAATGCGCACGGTAAACCTTGTTTAGGTTACCCAGGGGCTCCACCCCACATTCTATAAGAGAACGGGTGGAGTTCCTTAAGGTTGCTTGCTTGATAGGGGCGTTTGTGGACAGCGTATTATGGGGCCATCTGAGAAGCGTATAATACGTGGAGATGGTCTTGGTTGCTGCGCTGCAAACGCCCCTTCATCCGCCTTTGCTCTTCAGGTAGGAAGGTCAGGGTGAACTGGTGCAGTCCCAAGACGTGCTAAAATATACGGCGCTGATGACACAAAGAACAAGCTACGACTCAGCCAGGAGTGGCAAGCGTAGCCCGACATCTTCAACATTCACGCTGTGCACGCAAAAAGTGCATCCCTTCCCTCCAAGCCTTAGCAGGGAAGCGCGCAGTTGCGTCCCTGTTAGGCCACAGCCGCTTAGTAGCGTCGTGTTCTCTTGCTTTCTCACACGAGGGTCAGTAGGACCCGTGACTCCGTCAACAGCAACACCAAGTAGCGTGTGTAGGTGTTAGGGTCAGCAGGCCTGGCAGGAGCTGAGTGCAAGTGATGAGTGCTCACCCTGCCTTCGAAGGCCGGTGCTGGCGTTAGTGCGTGTAGTGTAGTGGTGTCTCCTGTCCCGCGTGCTTTTCCACGTGGGCAGGGGAGTGCGTTAGCTTTTGGCCTTTAGCAAAAATGGGCGTTTTGTATGCCCTTAGCACACTTGGCCACCCCTCCCCTCTAGTAGGTAGGGCTTTTGCCGTCTTCCCCCAAGGATAGGCGCCAGCACAGAAATCTGGCGCCATAGGAGTGGTAATAGTAACTGACTAGGACCTTCGGTTCGACATCAGCGAAGCCCGTTAAGTCGGGAGCCACGCCTGGGAGAGAAGTGAGACACACACAGACATACGTAGCACACTTAGGGGTAAGGTTCAGTCCCTAGCTTTAGTCTTGGAGGCAAGAGTCTCAGCGAGCCTCAGCAACTCACCAAGGTTGTTCTGGGACAAGTAGTCTACCAGAACTGAGTTTAAGTGTCCCTTAGGTAGAACAAACGCAGAGAAGGGCTCCCAGGTGGCCTCTTCAACTCCAAACCCTTCCCAGAGGGTGAGGAAACGCCAACCCTGGCGATAGCGGTGGCGTAGGACAGACTTCACCAGGTAGAAGCCCTCCTTAGCCATCTCCTCGGCGTTCATGTCGGAGACTTCCCCTTCAACTTCAATAGGGCTGGCAGCCCCTTGTAGGTCTAGGGCGGAGATTTCCTCATCCTTCAGCTCCCACTCTTCCCCACAGAGGTCTTCAGGATCATAGTAGCGCTTCAGGTGTTGAGCAGCGCACAGCAGGGTCCCCTCTAGACGGGGAAAACACCGCACCGTTATATGGTGTCCATCCACAGATAGAACCTTGTAGGGCCCGAAGTAGGCGTCATCGCTGGTAGAGTTTGGCCAGCCGGGTAGTCGGCTGTGGTGCACCAGCACCCAGTCCCCCTCTTGGTAGGTGGCAGACACTCGGTGCTTGTTCTTCTTGTTCCACTGACGCGCCCTCACTCTCTGGAGCATAGCCTTGGCCTTGTCCACCTTCGCTTGTTGCTCTTAGACCCACTCACCCACGGAAGAATGGGTGTCTTGTGGATAGGGGGCATGTAGGAACCACGCCGGGCGCCCTAGGAATAGCTCATGGGGCGAGTAGCCAGTGGCCAACTCTCTTGGGAGTTCATCATCAAGGATATGACGGGGAGTAGTCTCACCCAGTCTCTGGTGCGCTCAGTTTTGCAAGATATCCTTACGTTTTCCTTGAGGACACGGATCTATCGCTCACATAGGGGGTTGCTCGTGTGAGAGCAGGGCATCCCCGTAGACACCTGGACATTGAGGGACCTCAGGACCCTCTTGTACCAGCCGGTATCTGAGCGTACTCGTACGTCCTCATCGGAGTTGATCTCCTTGGGCGCCCCATAGACACAAAACCACTCCTCCAGGAGTATCTTGATAGTCTCCTCTCCGGTAATGTGCTTGGTACATGGGAACACCCTGGTAAACCTGGTCAACCCACAGGTTACCACGAGGGCGAAGTCATAGCCCCCGAAGTTCGGCACCTCCGTGTAGTCCACGTATAGAACACTGTTAGCACAGTGAGGGATGGGCAGGGTCGAGTAGAGACCTCTGTCCCTGATCCCCCCTGGTTTGCAGGACCTGCACGGGCACTTGTCCACGATAGGCTGGAGGGCTTTCCGCAGTTGATCGTCAGTCAACGTAGTGTGGAACCACTGCTTGAATAACCTCAGGGTACGGTCAGCACCCACATGACCACTGGACTCATGGGTCCACATCAGCAGCGCTGGGACTCTGTCACTGGGTACCACGATGCGGTCCTCGTGCCAGAGGTAGCTCTTGTCCCTCTTCCACTGATCTTGGTTGACCAGCAGGGGTTCAAGGCGTTTCTCCAGGCGCTTGTAGATATCCCCAAAATCCATCAGGTACTCCAATTGTTGGAGTCCATCCAGGGGGCGTATCATAGTCATGTTGAGGTCCAAGTGGACGTCCATACGGCTGAACGCGTCATTAGCCAGCGCTTCAGACCGGGCACCAATCAGGGCGTCGAAGTTGTTGCGGCTGATGTAGTCTGCACACTCGTTCTTCACTCCCTGGATATGGTGTACCGTCAGCCGTAGTTGGCTCAGCTAGGTCCACCAGCGCCGTAGCTTGGCCTTCTCAGGTGGGGGAACCTTCTGGAAAGTGCGAATCGGCTCTTGGTCGCACAGCCAGGCCCCAGGGTTACTCCCCAACAGTCGTGCTTGTGAGGATAGCACCAGCATACCCGCGAGCAATTCCTGCTCATAGGTGGAGTAGTTCCCCCTGGCCTGGTTCCATTTCCAGTTCCAGTGGCCCAGAGGTACGTGGACCCACTTGTCGCCAGGGTAGCTGTGCTTGAGAGTTCCATCTCGGTTGAGACCTTCAGTCCCCCATTGGGAAATGGCCGAGTCGAACTCCTCCTTCTCTAGTGCTTGCCATTGGAACAACGTTCCACCACCCCCCACATTGCTGGCGTCGGTCACCAGGACAATCTCCCCTTGTGCCCTAGGCATGCCCAAGCACTTAGCGTTGGCCACCTTGTCTTTGAGCTCGTCAAACGCTTGTTGCTCTTGTGGGCCCCAGCGCCAAGTAGTACTCTTCTTGATCAGGTCCATCAGAACGGCGCTGGTATAGGTGAAGTTTTTGATATGGCGGCGATAGAAGTTGCACGCCCCAATGAAACTGCGTACATCATGAAGTCCTTTCTTGGGGTCTTCGTGTCGTACCTTAGCGTCCATCAGGGGTTTGGCCTTAGAGGCCGCTGGGGTCCACCACCCATAGCCAACGTCAAACCCCAGGTACTGCATGGTCTCCTGCATGAACTCACACTTCTCCAGCTTGAGTCGTGTGTGGTTCAGTTGGCAGACTGCAAAGAACTCACCCAAGAGGATTAGGTGATCCTCCTGGGTATTGGTCCCGAGGCATACATCGTCGATGTGAGCCTCCATCTGGGCCCCACGGGATATAAGTTCCTGCACCTTAGGTCTCCTTCGTAGGATGGACAAGATCTTGTTCATCAGCTCTCGGAATAGAGAGGGTGCGTTGCCCACGCCAAACGGCATGACCTTCCACTTGAACACCCTCCCCTGAGGGGTGATGAAGGCTAGTAGCTCCTGAGCGTTGGGTGTCAGGTCAACCTGCGAGAATCCACTCCTCTTGTCCATCTTGGTCTTGTAGCGACAGGAGGCTATCTTCTGAAGGGTAGACTCCATATTAGGAATGGACCCTGAGTGGTTCAGCGTTTTCTTGTTCAGCTCTCCGTAGTCCACTACCAGCCGTTTGGCTGTAGACCCAGGTTTAGCCACCAGGAAACAGGAGTAAGAAAAAGTGCTTTTCCAATGCTTTAGGGTATACTTTAGTTGTATTAGAGGTGTTCTAAGCACTCAGGCATTTTTATCTTAGTATTGGCCCTACCAAAAGGGGTGATAACACATTTTGACCTATGGAAGCAAACACTAAATCAGGATGTTGTGTGGACCCCTTTATCCCCAAGCTATAGGAACTAAAACATCTTTTCCTGGGTTGCTGAGGCACTGACATACTGAAGGCAGAGCCTATGAATTTATCTATGTTTTCTCATGAATTCTTAGCTATCCTAGTGGTATGCACCCTAGGAGGCTGGGGCACCTCTTTTTGAGAGGTCCTGGGTTCAATACCCAGTCAGCCTAGCTAAGTAGGATTATCCCATGTGACATGGCAGTGACCTCAGTGCCACAAGCCATGCCACCTCAGCACCTGTGGGACCCAAAAACAAAGAGTGCACATCTCAAGATGGCACTGTGGATGAGAGTGAGCCCTTGGGGCAGTTTTCCAATCAGTTTTTCTCAAACATGTAAAATATTTCATCCTGAGTTACAATGTATGCTAATTGCTGTGGTCTATTGTTGATAGTTGTTTTTATCTAACAGAAAAGTTTATAGTGTTTTCAGCACTGTGTTTTTGCTTCTCCTGCTGCTTGTTGTTGCTGTAGGGTGTCCTGCTGCTTGTTTTGGATGATGAAAAGCTTTTGTTTGTTGAAATACAGTAAAGCCAAGTCAATCCAGGATAGCCCAAGCCAATAGTATGCAAGGAGAAGGTAATTCAGGATCAAAGCATGAAGGGCTGCAGTGTAAACGGTGAAAGATGATTGGATATTCACAGAAACTACAGCTCAGGTCACAAATGAATGCATATTCACAAAGATAGCTGAAATGTTTTAGGAAAAGAGTTAGAAAACTGCCTCAGGATCACTCTCTCTCCATAGTGCCATCTTAGGAGATGTGCACTCTTTGTTTTGGGTCCCATATGTGCTGAGGTGGCATGGTATGTGGCGATGAGGTCACTGCCATGTCACATGGGATCTTCCTACTTAGCTAGGCTGACCAGGAATTGAACCCAGGACCTCTCAAAAAGAGGTGCCCAGCCCCCTAGGGTGCATACCACTAGGATAGCTAAGAATTCATGGAAAAACATAGATAAATTCATAGGCTCTACTTTAGGTATGTCAGTGCTCAGTCAACTCAGGAAAAGATGTTTTACTTCACATTGAAAGGGGATTAAGGGGTCCACTCCATATCCTGATTGGGTGTTTGGTTCCATAGGTGAAAATGTGTTATCACCAGTTTTGGTTGGACCAATACTAAGATTAAAATGCATGGATGCTCAGTGCATCTCTAATACAACTAGAGTATGCCTCAAAGCAATGGAAAAGCACTTTTTCTTACTCCCCCCTTGTGCTGTGGTGGCCACCACTGTTGCATTTTAGGAAAAAGGGAATTTTTCTTGGCCTTTCCTTGGTTTCCACACCTACTTTAAAATACCTACAGTTTCCCTCACACTGGAAAATGGGCGCTCACCATGGCTGGCGCTCTTTTGCTGCTTTGTATGTAACATATCCTACAGAAGACTCAGCGCTCATGGCGCTGCCGGGGCTCCTGTGGCTTGGCTGGGTTAGAATGGGAGCATGCCAAACATGTGCATATGCATCCCTCCCTCCAAGACGCAGCGTCGACACAACCCAAACGCAAGACACATTATACACGCTCGCATGGGTTCTCGTAAACCTGCTGGCGACCTGTGACCTGTCTTAGGGCGAAGGGAGTCGAAAGAAAATTAAATTTGCCCCTTGGTGGGGTCTTGGTTCTGCTCAGTCTCTCCAGGCACCTGCGTTTCGGCCCGAACACGGCCTACTCAGCGAGGCTGCGCGTGGGTATCTGCAGAGGCAGGAATGGGAGAATTATGGACGAATCCACGCAAAAACGAAGCAACGACACCAAAATCCGTCAAATGACGGCGTAGAATTTTTCTGAAACGACACACCTGAGCAGAATCCAATTGTGCATCAGAAGCACATTTTTAGAGAAATTATAGTCATCTCTGGATTTTTTAAATCCAGAAATTCATACGCATAAGATGGCAGCGCGCAGGAGCGGCTCCTAGCGAAGCGCCGGAAAATGGAGAAATAATGGAATTATAAACGTATGTCTCACGTAGTCTTGAAAATGATGAGACACACATTAATAAATAAACACACAGATTCCACCCACACTAATAGAAGCTTCAAAAATTCAAGAAATCGAGAATCAATCGAAAAGACTTCAATGAATCAGGTATAAACTACAGGTATGCTTGTCTTGGATGCCGCATACACATTGCTCGTCTCGTGTCTCCGTGAACGAGTCGTGTAGCAGTGTTAACAACGATAACCACGATAGGACGCGGTAGAGGGATTGATTAGAAAGATTGCAGATGATTAGCGGTCAGATCAGGGTGATTAGACATACACACAAGTGCATAGCAACGTTCATCGCGTGCGCCCCTTTTGTCCTCTCACCTTGCTTCACTTCCCAGCGGTAGGTAAGGTAGGTACGCCCAGGCGGGGCCACCCCCTGGTGGAGTCAGGATTGACGCGCAGATGGGCAGGTTTGCCCAAGATCTTGTCGCATACTCGTGCATGCACACACGCATTAAAGGGTAGGCCACGCGAAGTGCCCACGGTAAACCTTGTTTAGGCTACCCCGGGGCTCCTCGGTACGTTCTTTAAGAGAACCTGAGGAGTCCCTTAACGCTTGCTTGCTTGATAAGGGTAGCTGCTCCATGCAGCGTGTTTGCGGACAGCGTATTATAGGGCACACTAAGAAGGGTATAATACCTGGAGTGTGCCTTGGTTCCTCAGCCGCAAACGCCCTTTCATTTGCCTTTGCTTTACAGGTGGGCAGGTAGGGTGATTGGTGCAGCAGCATTTTTTTTTATGCCCTGCTAAACAAGGGCGCAGATCACACAAACAAGTAACTCCGCTCCGCCTGTGGCAGAGCAGGGAGTCCGACTTCATCGACATCTGCGCCTTGCACGCGAGAGCACTCCTTCCCTCCAAGCCCTAACAGGGGAAACGCGTTGTGGCGTCCCCTGTCAGGCCACAGTTGCTTAGTAGCGCTGTGTTCTCTTGCCATTTCACAGGAGGGTCGCTAGGACCCAAGAGACCTTCATCCTCGCAACGCCCAGTAGAGTGTGCGTGTAGGAGTGGTAGTCCTGAGTGGGGGCTAGAGCCAGTTGCCCAGTGCTCGCCCACCAGAGGGGTGCCACTGTAGGGTGTGCAGGACCTGTAGGGGGTGTGTCACTGTCCCACCCTTTTCCTGCAATTTTAGCGGGGTTGGTGGGCTGTGACAGTGGTTAGGTCAGTGTTTTGGCCACATAGCAAACAGGCGTTTTGCATGCCTTCATAGCTTTTGGCCACCCCTCCCTGTAGTAGACAGATAGGTAGGGAAAACAATACCTGGATTAGCACGCTGGGTATTCCCCCAAGGTTTTGCGCCAGCACAGAAATTGGGCGCATAGGGGAGGGGAGACCCGGGGCGTACCCCGTGGCATCAATAAGCCAACCCTCCAGGTTTAGCAAGGGCGCAGACTTGGGTATAATTAGGACACCACTTCTGCGGCTTGCTCTCAGGACCTTAGGACTAGCACACTCACACATACGCTTTCGCAGGTAAGGGTAAGGTTCAGTCCCTAGCTTTAGTCTTGGAGGCAAGCGTCTCAGCGAGCCTCAGCAACTCACCAAGGTTGTTCTGGGACAAGTAGTCAACCAGAACTGAGTTTAGGCGTCCCTCCGGTAGAACAAATGCAGAGAAGGGCTCCCAGGTGGCCTCTTCGACTCCAAACCCTTCCCAGAGGGTGAGGAAGCGCCAACCCTGGCGATAGCGGTGGCGTAGGACAGACTTCACCAGGTAGAAGCCCTCCTTAGCCATCTCCTCGGCGTTCATGTCGGGGAGTTCACCTTCAACTTCCATAGGGCTGGCAGCCCCTTGTAGGTCCAGAGCGGCGATTTCCTCGTCGTTCAGCTCCCACTTCTCCCCACAGAGGTCTTCAGGATCATGGTAGCGCTTCAGGTGTTGAGCGGCGCACACCAGGGTCCCCCCTAGACGGGGAGAACACCGCACCGTGATACGGTGACCATCCACAGATAGAATCTTGTACGGCCCGAAGTATGGGTCATCGCTGGTAGAGCGAGGCCAGGCGGGTAGTCGACTGTGGTGCACCAGCACCCAGTCCCCCTCTTGGTAGGTGGCCGGTACTCGGTGCTTGTTCTTCTTGTTCCACTGACGCTCCCTCACTCTCTGGAGCATAGCCTTGGCCTTGTCCACCTTCGCTTGTTGCTCTTGGACCCACTCACCCACAGAAGAATGGGTGTCCTCTGGATAGGGGGCATGTAGGAACCACGCCGGGCGCCCCATGAATAGCTCATGTGGCGAGTAGCCAGTAGCTGAACTCTCTTGGGAGTTCATCATCAAGGATATGACGGGGAGTAGTCTCACCCAGTCTCTGGTGCGTTTAGTTTTGCACCATATCCTGACGTTCTCCTGCAGGACACGAATCTGTCGCTCACATAGGGGGTTGCTCGTGTGAGAGTAGGGAATCCCCGTAGACACCTGGACATTGAGGGACCTCAGGACCCTCTTGTACCAGCCAGTATCTGAGCGTACTCGTACGTCCTCATCGGAGTTGATCTCCTTGGGCGCCCCATAGACACAAAACCACTCCTCCAGGAGTATCTTGATAGTCTCCTCTCCGGTAATGTGCTTGGTACATGGGAACACCCTGGTAAACCTGGTCAACCCACAGGTTACCACGAGGGCGAAGTCATAGCCCCCGAACTTCGGCATCTCCGTGTAGTCCACGTATAGAACACTGTTGGCACAGTGTGGGATGGGCAGGGTCGAGTAGAGACCTCTGTCCCTGATATCCCCTGGTTTACAGGACCTGCACGGGCACTTGTCCACGATAGGCTGGAGCGTCTTCCGCAGTTGGTCGTCAGTCCACGTAGTGTGGAACCACTGCTTGAACAGCCTCAGGGTACGGTCTGCACCCACATGACCACTGGACTCATGGGTCCACTTCAGCAGCGCTGGGACTCGGTCACTAGGCACCACGATGCGGTCCTCGTGCCAGAGGTAGCTCTTGTCCCGCTTCCACTGGCCTTGGTTGACCAGGAGGGGTTCCAGGCGTTTCTCCAGGCGCCGGTAGATATCCCCAAACTCCTGTAGGTACTCCGATTGTTGGAGTCCATCCAGGGGGCGTATCATGGTCATGTTCAGGTCCAGGTGTACGTCCATACGGCTGAACGCCTCCTTAGCCAGCGCTTCAGACCGGGCACCAATCAGGGCGTCGAAGTTGTTGCGGCTGATGTAGTCGGCACACTCGTTCTTCACTCCCTGGATATGGTGTACCGTCAGCCGTAGTTGACTGAGGTAGGTCCACCAGCGCCGTAGCTTGGCCTTCTCAGGTGGGGGACCCTTTTGGAAACTGCGGACCGGTTCTTGGTCGCATAGCCAGACCACAGGGTTACTCCCCAACAGTCGTGCTTGTGAGGATAGCACCAGCATACCCGCGAGCAATTCCTGCTCATAGGTGGAGTAGTTCCCCCTGGCCTGGTTCCACTTCTTGTTCCAGTGACCCAGAGGTACTAGGACCCACTTGTCGTCAGGGTAGCTGTGCTTGAGGGTTCCGTCTCGGTTGAGACCTTCCGTCCCCCATTGGGAAATGGCCGAGTCGAACTCCTCCTTCTCTAGTGCTTGCCATTGGAACAACGTTCCACCACCGCCCACATTGCTGGCGTCGGTCACCAGGATAATCTCCCCTTGTGCCCTAGGCACGCCCAAGCACTTAGCGTTGGCTACCTTGTCTTTGAGCTCGTCAAACGCTTGTTGCTCTTGTGGGCCCCAGCGCCAAGTAGTACTCTTCTTGATCAAGTCCGTCAGAACGGCGCTGGTATAGGTGAAGTTCTTGATGTGGCGGCGATAGAAGTTGCACGCCCCAATGAAACTGCGTACATCATGAAGTCCTTTCTTGGGGTCTTCGTGTCGTACCTTGGCATCCATCAGGGGTTTGGCCTTAGAGGCCGCTGGGGTCCACCACCCATAGCCAACGTCAAACCCCAGGTACTGCATGGTCTCCTGCATGAACTCACACTTCTCCAGCTTGAGTCGTGTGTGGTTCTCCTGGCAGACCGCAAAGAACTCACCCAAGAGGATTAGGTGATCCTCCTGGGTATTGGTCCCGAGGCATACATCGTCGATGTGAGCCTCCATCTGGGCCCCACGGGATATGAGCTCCTGCACCTTAGGTCTCCTTCGTAGGATGGACAAGATCTTGTTCATCAGCTCTTGGAACAGAGCAGGTGCGTTAGCCACGCCGAATGGCATGACCTTCCACTTGAATACCCTCCCCTGAGGGGTGATGAAGGCCAGTAGTTCCTGCGCGTTGGGCGTCAGGTCCACTTGCCAGAATCCACTTCGCTTGTCCATCTTGGTCTTGTAGCGACAGGAGGCTATCTTCTCCAGGGTAGACTCCATATTGGGAATGGACCCTGAGTGGTCCAACGTCTTCTTGTTCAGCTCTCCATAGTCCACTACCAGCCGTTTGGCTGTAGACCCAGGTTTAGCCACCAGGAAACAGGGGCTGCAGTGTAGGGGGTAGTCCCCGTCCTTGTACTCCAGGACTAGGCCAGCGTCGATACATTCTTGTATCTGTCGCTCAATCTCGTCGGCCTGCTCTTTAGGAGCTGGATAGGGTCTCCTCCGGATCTTGTGACCCACGAACTCGGGTTTCAGCTTCAGGTCCATCTGTACCAGCTTGTTGCATGAGGCTGGAGGGGGTAGTTCTCCGAACACCTCCAGATAGGTCCTTATCAGCTTCTGTACCCGCGGGTCCAATACCTTGATCTTGTCCTCCATGTCCTCGTCGGAGTGTAAGTTGCTTGCCCCTTGAATAGACGTCGGGAGGTGGTCCTCCACCGACTCTTCGCCCGCGGTAGCATCCTTCAGCCCTTGGTAGGCATATAGAAGGTCTTGCTCGACCATCTCCGGTGGACGATGGCAACATAGGCACGCTCGAGGGGGTTCACATACACATTCCTCCGAGAGGTCGTCCTCTTCTGGGGTCCTCACATGGGCACCCCATACGCTCTTCATGAGCTTGAGATCTACCTCCCTTTGCCAGGTGGTGATCTTCTGTTCGAGGTCCTCCTTCAGTTGGGATAGGTCTCCCATACGTCCTTGCTTCAGTGGCCAGGAGCTGCGGGTAGGCTTCGCGTAGCATAGCTTTTTCGCCACCAACTTCCTCTTGGAATCCACATACTCCCTGAGCCTGGATCGAGGGTCCAGCTCCTCATCCACGGGGTCTTCTACCCTCATGGAGAGTAGGGGTTTTAGTGGGGCGACGTACTCGGCGTTCTCCACTTCCTCCACCGCGGTCTGCACGAAGAAGGCGTCGTGCTCAGTTTCGTCGTCTGAGTGGATAGAGCTAGGTAGCTCAGATAGTCCACACTCAGAGACTCCATCAGGTACAGGTACATGACAGGGAGAGTTGGGGGCGTTGGTGTCAGTCACGACGTACTCATCTCCTCCGGGTGTAGTTTCAACAGCATCTTGAGGTCGTAGGCGATCCTTCAAGTCACCCAAGGCGAGTCCATCGCTTTCTCGTTGTATAGCCTGGACCAGAGTAGGGTCCAGGTCTTCCCAGGGAATGGTGGTAAGACTTCCGTCCACCACGCTGAGCATACTCCCCCATCCGGGCTTCCCAATGGGCGTCTTGCGTCCCAGAGGCACGTAGATGGCCTCATCAGGTAATCGCACCGAGCTGATAGTCAGCTTGTCAAGGAGGGTTCGCCAGTACTCGTTGCCCCCATGGGCTCCCCAATCGGGGGAACACAGGACCATACGGGAACGTTCCAAGGCCACCTTGGTCAGCACCTTCCCCAGTTCACTGAATCTGGGGTTCCCGTAGGCCATCCCGAAAGAGGGCCAGTAAAATTTGTAACTGCAGTTCTTCCCCTTGCTGCAGTATAGGTCCAGTACATGCTGCTTGTCGCTGGCGAACAGCTCCACACTTAGGTCTTCTCGAGAGTAACCCAACTCCTTCAGACCTTGGTCTAGGACTTCCCCCAATAGTTGATGGTCCTCAGTGTTTGAGGCCGCCATCATGTTCGAGGGCTCCTCCTTCGATAGTCTCAGGTAACTCGAGGTATGTTCCGACTGCTCCAGTGGCACAGACTCTCTGCCACTGCCGTGGTCCACGTACAGGAGGTAGGGCGCTTGCAGCGTCAGGGATTGTATCTGGGAGTGCTGCACGAAGAAGTCAGTACCCAGTACAAAGTCGAAGGCCTCAGTGTCCATCACATAGAACCGATGGGCGATAGTTCGAGAGCCCATAGGTACCTCCACTTCACAGTCCCCGCAGCTGTGCACCATATGTCCATCCCCCATGCGTATAGCGGCGGTGGTCATGGTGTTCTTCAGGCTCCCACAAGGTACAATTTTCTTGGCCACTATAGATATTGTGGCGCCAGTATCCAGTACCCCCAGGTATTCACGTCCCCCTAGTCGGATACGTACCCAAAACACCAGGTCTTGGGTGCCACCAGAGCGTCCCCGTCAGAATTCCGCGGGACAGGTCACCTCGAACCCCTTGTTCCGCAATTTGCGGGCCATCCTCATGAAACGGCTTCTCTTCTTGGCGTTGCCGTCATCACCACCTTCATGCTCACGCTTGGCTCCTTGTTCTTCCTGGGCCTGCGTCTGTGAGCGTGTGGTAGGTCCAGACTGCCGTCCAGAGGGCTCGGAGTTCCCCCCTGGATTAGGGTTGGGGTTACCTCCGTTCTTGTCCTTGTTCTTGTTGTCGTTCTGGCGGTTAGCGCCTCCTCCTCGTCCACCTTGACCCTTGTCTTGACCACCTTGACCACGTCCTTTCGACTTGCCCTTGCCGGAGTCGTTGCCTTTGGCCTTGCCTCCACCTTTGCCTGAGCTTTTGCCAGGATCTTCCCCCTTAAGCTTCGCCGATAGGCGCTGCTTATGGTAGCACTCATCCTCGTAGTGCTTCCGCTTACCGCAGAATGCACACGTGATGGTGCAGCGGTAATGATCCGGCAGCTTCACTTTGGCGCCGGTGATCTTCTCCTGCTGCTTCCCCTGGACGACGAAGCAGTCTCGCTGCTCGCAGTCAGAGGCGTGCTGCAGGAGGCCCTGCTCATCTCTGGCATCACACCAGAATAGCTCCTTCACGTTCTCCATTAGGCGGGCGTGGGGGTGTTTGGGGGTAGTCCCCTGCCCAGGTCGGGACCCTTGGTACCCTTTGCCTCCAGAACCTCCACCAGGACGGTAGTTGTTCAGGTGCTGGTCGCTCTCCTTCTCCAGCGCCATCTCCAGGAGCAGCACGCATAGATCCTCGTAGCGGAGGGATCTAGCCTTGCGCTCAGCCGTCAGACGGCACTCGTCCCATAGCTCTCGGGGGAGCTTGGCGCACAACCAGAACAGCAGGTCGTCGCTGCTGTAGGAACCGGGCGTCAGTCGTCCAGCCCAGTGATCCAAGTCCGCCAACAGCTCGGAGACCCTGCCAGGTTTGGGGTTGTTGGGCAGCACGGGCAGGTTCTGGATCTCGGCCCTGATGGAGAGGTCGGTCTCGTAGGTCGGGTACTGCCTCTCCAGGGCAACCAACACGTCGGCAAAGGTGGCGGAGTTTGTGACGATCTGCCTGACCTGCTTCTCCAGGTACTTGGTCTTGCAGCACTGCAGGAGCAGATCGCACTTCACTCGCCCACTCGCGTGGGTTTGACCGGTCAGTCGTAGGAACCGGCCAAAGTTCTCAGCGAACTCGCTGAGGTCCTTGCCTGTGAACTCAGGCAGGTTCACCACTATCTTGGAGTTGGCAATAGCCTTCGCCTCCTGAGCTCGGCGTCCTTCAGGGCGTCGGGTCTTCTTCTTCTTCTTCTTCTTCTTCTTACCCTTGGGCTCCTCGGGGTCCTCAGGGTCCTCGTCGTCTGAGGGCGAAGAAGAGTCCATTGACGGCGGCTCGTCGTCGGAGGGGTCTCCGCCAAGATCACTGGAGCCATAAGGGTCCACGTCCACCATTGCCCTTAGGGCTGTCAGCCCCAGGCGGTCTAGCTCGGCCCTCGTCGAGTTCGTCACGTGGCTGTAGGGCGGCTGGGCCGTTCTCGGGACGAATGGACTTCTCGGTACTGCTGCAGGAGTCGGCATCGGTCGGCTCCTCAGGCTCCCCAGGGTATTCGTCAACCCTGCCGCCAGGTGGTTAGCCTGTACTCGGTGGGGTGACATTCCCACCGTCGTAGGTGACGCATGGGACGGGATCATCAGGGGCTCCAGTTTCTCCTTGATCTCTTGCGTGAGGTCGCTCACGATTTGCGAAGTGGCTCCTCGGAGCACCTCATTGATCTCCGACCGCGTCAGGGACCTGTTGGAGGATCTTCCCGATCCTCTACTCCTGCCTCCAAGAGACTCTGGTCCTCTCCTCAACCCACTCAGGGGTGCATACCCAGGTGCACACCCAGGAGCATACCCAGGAACTTCCATGTAGGTTCCAGTGGCGTGGAGTGGATGGGGATGGTCAGCCGCATACCATCGCGGCGCAGAGCTGGAAGCCACCGGCTCACTGGCAGTAGTTGCCTCAAGGAGCGCAGTGGTAGGTGGGCCCATGCCATAGGCGGGGTATTGAGGCATGCCAGTAAAGCCTGTGCCCTCTGCCATAGGCGGGTTGGTTGTGGAGGTGGATGTTGCGGCGGCTGGGAGTGTGGTGGTTATGGGAGAGGGTGATGCTTGGAGGCCAGAAGCGCTTGGTGCGCCTTCGAAGGTAGGGACATCCGTCGGGTCTTGCCCTTGCTCCTCTCCTTCGTCTGCTCCTTCTCCTGCATCCTTCTCGCTGTCGTTCTCTCTCTTCCTCTTCACAGGCTGAGGCTGAGAGACCACTTCCTCGACCGTCAGGGCCCCGAAGGCCGTCTGGAGGCCATCCAGGGAGTCCTCCGCCGTATCCACTGGCCCATGTAAGGGCTCCACCGAAGGTAAAGTGCCAGGCGCCGGCCTTGCCGGTGCCTCAGGCGCTGGCGCTGTCTGCACGTCGGCGTCCACTCTTCCTGGGTCCATCTTAATCCGCCCTTCTGCTTATGTGTGCCTGCTCGGAGCACTGGTTGTACGGCGCGGGGTCGCTGCCGGTGCACAGAGACAGGCTGCCTCTTGCTACCAGAAACGTTTATAGTGTTTTCAGCACTGTGTTTTTGCTTCTCCTGCTGCTTGTTGTTGCTGTAGGGCGTCCTGCTGCTTGTTTTGGATGATGAAAAGCTTTTGTTTGTTGAAATACAGTAAAGCCAAGTCAATCCAGGATAGCCCAAGCCAATAGTATGCAAGGAGAAGGTAATTCAGGATCAAAGCATGAAGGGCTGCAGTGTAAACAGTGAAAGATGATTGGATATTCACAGAAACTACAGCTCAGGTCACAAATGAATGCATATTCACAAAGATAGCTGAAATGTTTTAGGAAAAGAGTTAGAAAACTGCCTCAGGATCACTCTCTCTCCATAGTGCCATCTTAGGAGATGTGCACTCTTTGTTTTGGGTCCCATATGTGCTGAGGTGGCATGGTATGTGGCGATGAGGTCACTGCCATGTCACATGGGATCTTCCTACTTAGCTAGGCTGACCAGGAATTGAACCCAGGACCTCTCAAAAAGAGGTGCCCAGACCCCTAGGGTGCATACCACTAGGATAGCTAAGAATTCATGGAAAAACATAGATAAATTCATAGGCTCTACTTTAGGTATGTCAGTGCTCAGTCAACTCAGGAAAAGATGTTTTACTTCACATTGAAAGGGGATTAAGGGGTCCACTCCATATCCTGATTGGGTGTTTGGTTCCATAGGTCAAAATGTGTTATCACCAGTTTTGGTTGGACCAATACTAAGATTAAAATGCATGGATGCTCAGTGCATCTCTAATACAACTAGAGTATGCCTCAAAGCAATGGAAAAGCACTTTTTCTTACTCTAACTCTTTGTGACTGCAGCCCTTCATGCTTTGATCCTGACCTTCTTCTACTTGCTTATCTCTGGCTTGGGTTATCCTGGATTGGTTGTATTTCAACCATAAAACATTTTCCTCATCAAAAACAAGCAGCAGGAACCCTACACCAGCAGCAAACAGCAAGAGAGGCACAACAGACACACATTGTTGAAATCACTATAAAACCTTCTGGTAGCAGAGGCAGACGGTCTCTGCGTACCGGCAGCAACCCCGTGCCGTACATCCAGTGCGCCGAGATCAGTCATATATAAGCAAGAAGGGCGAATGAATATGGACACCAAGAAAGAGGACACCGACGTGAAGACGGCGCCTGAGGCACCAGCAATGCCAGCACCAGGTGAACCCGGACCTGGACCTAGCGCTGTACCTTCGGAGCCCTTACATGGGCCAGTGGACGTGGCAGAGGATTCGATGGAAGGACTTCAGTCGGCCTTCCGGGCCCTCCCAGTCGAGGAGGTGGACACCCACCTGTGAAGAGAAAGAGAGAGAGAGAGAAGGATGCTGGAGAAAACATGGCAGAGGAATAAGCAGACCAAGGGCACGACCCCACGAATGATCCTACCTTCGAGGGCGCACCAAGCACTTCTGGCCTCCACGCATCACCCTCTCCTATAACCACCACACTCCCAACTCCAGACCCAGTCGCTGCAACATCCACACCCATAACCAACCCGCCTACGGCTGAGGGCATAGGCTTTACTGGTATGCCTACCTACCCTGCCTGTGGTGTGAACCCACCTACCACTGCGTTTCCAGAGGCAACTACTACCAGTGAGCCGGTGGCCTCCAGTTCTGCGCCGCGATGGTATGCGGCTGACTATCACCATCCTCCACCCGCTACGGGAGCCTACGTGGATGTTCCTGGGTATGCAACCTTGAGTGGGTTGGGGAGAGGACCCAAGTCATGCGGGAGCAGGAGTAGAGGATTGGGGAGATCCTCCAACAGGTCCCTGACGCGGTCGGAGATCAACGAGGTGCTCCGAGGAGCCACCTCTAAAATTGTTGGCGACCTCACTCAAGAGATTCGAGATAAACTGGAGCCCCTGATACCGCCCCAAGCGTCACCTACCACGGTGGGAATGTCATCCTATCGATTACAGGCCAACCACCTGGTGGCAGGGCTGACAAACACCCTGGGGAGCCTGAGGAGCTGACCGATGCCGACCCCTGCAGCGATACCTAGAAGCCCTTTCGTACCGAGAACGGCCCAGCCACCCTACAGTCACGTGGGGATTTCTACGAGAGCTGAGCTGCACCGGCTGGGGCTGACAGCCCTGAGGGCAATGGTGGATGTGGAGCCCTACGGCTCCAGTGACCTGGGCGGAGATCCCTCCGATGATGAACCGCCCTCGATGACTTCTGCTTCGCCCTCGGAGGACGACAACCCGGAGGACCCCGAGAACCCAAGTGGGAAGAAGAAACCGACCTCTCCATCAGGGCCGAGATCCAGAACCTGCTCATGCTGCCCAACAACCCCAAACCTGGCAGGGTCTCTGAGCTATTGGCTGACCTGGATCACTGGGCTGGACGATTGACGCCCGGTTCCTACAGCAGCGACGACCTGCTTTTCTGGTTGGTGGCTAAGCTCCCTCGAGAGCTGTGGGACGAGTGCCGTTCAACGGCAGAGCGCAAGGCTAGAGCCCTCCACTACGAGGATCTATGTGTACTACTCCTGGAGCTGGCGCTGGAGAAAGAAAGCGACCAGCACCTGAACAACTACTGTCCTGGAGGTGGAGGCTCTGGAAGCCATGGCAAAGGGTACCAAGGATCCAGACCGGGGCAGGGGACTACCCCCAAACACGCCCGTATCATGGAAAACGTCAAGGAGCTCTTCTGGTGTGATGCCAGAGACGAGCAGGGCCACCTGTAGCACGCCCCTGACTGCGAGCAGCGAGACTGCTTCGTAGTCCAAGGGAAGAAGCAGGAGACCAACACCGGCGCCAAAGCAAAGATGCCGGATCACTACAGGTGTACTATCACCTGTGCCTTCTGTAGGAAGAGGAAGCACTACGAGGATCTAGTGCTACCACAAGCAGCGCCTGTTGGTGAAGCTGAAGGCGGAGGATCCTGGCAAAGGCTCTGGCAAAGGTGGAGGCAAAGGCAAAGGCAACGACTCCGGCAAGGGCAAGTCGAAAGGACGTCGACAAGGGCAAGACAAAAGTCAAGGTGGACGAGGAGGAGGCGCTAACCGCCAGCCAGACAAGGACAACAAAAACACGGACAAGAACGGAGGCAACCCTAACCCTAATCCAGGGGGGAACTCCGAGCCCTCTGGAGGGCAGTCTGGTCCCACCACACGCTCGCAGAGGCAGGCCCAGCGAGAACAAGGAGCCAAGGGTGAGCATGAAGGTGGTGATGACGGCAACGCTAAGAAGAGGAGCCGTTTCATGAGGATGGCCGGCAAATTGCGAATCAAGGGGTTCGAGGTGACCTGTCCCGCGGAGTTCTGACGGGGACGCTCCGGTGGGGCCCTGGACTTGGTGTTCTGGGTACGTATCCGACTAGGGGGACGTGAATACCTGGGGGTATTGGATACCGGAGCCACCATATCTATAGTGGCCAAGAAAAGTTTACCTCGTGGGAGCATGAAGAACACCATGACCACCGCGGCTATACGAATGGGGGATGGACATGTGGTGCACAGCTGCGGGGACTGTGAAGTGGAGGTACCTATGGGCTCCCGAACCATCGCCCATCGGTTCTATGTGATGGACACTGAGGCCTTCGACTTTGCATTGGGGACTGACTTCTTCGTGCAGCACTCCCAGATACAATCCCTGACGCTGCACGCGCCCTACCTCCTCTACGTGGACCACGGCAGTGGCAGAGAGTCTGTGCCACTGGAGCACTCGGAACATACCTCGAGCTACCTGAGGGTATCGAAGGAGGAGCCCTCGAACATGATGGCGGCCTCCAAAACTGAGGACTATCAACTATTGGGGGAAGTCCTAGACCAAGGTCTGAAGGAGTTGGGTTACTCTAGAGAAGACCCGAGGGTGGAGTTGTTCGCCAGCGACAAGCAGCATGTACTGGACCTTTACTGCAGCAAGGGGAAGAACTGCAGCTACAAATTTTACTGGCCCTCTTTCGGGATGGCCTACGGGAACCCCAGGTTCAGTGAACTCGGGAAGGTCTTGACCAAGGTGGCCTTGGAACGTTCCCGTATGGTCTTGTGTTCCCCCGATTGGGGAGCCCATGGGGGCAACGAGTACTGGCGAACCCTCCTGGACAGGCTGACTATCAGCTCTGTTCGGTTACCTGACGAGGCCATCTACGTGCCTCTGGGGCGTACGACGCCTATTGGGAAGGCCGGACGGGGGAGTATGCTCAGCGTGGTGGACGGAGGTCTTACCTCCATCCCCTGGGAGGATCTGGACTCGACTCTGGGCCAGGCTATACAACGAGAAAGCGATGGACTCGCCTTGGGTGACTTGAAGGATCGACTACGACCTCAAGATGCTATTGAGACTATACCCGGAGGAGATGAATACGTCGTGACTAACACCAACGCCCCCAACTCTCCCTGCCATGTACCTGTTCCTGATGGAGTCTCTGAGTGTGGACTATCTGAGCTACCTAGCTCTATCCACTCAGATGACGAAACTGAGCACGACGCCTTCTTCGTGCAGACCTGTGTGGAGGAAGTGGAGAACGCCGAGTACGTCGCCCCACTGAAGCCCCTACTCTCCATGAGGGTGGAAGACCCCGTGGACAAAGAGCTGGACCCTCGATCCAGGCTAAGGGAGTATGTGGACTGCAAGAGGAAGTTGGTGGCAAAAAAGCTATGCTACGCTAAGCCTACCCGCAGCTCATGGCCACTGAAGCAAGGACGTATGGGAGATCTATCCCAATTGAAGGAGGACCTCGAACAGAAGATCACCACCTGGCAAAGGGAGGTAGATCTTAAGCTCATGAAGAGTGTGTGGGGTGCCCATGTGAGGACCCCAGAGGAGGACAACCTCTTGGAGGAATGTGTATGTGAACCCCCTCGAGCGTGCCTATATTGCCATCGTCCATCGAAGATGGTTGAACGAGACCTACTATATGCCTACCAAGGGTTGAAGGATACTACCAAGGGCGAAGAGTCGGTGGAGGATCACCTCCCAACATCTATTACTCAGGGGGCAAGCAACTTACACTCTGACGAGGACATGGAGGACAAGATCAAGCTATTGGACCCGCGGGTGCAGACGCTTATAAGGACCTATCTGGAGGTGTTCGGAGAACTACCCCCTCCAGCCTCATGTGACAAGCTGGTACAGATGGACCTCAAGCTGAAACCCAAGTTCGTGGGTCACAAGATCCGGAGGAGACCCTATCCAGCTCCTAAAGAGCACGCCGACGAGATTGAGCGACAGATACCAGAATGTATCGACGCTGGCCTAGTCCTGGAGTACAAGGTTTGAGGTTTGAGGCTCGATTTTGCGGGTACTAGACGCCTTTCGGCCCCGGGGGGCCACCTGGTCGGGCCAGGTGATATCCTCCCCACCGGGTCCTAGTGGGGGGCCCTCCAAGACGCACCTCCTGCCTGGTGGCGGAATCCCCCGGGTTCACAGGGCTCGGAGCCCCGTTCCTCCCCGGCTTCCCCGTTTCGCCACTCCCCAATCAGTGCATCAATTTGCAGCCGTGGCTGCGGGAGCTTACCCACCGCGTCGCCCCCCTAATGCGTGGTTGCCCGGGGCGCCGGCGCCGCCGGGCCCGTGCTACTGGCTTGTTGCCAGTGGGACCCCCTTGGGCTGGCGCGGAGGCTGCCTTGCCTAGGGGTTGGGCCGTGGCGCTGTGCGCCACCACTGCCTTGGCGGGTGCAGTGCCCCGCCTGTGTGTGCGCGGCGCTCCCAGCCGGTTCGGGGGGCTCGGGCCGGTACCTGGTGTTGTGTCTCTCCCGTTTCCCCCTTCCCGCCCCGTGTGTCCCGCGCTGCGTGTGGCGGGCCGTCCCGTCCGGGTGTCCCTTACCCTCGCTCGCTGGTACGCCATTCCACGCGGTCTGTGCGTTCCGCGACCTCGGTCCGGTTGCCCTTCTGGTAGTCCCCGCGTGCCCTTTGCGTGTGTGTGCGCTCGCGCTCTCGCGGCGTCCGCCCCCCCCCCCACCCCTGGGTGGTGTGGCGTGCGCAGCTCGCGCGGTCCCGGCACTGGGCGCTGGTGGGGCCGTTCCACGTGGTCCGTGCCCCTCCGCGTGTCCTGCCCCGGTCCCTTGCTCCGTCTGGCGTGCTCGGGGGGGGGCGGTCCGGTCTCGGTTCCTCCCTACCTGGCTTGGCCTGCACGCCCTGTGGGGGCTGCGTGCCGCAGGGTTGGTGGGGGGCCGTCCCCGGGGGGGGTGGCCTGCCACTGTTGTGAGGGGCGTCTGGTGTCAGGCGCTGTTCCCTCCCCCGACCGCCCGTCCTCTGGGGCGGGCAGCCAGGTTAACGCGATCCGTGTGTTCCGGGTGCGACCGGTTCCACAGCGTGCGCCCTTGCGGGCCGGTGTTGCTCGCTGTGGGGGTGGCGGAAGGGCGTCCCCGGGGGGGGTGCCTTCCACCGTTGTGAGGGGCGTCTGAGTTCGGGTGCTCCCCCTCTCCCGACTTCCCACCCACCGGGCGGGCTGTTGGGATCCGTCACCCACGTGCTGTGGGCGTGGGCGTGGGGGTGTGGGGGCCCATCACTGCCCCTTTGGCCTGCATGCCCTGTGGGGGCTGCGTGCCGCGGGGGTGGTGGGGGGCCGTCCCCGGGGGGGATGGCCTGCCACTGTTGCGAGGGGCGTCTGGTGTCAGGCGCTGTCCCCCCCCCTGCCGCCCGTCCTCTGGGGCGTGCGGCCGGGGTCCTGCGACCCGTGTGTCCCGGGTGCGGTTGGTGCGCACGTGGGGACCCAGCACCGGCCCCACAGCGTGCGCCCTTGCGGGCCGGTGATGCTCGCTGTGGGGGTGGCGGAAGGGCGTCCCCGGGGGGGGTGCCTTCCACCGTTGCGAGGGGCCTCTGAGGTCAGGCGCTGTCACTCCCTTGACTGCCCGCCTACTGGGCGGGCTGTTGGGGTCCGCTACCCACGTGCTGTGGGCACGGGCGTGTGGGTGTGGGGGCCCAACACTGTCCCCCTGGCCTGGACGCCCTGTGGGGGCTACGTGCCGCGGGGGTGGTGGGGGGCCGTCCTCGGGGGGGCTGGCCTGCCACCGTTGTGAGGGGCGTTTGGTGTCAGGCGCTGTCCCTCCCCCGACCGCCCGTCCTCTGGGGCAGGCAGCCGGGGCTCCGCGACCCGTGTGTTCCAGGTGCGGTCGGTGCGGGCGTGGGGACCCAGCACCGGTTCCACAGCGTGCGCCCTTGCGGGCCAGCGTTGCTCGCTGTGGAGGTGGCGGAAGGGCGTCCCCGGGGGGGGTGCCTTCCACCATTGTGAGGGGCGTCTGAGGTCAGGCGCTGTCCCTCCCCCGACTGCCCGTTCACTGGGCGGGCTGTTGGGGTCCGCCACCCACGTGCTGTGGGCGCGGGTGTGTGGGTTCTGGGGCCCAACACGGTCCCCTTGGCCTGCATGCCCTGTGGGGGCTGCGTGCCGCGGGGGTGGTGGGGGGCCGTCCCCGGGGGGGGGTGGCCTGCCACCATTGTGAGGGGCGTCTGGTGTCAGGCGCTGTCCCCCCCCCGGCCGCCCGTCCTCTGGAGCGGGCAGCCAGGGTTCCGCGACCCGTGTGTCCCGGGTGCGGTCGGTGCGGGCGTGGGGACCCAGCACCGGCCCCACAGCGTGCGCCCTTGCGGGCCGGCGTTGCTCGCTGTCGGGGTGGCGGAAGGGCGTCCCCGGGGGGGGTGCCTTCCACCATTGTGAGGGGCGTCTGAGGTCAGGCGCTGTCCCTCCCCCGACTGCCCGCCCACTGGGCGGGCTTTTGGGGTTCCGCCACCCACGCGCTGTGGGCGCGGGTGTGTGGGTGTGGGGGCCCAACACTGTCCCCTTGGCCTGCATGCCCTGTGGGGGCTGCGTGCCGCGGGGGTGGTGGGGGGCCGTCCCCGGGGGGGTTGGCCTGCCACCGTTGCGAGGGGCGTCTGGTGTCAGGCGCTGTCCCTCCCCCGGCCACCCGTCCTCTGGAGCGGGCAGCTGGGGCTCCGCGACCCGTGTGTCCCGGATGCAGTCGGTGTGCGCGTGGGGACCCAGTACCGGCCCCACAGCGTGCGCCCTTGCGGACCGGCGTTGCTCGCTGTGGGGGTGGCGGAAGGGCGTCATCGGGGGGGGTGCCTTCCACCATTGTGAGGGGCGTCTGAGGTCAGGCGCTGTCCCTCCCCCGACTGCCCGCCCACTGGGCGGGCTCTTGGGGTCCGCCACCCACGTGCTGTGGGCGCGGGTGTGTGGGTGTGGGGGCCCATCACTGTCCCCTTGGCCTGCATGCCCTGTGGGGGCTGCGTGCCGCGAGGGTGGTGGGGGACTGTCCCCGGGGGGGGTGGCCTGCCACCGTAGTGAGTGGCCTCCGGTGTCAGGCGCTGTCCCTCCCCCGGCCGCCCGTCCTCTGGAGCAGGCAGCCAGGGTTCCGCGACCCGTGTGTTATGGGTGCGGTCAGTGCGGGCGTGGGGACCCAGCACCGGCCCCACAGCGTGCGCCCTTGCGGGCCGGTTTTGCTCGCTGTGGGGATGGCGGAAGGGCGTCCCCGGGGGGG
Organism: Eutreptiella sp. 'Long Island Sound 2002'; assembly: GCA_964036045.1. NCBI lineage: Eukaryota > Euglenozoa > Euglenophyceae > Eutreptiales > Eutreptiaceae > Eutreptiella > Eutreptiella sp. 'Long Island Sound 2002'. The sequence goes on along the minus strand of OZ038399.1, from coordinate 27,432,945 downwards.
GGTGCCTTCCACCATTGTGAGGGACGTCTGAGGTCAGGCGCTGTCCCTCCCCTGACTGCCCGCCCACTGGACGGGCTGTCGTGGTCCGCCACCCACGTGCTGTGGGCGCGGGTGTGTGGGTGTGGGCGCCCAACACTGTCCCCTTGGCCTGCATGCCCCGTGGGGGCTGCGTGCCGCGGGGGTGGTGGGGTGCCGTCCCCGGGGGGGGTGGCCTGCCACCGTTGTGAGGGGCGTCTGGTGTCAGGCGCTGTCCCTCCCCCGGCCGCCCGTCCTCCGGAGCAGGCAGCCGGAGTTCCGCGACCCGTGTGTCCCGGGTGCGGTCGGTGCGGGCGTGGGGACCCAGCACCGGCCCCACAGCGTGCGCCCTTGCGGGCCGGTGTTGCTCGCTGTGGGGGTGGCGGAAGGGCGTCCCCGGGGGGGGTGCCTTCCACCATTGTGAGGGGCCTCTGAGGTCAGGAGCTGTCCCTCTCCCGTCTGCCCGCCCACTGGGCGGGCTGTTGGGGTCCGCCACCGACGTGCTGTGGGCGCGGGTGTGTGGGTGTGGGGGCCCAACACTGTTCCCTTGGCCTGCATGCCCTGTGAGGGCTGCGTGCCGCGGGGGTGTTGGGGGGCCGTCCCCTGGGGGGGTGGCTTGCCACCGTCGTGAGGGGCGTTTTTTGTCAGGCGCTGTCCCTACCCCGGCCGCCCGTCCTCTGGAGCAGGCAGCCGGGGTTCCGCGACCCGTGTGTCCCGGGTGCGGACGGTGCGGGCGTGGGGACCTAGCACCGGCCCCACAGCGTGCGGCCCTGCGGGCCGGCGTTGCTCGCTGTGGGAGTGGCGGAAGGGCGTTCCCGGGGGGGGGTGCCTTCCACCAATGTGAGGGGCGTCTGGGGTCAGGCGCTGTCTCTCCCCTGACTGCCCGCCCACTGGGCGGGCTGTTGGGGTCCGCCACCCACGTGCTCTGGGCGCGCCTGTGTGGGTGTGGGGGCCCAACACTGTCCCCTTGGCCTGCATGCCCTGTGGGGGCTGCGTGCCGCGGGGGTGTTGGGGGGCCGTCGCTGGGGGGGGGTGGCCTGCGACCGTTGCGAGGGGCGTCTGGTGTCAGGCGCTGTCCCTACCCCGGCCTCCCGTCCTCTGGAGCGGGCAGCCGGGGCTCCGCGACCCGTGTGTCCCGGGTGCGGTCGGTGCGGGCGTGGGGACCCAGCACCGGCTTCACAGCGTGCGCCCTTGCGGGCCGGCGTTTCTCGCTGTGGGGGTGTCGGAAGGGGGTCCCAGGGGGGGGTGCCTTCCGCCGTTGTGAGGGGCGTCTGTGGTCAAGTGCTCCCCCTCCCCCGACTTCCCCCCCTCTGGGCGGGCTGTTGGGGTCCGCCACCCACGTGCTGTGGGCGCGGGTGTGCGGGTGTGGGGGCCCAACAATGTCCCCTTGGTCTGCATTCCCTGTGGCCCTGTGCCCACGCACTACGGGTTCCACACACCCTACAGTGGCACCATCCTGGCGGGCGAGCACTACTGCTACTGGCGCAAGCCCGCACGCAGGACTACCACTCCTACACGCACGCTCTACTGGGTGGTGTTGAAGATAAAGTCGTGGGTCCTAATGACCCTCCTGTGAAGAAGACAAGAGAACACAGCGCTGCTAAGCAACCGTTGCCTAACAGGGACATCACAACACGTTTCCCTGCTAGGGCTTGGAGGGGAAGGGCGCACAGATGGCGTGCACAGCGCGGATGTCGATGGAGTGGAACTGCCCTCGCCACTCCTGGCTGAGGTGCAGTCAATTGATTGTGTGATCAGCGCCATATATTTTAGCACGTCTCAAGGGACTGCGGCAGTTCACCCTGTCCCTCCGACCTGTACAACAGAGGCCAATGGACTGGGTTCAAGACGGAGGTCTGGAGTACAAGGACGGGGAGTACCCCCAACACTGCAGCCCCTGTTTCCTGGTGGCTAAACCTGGGTCTACAGCCAAACGGCTGGTAGTGGACTACGGAGAGCTGAACAAGAAAACGCTGAACCACCCAGGGTCCATTCCTAATATGGAGTCTACCCTTGAGAAGATAGCCTCCTGTCGCTACAAGACCAAGATGGACAAGAGGAGCGATTCTGGCAAGTGGACCTGACGCCCAACGCTCAGGAGCTACTAGCCTTAATCACCCCTCAGGGGAGGGTGTTCAAGTGGAAGGTCATGCCGTTTGGCGTGGCCAATGCACCCGCTCTATTCCAAGAGCTGATGAACAAGATCTTGTCCATCCTACGAAGGAGACCTAACGTGCAGGAACTTATATCCCGTGGGGCCCAGATGGAAGCACACATCGACGATGTATGCCTCGGGACCAATACCCAGGAGGATCACCTAATCCTCTTGGGTGAGTTCTTTGCAGTCTGCCAAGAGAACCACACACAACTCAAGCTGGAGAAGTGTGAGTTCATGCAGGAGACCAGGCAGTACCTGGGGTTTCACGTTGGCTATGGGTGGTGGACCCCAGCGGCCTCTAAGGCCAAACCCCTGTTGGACGCTAAGGTACGACACGAAGACCCCAAGAAAGGACTTCATGTTGTACGCAGTTTCATTTGGGCGTGCAACTTCTATCGCCGCCATATCAAAAACTTCACCTACACCAGCGCCATTCTGACGGACTTGATCAAGAAGAGTACTACTTGGCGCTGGGGCCCACAAGAGCAACAAGCGTTTGACGAGCTCAAAGACAAGGTGGCCAACGCTACATGCTTGGGCGTGCCTAGGGCACAAGGGGAGATTGTCCTGGTGACCGACGCCAGCAATGTGGGCGGTGGTGGAACGTTGTTCCAATGGCAAGCACTAGAGAAGGAGGAGTTCAACTCGGCCATTTCCCAATGGGGGACGGAAGGTCTCAACCGAGAGAGAACTCTCAAGCACAGCTACCCTGACGACAAGTGGGTCCACGTACCTCTGGGCCACTGGAACTGGAAATGGAACCAGGCCAGGGGGAACTACTCCACCTATGAGCAGGAATTGCTCGCGGGTATGCTAGTGCTATCCTCACAAGCACGACTGTTGGGCAGTAACCCTGTGGTCCGGCTGTGCGACCAAGAGCCGGTCCGCACTTTCCAGAAGGTCCCCCCACCTGAGAAGGCCAAGCTACGGCGCTGGTGGACCTACCTCAGCCAACTACGGCTGACGGTACACCATATCCAGGGAGTGAAGAATGAGTGTGCAGACTACATCAGCCGCAACAACTTCGACGCCCTGATTGGTGCCCGGTCTGAAGCGCTGGCTAAGGAGGCGTTCAGCCGTATGGACGTCCACTTGGACCTCAACATGACTCTGATACGCCCCCTGGATGGACTCCAACAATCGGTGTACCTGAAGGAGTTTGGGGATATCTACAAGTGGCTGGAGAAACGCCTTGAACCCCTCCTGGTCAACCAAGATCAGTGGAAGAGGGACAAGAGCTACCTCTGGCACGGGGACCGCATCGTGGTACCTAGTGACAGAGTCCCAGCGCTGCTGAAGTGGACCCATGAGTCCAGCGGTCATGTGGGTGCTGACCGTACCCTGAGGCTATTCAAGCAGTGGTTCCACACTACGTGGACTGACGACCAACTGCGGAAAACCCTCCAGCCTATCGTGGACAAGTGCCCGTGCAGGTCCTGCAAACCAGGGGATATCGGGGACAGAGGTCTCTACTCGACCCTGCCCATCCCCCACTGTGCTAACAGTGTTCTATACGTGGACTACACGGAGGTGCCGAAGTTCGGGGGCTATGACTCTGCCCTCGTGGTAACCTGTGGGTTGACCAGGTTTACCAGGGTGTTCCCATGTACCAAGCACATTACCGGGGAGGAGACTATCAAGATACTCCTGGAGGAGTGGTTTTGTGTCTATGGGGCGCCCAAGGAGATCAACTCCGATGAGGACGTACGAGTACGCTCAGATACCGGCTGGTACAAGAGGGTCCTGAGATCCCTCAATGTCCAGGTGTCTACGGGGATCCCCTACTCGCACACGAGCAACCCCCTATGTGAGCGACAGATCCGTGTCCTCAAGGAGAATGTAAGGATATGGTGCAAAGCTGAAAGCACCAGAGACTGGGTGAGACTACTCCCGGTCATATCCTTGATGATGAACTCCCAAGAGAGTTCAGGTACTGGCTACTCGCCCCATGAGCTATTCCTAGGGCGCCCGGCGTCGTTCCTACATGCCCCCTATCCAGAGGACGCCCATTCTTCTGTGGGTGAATGGGTCCAAGAGCATCAAGCGAAGGTGGACAAGGCCAAGGCTATGCTCCAGAGAGTGAGGGAGCGTCAGTGGAACAAGAAGAACAAGCACCGAGTACCGGCCACCTACCAAGAGGGGGACTGGGTGCTGGTGCACCACAGCCGACTACCCGCCTGGCCACGCTCTACCAGCGACGACCCATACTTCGGGCCCTACAAGATTCTATCTGTGGATGGACACCGTATCACCGTGCGGTGTTCTCCCCGTCTAGGGGGGACCCTGGTGTGCGCTGCTCAACATCTGAAGCGCTACTATGACCCTGAAGACCTCTGTGGGGAAGAGTGGGAGCTTAACGACGAGGAGATTGCCGCCCTAGACTTACAAGGGGCTGCCAGCCCTATGGAAGTTGAAGGGGACCTATACCCAAGTCTGCACGCTTGCTAAACCTGGAGGGTTGTCTTATTGATGCCACGGGGTACGCCCCGGGTCTCCCCTCCCCTAAGCGCCCCATTTCTGTGCTGGCGCAAAACCTTGGGGGAATACCCAGCGTACGAATCCAGGTATTGTTTTCCCTACCTATCTGTCTACTACAGGGAGGGGCGGCCAAAAGCTATGAAGGCATGAAAACGCCATTTTGCTAAGTGGCCAAAACCCTGACCTAACCACTGCCACAGCCCACCAACCCTGCTAAAATTGCAGGAAACGGCTGGGACAGTGACACACGCACTACAGGTCCTACACACCCTACAGTGGCACCATCCTGGTGGGCGAGCGCTGCTGCAACTGGCTCAAGCCCCCACGCAGGACTACCACTCCTACACGCACGCTCTACTGGGTGGTGTTGAAGATAAAGTCGTGGGTCCTAATGACCCTCCTGTGAAAAAGACAAGAGAACACAGCGCTGCTAAGCAACTGTGGCCTAACAGGGACGTCACAACACGTTTCCCTGCTAGGGCTTGGAGGGGAGAGGCGCACAGGTGGCGTGCACAGTGTGGATGTCGATGGAGTTGAACTGCCCTCGCCACTCCTGGCTGAGGCGCAATTAATTGATTGTGGGATCAGCGCCCTTGTTTAGCAGGGCAAGACAAAAACGAACGCTGCTGCACCAATCACCCTACATGCCCACCTGTAAAGCAAAGGCCAATGAAGGGATGTTTGCGGCTGAGGAACCAAGCCACACTCCACGTATTATACGCTTCTCAGTGTGACCTATAATACGCTGTCCTCAAACACCCCTGTCAAGCAAGCAAGCGTTAAGAGACTCCTCAGGTTCTCTTAAAGAACGTACCGAGGAGCCCCTGGGTATCCTAAACAAGGTTTTACCGTACGCATTTCGCGTGGCCTACCCTTTAATGCGTGTGTGAATGCACGCGCATGCACGAATGGACGCTCTGCCTTTGGCAAACTTCCTAATCTTACACACCATCACGAACTCCACCAGGGGGCGGCCCCACCTGGGCTTACCTACCTTACCTACCGCTGGAGAGTGAAGCAAGGTGAGGAGAAAAGCGTGACACAAGCCAAGAACGTCGCTATGCACTTGTGTGTATGTCTAAGCACCCTGATCTTACCTCTAATCATCTGCAATCTTTCTAATCTATCCCTCTATCGTATTCTATCGTGCTACCAGGCTTGAAAACGACGACACATGGCGAGCACTGTGCGTCGGGCAAACAGAACGAGCACACCTGCAGTTTATACCTGATTCATTGAAGTCATATTCTTATTTTTCGAATTCTTGATTTTTGGTTGATTCTGGCAATGTGGGTGGAATCTTTAATCACATCTATTTATGTGTGTCGCGTCATTTTCCTGTTTACGTGAGACATACGTTTATAATCTCATTATTTCTTTATTTTCCGGCGCTTCGCTAGGAGCCACTCCTGCGCGCCGCCTTTTTCTGCGTAAGAATTTCTTGATTTAAAAAATCAAGAGATGACTACAAATTTTATAAAAATTTGCATCTGATGCACAATTGAATTCTGTCCAGGTGTGTGCCTTCAGAAAAATTCCAGGCCGTCATTTTATGGATTTAGGTGTTGTCGCTTCGCGCTTGCGTGGATTTGTCCCTCATTCTCCCATTCCTCTGTTGTACAGACCTCCTCGCAAAGCCTCGTTGAGTAGGCCGCTGTTCTGGCCGAAAAGCAGCAGCAGGAGAGTGAACCAGAATCAAGACCCCTCCAGGGGGCAATTCTCATTAAATCAGCGCACCCTCGCCCCAGTACCAGGACAGGTGTCTCCGTCAGGTTCCTTGAGACTTGGGTCGAGCGTCCTATGAGAGTCTGGCGTTGGGTTGTGTTACGCTGCAGCTTGCAGGGAGGGATGCACATGCATATGGTCTTGGCATGCCCTACTCTAACCCCACCAAGCCACAGGAACCCCGGCAGCGCAGAGAGCGCTGATTTTTCTGTTGGAGATTGTCATCAACAATGCAGCAAGAGTCGCTGGCCATGGTAAAGCGCTCTTTTCCAGTGTTGGTGAAGCTATGGGTATTTTAAAGTAGGTGTGGAAACCAAGGAAAGGCCAAGAAAAAATACCTTTTTCCTGAAAATGCGACAGTGGTGGCCACCGAAGTACACACGGGGAGTAAGAAAAAGTGCTTTTCCAATGCTTTAGGGTATACTTTAGTTGTAATAGAGGTGTTGTAAGCACTCAGGCATTTTTATCTTACTATTGGCCCTACCAAAAGGGGTGATAACACATTTTGACCTATGGAACCAAACACTAAATCAGGATGTGGTGTGGACCCCTTTATCCCCAAGCTATAGGCACTAAAACATCTTTTCCTGGGTTGCTGAGGCACTGACATACTGAAGGCAGAGCCTATGAATTTATCTATGTTTTCTCATGAAATCTTAGCTATCTTAGTAGTATGCACCCTAGGGGGCTGGGGCACCTCTTTTTGAGAGGTCCTGGGTTCAATACCCAGTCATTCTAGCTAAGTAGGATTATCCCATGTGACATGGCAGTGACCTCATCGCCACAAGCCATGCCACCTCAGCACCTATGGGACCCAAAAACAAAGAGTGCATATCTCAAGATGGCACTGTGGATGATAGTGAGCCCTTGGGGCAGTTTTCCAATCAGTTTTTCTCAAACATGTAAAATATTTCATCCTGAGTTGCAATGTATGCTAATTGCTGTGGTCTATTGTTGATAGTTGTTTTTATCTATATCTTTGTGACTGCAGCCCTTCATGCTTTGATCCTGTTTATCTTCTACTTGGTTATCTCTGGCTTGGGTTATCCTGGATTCGTTGTTTTTCAACAATAAAAGATTTTCCTCATAAAAAATAAGCAGCAGGAACCCTACACCAGCAGCAAGCAGCAGGAGAGGCACAACAAACACACAGTGTTGAAATCACTATAAAACTTTCTACAGGGGCTGCAGTGTTGGGGGTAGTCCCCGTCCTTGTACTCCAGGACTAGGCCAGCGTTGATACATTCTTGTATCTCTCGCTCAATCTCGTCGGCCTGCTCTTTAGGAGCCGGATAGGGTCTCCTCCGGATCTTGTGACCCACGACCTCGGGTTTCAGCTTGAGGTCCATCTGTACCAGCTTGTCACATGAGGCTGGAGGGGGTAGTTCTCCGAACACCTCCAGATAGGTCCTTTATAAGCGTCTGCACCCGCGGGTCCAATAGCTTGATCTTGTCCTCCATGTCCTTGTCAGAGTGCAAGTTGCTTGCCCCCTGAGTAATAGACGTCGGGAGGTGATCCTCCACCGACTCTTCGCCCTTGGTAGTATCCTTCAACCCTTGGTAGGCATAAAGTAGGTCTCGTTCAACCATCTCCGGTGGACGATGGCAACATAGGCACGCTCAAGGGGGTTCACATTCACATTCCTCCGAGAGGTTGTCCTCCTCTGGGGTCCTCACATGGGCACCCCACACGCTCTTCATGAGCTTAAGATCTACCTCCCTTTTCCAGGGGGTGATCTTCTGTTCAAGGTCTTCCTTCAATTGGGATAGATCTCCCATACGTCCTTGCTTCAGTGGCCATGAGCTGCGGGTAGGCTTAGCGTAGCATAGGTTTTTTGCCACCAACCTCCACTTGGAGTCCACGTACTCCCTTACCCTGGATCGAGGATCCAGCTCCTCGTCCACAGGGTCTTCCAGCCTCATGGGAAGTAGGGGTTTCAGTGGGGCTCCACTTCCTCCACACAGGTCTGCACGAAGAAGGCGTCGTGCTCAGTCTCATCATCTGAGTGGATAGAGCTAGGTAGCCCGGATAGTCCAGACTCAGAGACTCCATCAGGAACAGGTACATGGCAGGGAGAGCTGGGGGCGTTGGTGTTAGTCACGACGTATTCATCTCCCCCGGTCATAGTTTCAATAGCATCTTGCGGTCGTAGTCGATCCTTCAAGTCACCCAAAGGGGAGTCCATCGCTTTCTCGTTGTATAGCCTGGACCAGAGTCGAGTCCAGGTCCTCCCAGGGGATGAAGGTAAGACCCCCGTCCACCACGCTGCGCATACTCCCCCATCCGGGTTTTCCGATGGACGTCTTGCGTCCCAGAGGCACGTAGATGGCCTCATCAGGTAACCGAACAGAGCTGATAGTCAGCCTGTCCAGGAGGGTTCGCCAGTACTCGTTGCCCCCACGGGCTCCCCCATCGGGGGAACACAGGACCATACGGGAACGTTCCAAGGCCACCTTGGTCAAGAACTTCCCCAGTTCACTGAACCTGGGGTTCCCGTAGGTTATCCCGAAAGAGGGCCAGTAAAATTTGTAGCTGCAGTTCTTCCCCTTGCTGCAGTAAAGGTCCAGGCCATGTTGCTTGTCGCTGGCGAACAACTCCACACTCAGGTCTTCTCTAGAGTAACCCAACTCCTTCAGACCTTGGTCTAGGACTTCCCCCAACAGTTGACAGTCCTCAGTTTTGGAGGCCGCCATCATTTTTGAGGGCTCCTCCTTCGATACCCTCAGGTAGCTCGAGGTGTGCTCCGACTGCTCCAGTGGCACGGACCCTCTGCCATTGCCATGGGCAACATAGAGGAGGTAGGGCGCGTGCAGCGTCAGGGATTGTATCTGGGAGTGCTGCACGAAGAAGTCAGTCCCCAATACAAAGTGGTAGGCCTCAGTGTCCATCACATAGAACCCATGGGCGATAGTTCGGGAGCCCATAGGTACCTCCACTTCACAGTCCCCGCAGCTGTGAACCACATGTCCATCCCCCATTCATATAGCCGCGGTGGTCATGGTGTTCTTCATGCTCCCACGAGGTAAACTTTTCTTGGCCACTATAGATATGGTGGCTTCAGTATCCAATACCCCCAGGTATTCACGTCCCCCTAGTCGGATACGTACACAGAACACCAGGTCCAGGGCCCCACCGGAGCGTCCCCGTCAGAACTCCGCGGGACAAGTCACCTCCAACCCCTTGTTCCGCAATTTGCGGGCCATCCTCATGAAATGGCTCCTCTCCTTAGCGTTGCCTTCGTCCCCACCTTCATGCTCACACTTGGCTCCTTGTTCTTGCTTGGCCTGCGTTTGTGAGCGTATGGTAGGACCAGACTGCCCTCCAGAGGGCTCGGAGTTCCCCCCTGGATTAGGGTTGGGGTTGCCTCCGTTCTTGTCCGCATTCTTGTTGTCCTTGTCTGGCTGGCGGTTAGCGCCTCCTCCTCGTCCACCTTGGTTCTTGTCTTGCCCTTTTCCACGTCCTTTCGACTTGCCCTTGCCGGAGTCGTTGCCTTTGCCTTTGCCTCCACCTTTGCCAGAGCCTTTGCCAGGATCCTCTCCCTTCAGCTTCGCCGAAAGGCGCTGCTTGTGGTAGCACTCATCCTCGTAGTGCTTCCTCTTCCCACAGAAGGCACAGGTGATAGTACACCTGTAGTGATCCGGCATCTTCGCTTTGGCGCCGGTGTTGGTCTCCTGCTTCTTCCCTTGGACTACGAAGCAGTCTCAATGCTCGCAGTCAGGGGCGTGCTGCAGGTGACCCTGCTCATCTCTGGCATCACACCAGAAGAGCTTCTTGACGTTTTCCATGATACGGGTGTGTTTCGGGGTACTCCCCTGTCCAGGTCTGGATCCTTGGTACCCTTTGCCATGGCTTCTAGAGCCTCCACTCCAGGACGGTAGTTGTTCAGGTGCTGGTCGCTTTCTTTCTGCAGCGCCAGCTCCAGAAGTAGCACACATAAATCCTCGTAGTGGAGGGCTCTAGCCTTGCGCTCTGCCGTTGAACGGCACTGGTCCCACAGCTCTCGAGGGAGCTCAGCCACCAGCCAGAAAAGCAGGTCGTCGCTGCTGCAGGAACGGGGCGTCCATCGTCCAGCCCAGTGATCCAAGTCAGCCAGTAGCTCAGAGACCCTGCCCGGTTTGGGGTTGTTGGGCAGCACTGCCAGGTTCTGGATCTCGGCCCTGATGCAGAGGTGGGTTTCATAGGTCGGGTACTGCCTTTCCAAAGCAATCAACACGTCCGCAAAGGTGGCGGACTTAGTCACGATCTGCTTGACCTGCTTCTCCAGGTACTTGGTCTTGCAACACTGCAGGAGCGGATTGCACTTGACCCGTCCACTAGCGTGGGTTTGGCCGGTCAATCGAAGGAACCGGCCAAAATTCTCAGCGAACTCGCTGAGGTCCTTGCCTGTGAACTCAGGCAGGTTCACCACGATTTTGGAGGTGGCAATGGCCTTAGCCTTAGCCTCCTGAGACCTGCGTCCCCCAGGGCGCTGGGTCTTCCTCTTCTTTTTTTTCTTCTGCCCACTTGGGTTCTCGGGGTCCTCAGGCTCGTCGTCCTCCGAGGGCGAAGCAGAAGTCATCGACGGCGGCTCATCGTCAGAGGGGTCTCCGCCTAGGTCACCGGAGCCATAGGGCTCCACGTCAACCATTGCCCTCAAGGCTGTTAGTGAAGCGGTACCCAGAACCTATGGCCCATGGCCCGGAGGCCTGTGAGCCGTCACACCCGTTATGGCCCATGGCCCGGAGGCCTGTGAGCCGTCACACCCGTGCGGAAGCCGTTGACACCGGCTATCAGCGGGATATCCCTGTTCTCTGACCCGCGAAATCTGGAATCCGATTTCTAACCATTAAGTCGATGTGGAATTACCCTAATTTTACTGTCTTGGTCCATTTGCGGTTAGAAATCGGTGAAATACCCGATTTCTACCGCGACTTCTAATTGTCGTGAAATCGCCGCCTGATGTCGCCCGTTCCGTGCACTGCGATAGACGATTCTGTAAAACGATCTTTTCGGAAGTTAAGACTGAAACACTCTTGGAGTGATCCGCAATTTTTTCCTTGATAAAACACATCGCGTCCCAGATTTTCCCCAGAAAATCTGGGCGGCCGAGGGCGCTTTGAACCCCCAAGTGAAATAACAAGGGTTACGAGCGTTCAAGCGCCCAAGGACGAATTAACGTGCCTCATAGGCACTGTGTATGAGGTTTTACCCCCCATAGTCATAGGATGAGGCCAAAGGATCCCAACTCCATAGGCCCAAAGGGTTATTTTTTTTTAGTGTTTTCCAAGAAATGGGCAATCTCAAGTACTTGGTGCCCAAGTACGTGTAGAAGTATGTTGAGTTGGCGTTTTCTCCCTCTTTGCTTGCCTCTACATCCGGGGCATATCACTTGTCTTCCCCAGATAGTACATATATGATCTCATATATACATTGGGAATATATTTAGCGTGCATGCTAAAATTCGGCTTTCCGAAGGGAGGTCGATTTTCAACCAAAGCACTTGCATGCGTGTTAAGGGACCAAAGTTACTCTAGAATATAGGCACACCTTGATTCTAGGCCACTAGGTTGGGTGTAGAAGGCGAGGGTAGGGTTGTATGCCATATTTGGTGTCATTTCACGTGCCCATTTGGTGGGTGCACCATTCCAAGACTAACCCACCAATGGACCCCATATCGCACGAAGCCCTTCATTGTACTCCCAACCAACACTCGCAAGCCTAACCTTCGTGAAGGGATGCTTGTGGAGCGCTCCCGAAGCGATGCGTTGCGAGCAAGGTGTGTTTTTTGCAATATTCCATGTTTGCATGTGTCCAATTGGGAGGCAGCGCGTGCGGCCTTCCAAAGCGCCCCAAGTGGAGCACATATGTGGAATCGGAGGTCATTCGTGTCGAGTCATTGTGTTTAGAAGGATTGGTCGATTGCTCAATCGAAGCCGAAGATATTATAATATACTTGTGCAGTTTTCAGGGCACTCTTGCGTGTTTTTTCGCCAATTTTGCTGTTTTTTGCCCGTCATGATGTCAAGTGGCGACCGTGTATCTCAACGTTGCGCTCAATTGACATCATGACCCAAGTATATTTTGAGGGTACACACCTCGGTGCCCAACATATCTTGAACCCGGCGAACAACTCCCCTTGGGCTTGGCATACCGTGGCCGCCATGTTGGCGATTTGGGACGATCCCAAATCATGGGCTCACTTGGCGACCCTGCCATTCCCAAAACCGGAGGGGTTTGGGCGACGCCCAAAAGATATGTCGGACGCATATGACTTGATACCAATCCTATGGCACACTCCGGTCCAAGTCGGGCATGTGCCTCATTTGCCCCACCCATGAGTGTGCGCATTTTCGGCCATTTTGAGCAATTTCCCACTTTTTCTGCCCGCTGTGCACCATGTTCAGCCCCCTCGTGCACACCGGACGCATGGACCAATGGACCATATATGACATGGGTGTTATGGATATTGGTCACCATGGTTCGCACACCACGTGGGCGAAGCGGAGCAACCTTCGTCAAAGCCCAAAGTGAGTGTGGACGATTTTGCCATTTTGGCAATTGTAGACCCAATTTGGATTGTCACCACGCCGAGTGGCATGGAGATCTTTGCAAGCCAAGGGCATGGGAGTCTCCGTTGGACTCCCGGTGGATCGCATATGGAATGGCGTATCCGATCTCCAAGCCGGCGTGCAGATATACCATTGGGGGTACCCCGGATTTTGGCTCATCTTGAGCAGCCAAAATGACCCCCTTTTGGGACCCCAATTTCACCCCCCCGTGTGGTCAATTGGCGGCCCCATATCTCTATGCTCACAGAGAGCCCGGACTCAATTTCAGGTTGTGCACTCAGATATAGGTCTTAGGTCATGCCTCCTATCCTGTGACCCATTGGCCTTGCCCTGGTTGGGCGAATCACCCGTGGGAATGACGCCCATTTTGGTGATTTTGGCATCATGACCCCACTTGATGAACCCGTGGTGCCCTGATGCCGGGACCTCAGAGGGAACCAGGTTGGGTGAGGGCTCCAGGGAGTTCGTACGCAAAGGGCATAGGGTCAGTTGCCTCGTCCCTACCTCTGGCAGGTCCAGAAGAGGGGTCAATTTTGGAGTTTTCGGAGCTAATATCAGTTTGGGCTGAAACAGCCCCTTTTCAGCTACCAACTCCTAGGGGATAATGGCGGGGCCTTATCTCTGGCTCAGAGGGGCGTTGGGACCTGCCAGTAAGGGAGCATAGGGAGCGACCGTCGGTTGGCCTTGGAGCTGCTTGGTTCCCAGGAACTCGCCTGTGGCTGGGCGGGACACCTTCCCCAATCGGCAGGGTTTCAGGGTCCGGACTGAGTAGGGCATGGGTTGTGTTTGAGCCCCCGCCCCTGCCAGCCACTGAGAGGGACGGACCTGGGATTGGGATATGAGTGGGGATTGAGTGTCTTTTGTCCTGTGATGCCCTTACCCCAGTCCAGTCTTAACCCCATGTGTGCATATCCTGATGTGTTGCTGTACATACTTTTGTTCCTTTGTTTCAGAGTGGCAAGGATCCTGAAACGCTTTGTCACATGACACGAGCGTGATGATGGCCCTGTGAGCGCAGTGCTTTGCCTGCATGCTTGCTTGTGCGTGTCCACCGCGGCGTCCCGTGGCCAGGCCCCCCACGGGAACGCGTCAAAAGCGTTTCACCGCCGCGGGGTTACCCATCCCTCGCGTGCCACTCGGGGCCACCTAAACCCCGAGCACCACGGGCTTCGCAGCGCCGCCCGGCAACAGCGCTGAGTCCCTGAAGGAGGAGCAGCGACCGGAACTCCGACATCAGCGAGTTCCTTCGGCCGACCAGCACCGGCCGCACTCCCAGCTACATCACCCACCTCAACAGCCACCCCCAGGACTAGTCCATCGAGGGGAACGATGGTGAGTTGGCAGGAGGCGGGCAAGACGTGGCCGCTGCCCCACCCCCATGCGGTGCGCCTACTGCGTGGGTTGGTGTGGGGGCAACACTACCGCCACAGCAACCCCGAGTGCGAAGGCGGCATGCCCGGGAGCTTCGAGCTCCGCGAGGACGTGGGCGACGACCGCCTGCAGGCAGTGGAAGACTGGCTGCGGGTGGAAGGATATGCCTGTCGCTTCCGCCAGAAGCGCTGGAGGGTCTGGACCCGCCCGGACAGACCCGGCGAAGGGCTGCGCCCGACGGGATTGAGGAGGACGAGAACCCCAACGAGTACCCGTCGGGCGCCACCATCAACGTCTCCATGTGGGACATGATCGAAAAGAAGTTCCCGGAGCCGGGGAACGAGCGAACGCTGCAGGGCAGCAGCAGCAGCGCGTCTCCTGGGAAGGAGAAGCGGTCCCCCGGGGACAAGAAGCGGGACAAGAAGTGGCGGGAGTACCAGGAATCCCTGGCCGCCGAAGCCGTTCAAGCCGCCAAGGGCGGAACCCCAGCTCCCAGCCCCCAACGGGCCAGTGGCGGTCACCACCCCGGCCACACCACCCTTGGCGACTTCCTCGAAGTCGCGAAGCAGGCCAAGGCCAAGCCCCGTCCGCTGCACCTGAGGAAGTCAGGCCCCAGCAGCGACGTGGAGTCGGCCCAGCGCGGGAGGATGCCGGCCGACCAGGCCAGCTCCAGCAGCAGCATCGCTCCCGACCAAAGGGACGTGGCCCGCGCCTGTGAGCGCGCCTGTGGGGTGCCCTGCAACCTTCGGGATGCCCAGCAACGGGCCACGCAGCAGAACGCTGCCGTGGAGGGCGCCGTCGGCATAGCTTGGGAGGAGACTGCAGATTGAGGCAGAAGCATGGCCATCCACGCCTCGACCGTGGCGGCCATCGCGGCCGGTCTCACGGCTGCAGCCGCCCAGGAGGCAGCGACTGCCCGGGTCAGGGGTGAGGTGGCGGCAGCCGCCGAGGAAGCCCGCCTGGCCCAGGAGGCCATTGCCCGCAAGGAGGCCGAGGTGAAAGCGCTGGAAGGGGCGCTTGCCCAAGAGAGGGCAAAGAAGGAGGCGGACGAAAGGGCCCACGCCGAGGCGACGGCCAAGGCCCAAGCGGGCGCCGCCAGGAAGGACGCCATCGAGGCCGCGCGACGGAAGGTCGCTGAGGAGAGGGCCAAGACGGAGGCGGAGCTGGCAGCCTTGGAGGCGGAGAAGGCTCGGCTGCAGCGGGCTCGGGAAGCCGAGGCTGCCCGTGCTCGGGAGGAGGCCGAAAGGCGAGCTGCCGCAGCCACGGCCGCCGCAATGTAGGAGGCGGAGGGCAAGCTCCAGCGCGAGACTCCCCCGGGAGGATCCCGAGTGGAGACCCTTCGAAAGCTCTTTGAAGGGGACGCCTCCTCCAAGATGACGCTGGATCTGGAGGAGGTCGACACGGGCAGCAGTGGGGACAGTGGTCCCACCGCCTACCGACGAAGGAAGGGTAAGGAGAAGACCCCCGAGAGGTCACGGAGGCCAGCGGGCAGACAAACCCACGACTCCGACCCCTTCTTCACCGCTAGCGACGGGGATGGACGAGGCCGCGGACATCGCCGAGGAGTGGCTGGCGGAGGAGGCGGAGACGTCCCCATGGAGCCGGAGGGTGAGGGTGAGGATCTCCCTCCTCCCTACCGGAGCTCGGAGTCTTCCACGTGCAAGATGACCAGGTGGGGCGACATGGATGAGGACGAAGACATGGACTTCGGCTACACGGAGAAGCCCCCATCCTCGGGCCCACCGAGGCGATCCGGCGGAGGCCCACCGGGACCCCCTAGCGGAGGACCATCAGGACCCCCTGGAGGGCGCCCACCAAGTGGACCCCCTGGAGGCGGACCTCCGGGCGGGGGAGGACCCCCTGGACCGGGCGGGCCTGGCGGAGGCCCTCCTGGAGGACCCCCTGGGGACCCCGACGACCCACCAGGGAACGGTGACCCGGATGCCACCTGGCGGTGGATTGTCCACCTCCGCAGGAGGGTCCAGTCCTTCGAGCGCGAGGTAGACACGGGCAAGGGCGAGATGATCCCCATCGCCAGGGTCGCTGCGGGCGCACAGAAGGAGCTGGACATCGCCAAGACGGAGATGGTCAAGATCACCAAGGTCGCCATCGCCGCCCAGAGGGAGCTGGACATCGCCAGGGGCGAGACCAGGCTGCTGAACAAGGTCATCAACGGCCTGCAGCAGAGGTTGGACGAGCTGGAAGGCCCTGGGAGTGTCGGCAGCAACCACCCACCCCTGGAGTCTGGCTTGTCGGACGACGGCTGGGGACCTGGACCAGGTCCAGGCAGAGCCCACGCCCCTGGCGGAGCCCCCAGGAGTCGCCCCAGCGCCAGTGCCCCCTCTCTCAGCGCCCCCTCTCACCACAGCGCGGGCCGCCGTAACGAGCGCGTGCCGCCCGGCAGTGGCAGTGAGGAGTGGCGTGATGAGTGGCTCAGTGCGGAGTACCACAACCGCCGTGCTCCACCGCGGACAGCGGTACGCCCCCGACGCCCCGCACCAGCCCAGGAGCCAATCCCAATGGCTGGCGGGCGTTATGGTGGACTCAGAGATGAGGTTCCTGGAGGGGACGTGGAGTGGGATGTCGGCGGAGGCAAGGAAGACCTGGAGGAGTTCGGCATTACCCCGCCGCGTGGTGTACGACAGGAGGCCGCTGAACGCAGCCGCCGGCGCCGTGATGAGGAGGCATACATGGAAGGAGTACGGCGTGAACATCTAGGTTCAGCGTACATGGAAGAACCACGGCGTAGCCACACGGATACCGTGGAGGAGATGGAAGTGGCGGCCCTGGGAGTCCGTGGGGGACGCCGATGGGAACCTCGGTCGACCTCGCGGCCGGCGTTCATGGTCTCTAAGGCAGCGGATGCCGCCGTGTGGGAAGACCTGAAGGACATCAAGCCCCGAACGTACGATGGCAACCCCCTCAACCTCGACCGCTTCTTGGAGAAGCTGGACGATTGGGGGGTGACCGTCACTGAAGACATGGATCCCGCAGATGCGGAGAGATATGTCTTCAAACGGTTCAGGTACCGCCTGCCGGAAGTGCTCCAAGAGCTATACTTCGTGGCGACCAAGGAGGGGAAAATCAAGACCCTCAAGGAAGCCAAGAAGTTGCTCAACGAGCAGGAGCGGGTGGACGCTCCGCAGGTGGCTGCCAAGCGGTGGAAGGCCATCAAGCTTCAGCATGATGGTCGGGAGATCCGCCTACGAGATTGGCGGGACTTCCGGGGGCAATACACCCTCTTCCGCCGCAATGTGGAGGACTGGAATGAGGGTGACGAGCAGGCCCGCCTGCTCTCCATGCTGCCGGAAGCATGGATCAAGAGAGTCACCAAGGAGGAAGCCAAGAGGGCCAAGTCCAGCCACACGGTCAAGATGATGCTCCCCAAGGAGTATCATACGAACGTGGTGGCTTGGACAAGGAAGAACGTGGCCCAGGATGTCAAACGGCACTCCCTGCGGAACGCCCTCCTCATCACCGTCACGGGCGATCGCGAGAAGACCGCCATGTGGCGCCTTGATGAGTGTGACGTGAGCGGCCAGACCATCCGTCTGCAGGCCATCCCGGCGCGGATGAGTTGCGACGAGATCCTGGAGTGGGTTGGAGAGGAGGTACTCAAGGAGTACCGGAACCTCCACCACACCCGCGGGTTGAGGCCCGGCGACCGTGACGTCAACTACGTTGGCGAGGGGTCTGGCGGGGAAGCTACCATGGACCCAGCGGGAGCCGATGGCGATGAGGCTCTCGACGACGATGACGACGACGATGAGCCCGCCGAGGTGGCCGTTTGTGCCTTTGTGGCCAACAACCTGAACACGGGGAGCAACCGGGGAAGCTGGAAGCCCCTGCAGAAGGGTTGGAGGAAGAAGGAGAAGAAGGACCCCCGCCGCATTGGCGACCCTCCGCTGTCCTTTGCAGAGTTCATACGAGCTCACCCTCAGGGCTGTTTCGTGTGTTATGGGAGGAACAAAGGGTTCAACCATGACCACCGGACATGCCCCATCCACAAGGCCAACACGGAGGCCTACAAGAAGGTGCACGGGTCGAAGAAGCGTGCACCCGCGGGTATCCGGGAGACCAAGGTGGAGGTCACCAATGACGAGCTCTCCAAGCTGATGTCGCTGGGGACCGAGTTGGCCAAGGAGATCCAGGAGATCAAGAGGTCCTGGCTTCCCAAGTCGGACCACAAGAACAAGGAGAACAAAGAGAACGACAAGAACAAGGACAAGGACAAGAAGGCTAAGAAAGGGGGAAAGAAGAAGGGTGTCAACGAGGTTGATGCGGAAGAGAGTACCCCTACTAACACAACCGACGCCCCTTAGCGGAGCCCCTGCAGCCAAGGGCCCCAGCTAGGGCGGTCGCAGGATGGTGTCGTGGGAAGCGCCACACCATCTCAGTTGGGAGACAGTGAGCACAAAGGGATTGCCGCGGGCGGAAGGCCCGGTCCGGCATCCAAAACGAAAGACAGTCGCGTTGGCGGGGTGAGGGCAAGTGAAGGCACGAAACCTTGCACCCGTCCATCCTTCGCGACCAAGAATGTATTTGATGTGCTTCAAGATCTATCCGAGAGTATCGGAGGATCACCCGGACCGCAGCTGGATGCTGCAGATGGGCAGCCTGAGCCCATTGTCCACGACCTGCACCAGTCGCTTGTTGAGCTTCTGGAATGGCCGGAGATCCTGAGCTTGCACGCCGTGCGCCGTGTTGGGCGTGAGCGGCAGTTGCACCTTAAGGTCCGTGCCTTATGCGGGGAAGTGGAGAAGGTCTTCGACGTGTTGGTCGACACGGGAGCTCAGGTCAGCTTGGTCAAGGCTGGCCTACTTCCGCCAGAGTGCTTGACCGACAGTCGGAAGCCTGTCAGACTGAAGGTGGCGAACGGCCAGTACATGGTAGGAGGCACGAAGGAAGCGGCCATTGGGCTGCAGTTCGTGAACCATCGTGAGCTGAGCCGCCCGGACCTCGGCAAGGAAATCCTCCTGCAAGGTCGCTTCTACGAGGCCGAGATGGACTGGGACATGATCGTTCGGTACGACTTCATGATGGAGACGGACTCCGGCGTTCTCCCGGCCCAGGCCTCCATGACCCTGTACAAGGATGACCATCTCTCGTGGCTTTCGTCACCTGAGCACCATGTGGAGTGCCAATGGATCCACCCGGAACGCAATCAGCTCGAAGTAGCCGCGCTGGGCACTGAGCCAACTGGGCCAGCAAACCAGGAGTACGGCGTAATGCCGGAAGTGGCGAGCCGAGTGGTTGCGGACCTGAGAGCTTCGGATCTGGCCCTGGATGCGTTCTCCTCAGGAATCTCCGCTCATCTTCGGGTTTGTGAGAAGTACTGGAGCGCCCAGGACTCCGCGTGGAAGAAGCACTGGGGTCCGCATCAGGGTTTGATGTGGATCCATTGCCCCCGATGGGACATTCCAAGGGCGGTAGCGAACATTCGCAAGGACCGCTCCAAGGCAGTGCTGGTTGTTCCTATGGGATGCACCGAGGAGGAAAGAGCCCGAGATTGGGTGGTCTCATTGGCCAACATGACCTTAAACAAGGTCGTCCTACCGGCTGGAGAGAGTGTCTATCAGGACGCTAAGGGACAGCCCATGCCACCCCAGAGATGGCCAACGGAATTCCACTATGTGGATGGGGGCCTTGAACAGGCCGACACCACGGACTTCGTGTGTGTCAACCGCATCATAGCGGAGCCATGGCGGCAATGCTTTGCGGTTTCCCCTGTTGACATCGGAGAATCGGAGGACCCCCTCACTGAAGAGGAGTTGGATCTGGTTCAGGGGTATATGGATCAGCCCTTTCACGACTGGGGAAACCAGCGTGAGGGCAAGGGCCAGGACAAAGCCTGGTGGGAAGTGGACTCGATCGTCTCTGGGTCCTATGATGGGAATACTTTCGTAAAGAGGGTGCTGGACCACATGTCCAGCCAGGACGAGCCAACCGGCGGCAACCCACCCACCTACGGCGACCTGTTCCGAGGCAACACCAGAGAAACATCCCGCGCGCTCTTCGATTTCGAGCTGAACAAAAAAGAAAAACAATGTGTTGACCAAGATCCACAACAAAATCATCGATTTCACGATTCCTCGAAACAACATTACCAAAAGGTACACGCTGTCCAACGATTTCCGCAAGTTCGCCAGACTATACGGTTCAGGCCTCTTTTCTGTCTAGAAACTTTGGTTTCCTATCACCAAGACCTTCACTGGCATAGCTTCTCTCTATTGGTCACTATCTTGCACGACGCCCCCTTTCTTCTACAATTACTACTAAAATTCGAGAACACCGACGTTAAGACTCCCGATTACTTTGAAGTCCAAGACACCAAAGCGGAATGGAAGACGATGAACTTGACATCCTTGAAAAAAAAGTTACCTTCTACCGTTCGTATGCTCTCCACGAATTCATCTAAAGTTCATGATCTTAGAAATCCAAGCGTTCCACCTTCTCTCTCAAAAGAGGGCTTCAAAGACCTCAATGGTTTCACCACGCATATCTTCACGACGGGGTCACAACACGCTTTTTTGCCGTCTTACCTTGAGGAATAGAACTTGAGCAAAGACTCTCGACAAACACTATTGCAAAGCGCGTGCTATATCTCTTTTTACAACTCTCCAAACGCGTCAAGCATCTACCGCACCATCACTTCTACACAAAGCAAAAAGTTTTTTGCAACGCCGACTTTGCTCAACTTCACTAAAACAAGCCCCATCAACCTCACAACGCAAGTCCAATTACTCATTGACATGCTTGCAATGAACGAACACAACAACGAGCCAATCGAAGGCGTCATTGTCCTACCAAGACTTGACGCTATTACCAAACCTCATGGCTTTTCACATGGGACCCTAGAGGAATTGTACGCAACTTGCTCACGTTTGCAAAGGATGTCAAATTCTTCGACAATGTACATATGTTTCGCATCTCCAACAACTCCCACGACTCACTTTTCATGGATCCCGTTCACATGGACATCGGTCTTGCCTCCATACGTGTGTCTAGTCACGCCAAAAGATCAATTCGCAATATTCTACTTGCCAACAATATCATGCTCCCAGGCTTAACCCAATCTCGCGACTTGCTCACTTCCATGGACCTTGTTCTCAAAGACGAACCACAAGAAATCCCTCATACTACACCCACCAATGTGGTTTATGTCAGAGTTGACATTCATGAAGACCTTCTTCCCGAAGCCTCCCCAAATGAAAATTTTTTTTTCATCAACAAGCACTCCATGAAAAAGATATCGGGTGATGTTTCCATTTCTTCTCAATACTGCCTCATTCAAAGAGAGGAAATTTTCTTGCACGATTTTCGAGTCCACCCCAAGTACATTCGCATTGATATCGAGCTTTCGGAGGACGATGTGTTTGATTTCATGGCCTCCGTCACCAAAAAATACCCTTTTACATCTTCCGCCCCAAACGTCCTCGCTCTCCCCATGTCATGGTCCACACAACACAACAGCTTCTCTATTTCCACGGACCGCTCTTTTGAAAAAAAGGTGTCTCTCTCGGAATTGTACGAACTTTTCATCAGCTCTCCCAACATGAAGAAAGCCGTTCATGCTATCACTTGGCGCAACGCGTTCAGCCTCATTGTGGTCATTGAACTTGAGACACTGCCCATCAACCCAACATTTGTTTCCAAAGCATACCAAGTTTTCAAGTCTCTCCAAAAGCAAAAACTTCAGGTTCTTCATGCAACCTTCCTTTTCACACCCACGGAGACCGAACGTCATCTTGCCACCACTTCCCCCGAGAAGGAACTGAATGAAATTTTCACTCCCAACCGTACACAAACTACACCGTCCAACGTCACCTTCGCCTTTGCCCCACTTTGCGTTGCTTTCAGACATGTCTCCCAAAGCGCCGCCCTCTTGGGCACAGTATCTTCTATCAAAGCAGCCTCTCCGTCGGAAATTCCAACCAAATTCCCATTCAGCACAGGGCATGCATGGAAAATTGCTTTCAAAAACGAGATGTCTGCATGGCTTGCGCACGATGAAGTCATTGATTCAATCAAATTCCTCACTCCCAACGTCAACACCATGGCACTTCAGAATGCACTTAACGCTTTCCCACCTCACGATACGTGGCACGCAAAACGTTTGCTTGCAAAAACCATGGGTTCAGTTGAAGCCTTGAATTACGCCACTTCGTCGCTCGCCATTCCTTTTGATGTGTCACCCCTAAAAGAAACTCCCGTTTCATCCCCCTCATCCTCCTCATTACCCAAACCCGCCTCCACCAACTCACCTTTACCCAAGTCCGACAAACAGTCCGCTGACTCATCCTTCGTGCACCAACCCTATGCCACCCCAACCGATCACAAAACGAGTGCACATCCGCCTCCTCCCCCTGTCCCCATCTCCATGTCACCGCGCCACTCCGGTGGCGACACCGACCCCCACGCTGTAGCTCAAAAGGAAGGATCCTCCTCGCCATTACTCCCTGAGGTGATGACACTGGACACTGCAACTCCCTCTTCCAGTCTTGATAAAAAAACCTCAAGCCTGGTGCGCCGAGGCCGCCATAACAAAAGCACACCTCCACCCACGGCCGCCACGCCTTCTCTTCAAGAACCTGGGGATGAACCACAACAATCACTTCCTACCGACACGGCAAAATGTCTCCAAATGGATCTGGACCAAGCCTCTCACCTCGCTGCGCAAGCAGCAGGGACGTCCACACACTCTTGCCAACAGCAATCACAACCAGTGCTCGTGGACGATCCCGTTAATCTCCAGATTCCAGAAACGCCGCTAGCGCCTCCTCAGAACACCAACATGCTTGCTATACCTCACAATGAGGTCACCCCAATCCCAGAATCCCCCGTCCCTAGCAGTCTTCCAGACCCTGACCCAACCCACTCTCCTCGCTCACTCCCTACAAGTCCTCGCGGAGCCCCCTCAGCGCACCGCACACGTGCCCACTCTTCGCCTCCTCAAAACAAGCAAAAAAGAAACAAAGCAACCGCAAACAAAGAAACAAAGCAAACCAAATTGGTACTCTCGCCCAATGCCAACGTTTACAGCTCCATTGTACAACACGTGGCATCTTCCATCTCAATCGAACCGTCAAAAGAATCTCCAGGCATACCCAAAAAGCGACACGGGAAAAAAGCCAATTCATAGAACCTTTTCTTGCACCGCAGGGGGTCTTTCCCCCGCCACTTGCGTCCACAGTACCATCTTTGCGGCTCACTGGGCTTGTACTTTTTTACCTCCCATCACTGAGGTGCCTGACACCTGGTCCTAACCCTGTCTACAGTGTAAGCTATCAACCTTGGTTAGCAACCAACCGCGAATATGTCATGTGCTTTCACACAAATTTCACCCGCCTGCATAAAAACCCTGTTTGGCTGCTTGGATCTCTTTCGTGCACGGCAGTGGATCTTCAAAAATGGGGTCTCTGCCACTCCCAGTCTACAGACCCATGCCAAATCCCAGACGTGTCCCGACACGCCACCACCGCGAAAGGGTTCACGTTTTGCCGCTGCGCCGAGCTCCGACCAGCTCCATTGACATGTGCCAATCTGCTGTTTGCGGCAACCACCACTTGCAGCTCTCTTACGGTGCGCTCGAGGATGTATCCGCGACAGCCTATCTCTGCGTCATCGTTCTTTCACACCATTTTCACCCGCCTGCATTAAAGCCCTGCATGGCTGCTTCAGTGGACTTTCAAAAATGGGGTCTATGCTGCTCCCAATCCGCAGGCCCATGCCAAATCCTGACCACGCGGCGATGTGCCCCAAGCCAGACGCCTAGTGGCTGGAGTGACAGTGGCGAGTTCGCTGCGGCGCTCCCCACGGGGTCTGTGCTTAGGGGTATCGTGACAGCGCGGGATGCTATAGACGTGCCCCGACACGCCACCACCGCGAAAGAGTTCACGTTGTGCCGCTGCGCTGAGTTACGACCAGCTCCATTGACATTTGCCAACTTGCTGTTTGTGGCAACCACAACTTGCAGCTTTCTTACGGTGAGCTCGAGGCTGTATCAGCGACAGCCTATTTCTGCGTCATCGCAACCCTCAGCTACCCGGGATCTGATCATCTGTTTGCGATCAATTACCATGGATAAATGCCCCATCCCACAACCTCGCCGCTGCGCGTCGTGTTTCTGGCATATCTTTTTGGAGCACCGCTACTTCCGTGAACCTCCGACGCCCGTCCGGGTCTTGGGCACAACCACGATGGCCTTCGGCCAGGGGACTGATGTCACGGGGGGCTACCGCTCCTGCCCTGCGGTGCAATGCGGGGCAACCGTGACATCAGGCCTCACAGCCACACGCCCTGTCGCACCCGGCGGGTTGCCTGGACTGGAGCTGCAGCAAGCGCGCACCAGATCTCTGTTACTACCCGTTTTGATATGTGCCATTCCCTTGCGTCCGAACCGAAGACAAATATTACCGACTGCTTGGGCATCATCTGAATTTTCGCATTCCACTGCTCACAATGGACGTCACCACCGCGGAGCTATGCTAAGTTCACTGCAGCTTGTCTGGCACCTGAGGTTTGAGGTTTGAGGTTTGATTTTGCGGGTACTAGACGCCTTTCGGCCCCGGGGGGCCACCTGGTCGGGCCAGGTGATATCCTCCCCACCGGGTCCTAGTGGGGGGCCCTCCAAGACGCACCTCCTGCCTGGTGGCGGAGTCCCGCGGGTTCACAGAGCTCCGAGCCCCGTCCTTCCCCGGCTTCCCCGTTTCGCCACTCCCCGGTCAGTGCATCAATTCGCAGCCGTGGCTGCGGGCGCTTACCCACTGCGTCGCCCCCCTAATGCGTGGTCGCCCGGGGCGCCGGCGCCGCCGGGCCTGTGCTACTGGCTTGTCGCCAGTGGGACCCCCTTGGGCTGGCGCGGAGGCTGCCTAGCCTAGGGGTTGGGGCGTGGTGCTGTGCGCCACTACTGCCTTGGCGGGTGCAGTGCCCCGTCTGTGTGTGCGCGGCGCTCGCGGCCGGTTCCGGGGTTTCGGGCCGGTACTTGGTGTTGTGTTCCTCTCGTTTCCCCCTCCCCGCCCCGCGTGTTCCGCGCTGCGTGTGGCGGGCTGTCCCGTCCGGGTGTCCCTTACCCTCGCTCGCTGGTGAGCCATTCCACACGGTCTGTGCGTTCCGCGCGCTCAGTCCGGTTGCCCTTCTGGTAGTCCCCGCGTAGCCCTTTCGTGTGTGTGTGCTCGCGCTCCCGCGGCGTCCGCTCCCCTCCCCCCTGGTTGGTGTGGCGTGCGCACCTCGCGTGGTCCCGGCACTGGGCGCTGGTAGGGCCGTTCAACGTGGTCCGTGCCCCTCCGCGTGTCCTGCCCCGGTCCCTTGCTCCGTCTGGCGTGCTTGGGGGGGGGCTGTCCAGTCCCGGTTCCCCCCTACTTGGCTTGGGGGTGTGGGGGTAGCGGTAGGGCGTCCCCGGGGGGGTGCCTTCTACTGTTGCGACGGGCGTCTGGCGTCAGGCGCTCCCCCTCCCCTGACTGCCCGCCCACTGGGCGGGCTGTCGGGGTCCGCGATCCACGTGTTGTGGGCGCGGGCGTGCGAGTGTGGGGGCCCTTCTCTGTCCCCTCCGCCGGCACGCCCTGTGGGGGCTGCGCGCCGCGGGGCGGGTCCGTGGCGTTCGTGTGCCGGGGGGCGGGCTGGGGGGGGGGGGGGGGGCTGCGCCGTACCCCCTGGTTGTGCGGCCGGGGGGGGGCTGTCGGGCGGGGGGTCGCTCTGCCTCATTCCGTCCCTCTGCCTTCCCTGGGCAGGCAACAAAGCGGGTGTCACTGGCGTTGTGCTGTCCATGGGGGGCGTGGCCCCCCATATCACTCCGGTTCGTGCTCACCAGGCTTCTCTGGGTGCGCTTTGTGCGGCGTCCTGGCGCGTTGGCGCGGGCTCGCTTGTTCTTCGCGGCCCCCGTGGGAGCCGGCGGCTGGGGCGGGGGGGCGGGTCGCGCTCCGGCTCCTCTCTCGGGCGGGGGGGGGACCATCCCCCCTGCCTCGGGGGGTGGGGGCCAGGGCCCCTGCGGCTTGCGGGCCGGTGGGGGGGCGGGGGGGGGGGGGTGTCGCGCCGCGGCCTCCCTGCTCCCCTTCTGGGCGGCAGCCTGCGGTACTCAATCCTGGCCCCCTTCGTGTCGTCGGCGCGCTCCCTCACGGCGTGCGCGTGCGGTCGGGGTCGAAGTGCCGCCCCGGCGTGGGGGGGGGGCGAGGGGCGGCCCGTGGACCGCTCCCCCGGGGGCCCTTGCAGACCTGAACCCCCCCTCTGCCCTACCTGAGTGGGCTGTGTGGTCATGTGGGTCATGTGGGTCATGTGGGGCGCGGCGTCCATACTGTTCTGTTGTGCGCGTTGCTCCGACAGGCTAGTGTTGGCTCGCGGGAGCAGGTCCAGCCGCCGCTCCCCCCGCTGCGTCGCTGTCCCTTCTGGGGGGGGGGGGGGGGGTCCCCTCGGCTCCGGGGGGGCGGAGGGCCGTGCCTGTGGCTCCCCAGCTGGGGGGGGTGCGGGGGGGGGGGGGGGTGGGGGGGCCGCCCCCCCGCCCGCTCTCCGGCCTGAGTGGCAGGGGGGGGGGGAGTGGGGGGGGCCCTCTGGTCCCCTGGCGACGCCTCCTGACGGCCGGGGGGGGGGGGGGGTATGGCGGTCCCGGCCCCGGGGGCCACCCATCGGCTGGGGGGTCGCGCCCTTCCCCCGCCCCCCTCTACCTAGAGCCGGACCCTCGTGCCGGCCCTCGCTGGGGCCCCTCATCCCCCCGGCCGTCGTCGCGCGGCGCTGGCCGGCCGGGGGCGGCCATGTGGGTTAGCGGTCAGCGGTTAGTGGGCTGCGGGGCAGCAAGTTGCCCCCCGCGCTCGTTGTCTCCACCCTTCCTTCCGAGGGAGGTGGCACGCTCTCATGCCGTACCGTGGGGGGGGGCGTGGGTCGGAGGGCCCAGCACCCCCCCCCCCCTTTCTCGCATCCGCCGTCTGGGCCATCACCTGCGCCGCCGCTTGTGTGGGGGCTGGGGCTGTGGCGGCGGCGGGTTGCGCCGGCGGTAGCGCCAGTGGGCGAGGGCGCTGCGCAAAGCCCGGGGAAGCCAGTCCTTGGCGTTCGCATCCGTGATGCGGAGCACCGCTCCCCCTTCCAGGAAGGCCGGCCACGTCGGCTCCCTGTCGGGCCACGCCGCCCGGATCACTGACCTGAGGACCCTCTCATGGTCCTCTGGGGCTGCCCAGCCCCCCGGGGGTACCTCTCGGTTTCCTCCGTCTCTCCGGAGGAGCACGGCATCGAAGGGCCGGTTCCTCAACCCCCTGGTGTTCCCCTGGTAGGCCCAGCACAACCACCCGTACACTTCCCCCACCAGGGGGAGGGCCTCTTCCCCCAGAGGGTCCGGGACCGCGCCCCAGTCCCAGTTCCAGGGCCGGCCCCCCTCTGCCCCACGCGCCGGCTCCCATCGCTGCCCCTGTGCCTGCGGCGCCGATGCCGCGCCCCGCCCCCCCTCCGCCGAGGCCATCCGCGCCGGCTCCGCCCTCGGCGCGGGGGGGGGCTGGCTGGTGCTGGTGTCGTGGGGGTTGGGGGGGGACGAGCTCGCCGGCGTCGGGGTCGATGTTGTAGAGGTGGTGGTGGTGGTGGTGGTGGTGGTGGTGGGTGTGGTGCGCCGGCATCTGTTGGATGCCGGGGGGGATGCACCTCACCGGCTGCACGTCCGGCTGCTGGGGCGCCCCGCTCTCTGCCCCCCTCCCTTCGTCCCGCCCTCCCCCCTGGGCTCCCATGCCCCGTCCCGCCTGTCCCTTGGGGCCCGCGGCGCCCTTGCCCTTGCCCTTGGGCCCCTTTTCAGCCCCCTGCCCGTGCCGCGGGTCCCGCCTCCCGTCCCCCACGCCCTGGCCCGCCCGCTCACCCACCGCCCCTCGCCCTGCCCCCTGCACCTGGGCTCCCTGTCCGTGCCCCTGCGCGCCCTTCCCGTGCCCTGGTCCCTTCCCGGCCCCCTGCCCTGAGTCGCGCCGTCCGCTGCCTGCGCTCTGCCCCCTCCCGCTGCTGCGCCCTTGCTCCCTGCCGCGCGTGCCCTGGCCTGCTCCTTGCGCGCGCTCCAGGGCACTTCCCCTGTCGCCTCCTGCCCCCCGCTCCGCGCTCCCGTGGCTGGCACGCCGCTCTGCCTGCGCGCCCTCCCCTCCTTCCTGAATCACGCGCCGGCCGTCCCGCTGTCTTTGCACCTGCGGCAGCGTGACGCCCGGCGGCGAGCGCTCGGGCGCCGGGGGGCGGACGTGCCGCGCCCGCCCCGGGGGGAAGGGCTTGGGGGGCAACTGCTCAGGGGGGCTGTTGTTGGGTGTGGGTGGGGTTGGCGTGGGCGCGGTACTTCGCGCTCTCCCTGCCCACTGCTGCTGCTGCGGCGGCCGCCGGCGAGGCGCCCGTGGCCCGTGCGGAGTTCTTCCATCGCTTGCGCAGCGTGCTGGGGGTCGCGGCGTGGCCGGCCGAGGCGGTGGCGCGGCCCGCCAGGGCCGCGTTCGCAACTCCTCGCGCGCCCTCCTCGCTATCCTCTGCTGCTGTG
The DNA here is from genome assembly GCA_964036045.1 of Eutreptiella sp. 'Long Island Sound 2002'. NCBI lineage: Eukaryota > Euglenozoa > Euglenophyceae > Eutreptiales > Eutreptiaceae > Eutreptiella > Eutreptiella sp. 'Long Island Sound 2002'. Next base: position 27,404,176 of record OZ038399.1, on the reverse strand, counting down.
GCGGCCGCCGGTGAGGCGCCCGTGGCCCGTGCGGGGTCCGTCCCCCGCTTTCGCGGCGTGCTGGGGGTCGCGGCGTGGCCAGCCGAGGCGGTGGCGCGGCCTGCCGGGGTCGCGGCCGCAACCCCTCGCGCGCCCTCCTCGATCTCCTTCGCTGCTGTGGCGGCCGCCGGCGAGGCGCCCGTGGCCCGTGCGGGGTCCGTCCCCCGCTTTCGCGGCGTGCTGGGGGTCGGGGCGTGGTCGGCCGAGGCGGTGGCGCGGCCCGCCGGGGCCGCGGTCGCAACCCCTCGCGCGCCCTTCTCGCTCTCCTCTGCGGCTGCGGCAGCCCTCGGCGATGCGCCCGGTTCCTGTGCCGGGGCTACCCCCCGTGTCGGCGGCGTGCCGGGGGCCGCGGTCGGGGCCGCGGCGTGGCTCGCTGGGGCTGCGGTCTCCGCTTCCTGCGCGTCTTGGGCCCCCTCCCGGGGCGGGGCGGCGGGGCTTGCTGCTTGGGCGGCGGGGGCGGTCACCTCGGCTGGCTCAGGCTCCCGGGCCGGCGGCGGCGACTTGACCAGCACCGCCGCCTCTGCCAGCCTCCGCTCCTCGCGCTCCGCGAGGGTCTCCCCCGTGCACTCCGGGGAGGCGGGGGAGCGGGAGCGGGACCGGCGGTGGTGGCAGTCGTCCCGCTGGGGGGAGCCATTGGAGTCTGCCATCACTGTTATCCTGGTAGGCATGCGTGGTGGCAGGCGCAGCCTTCCCACTACCTCCTGGTGCATCAGTGCCGTGCCGTGGGCAGTGCCGTGTGGTGCTCTGCTGGGGGGAGGGGGGGAGGGGGTGGGGGGCCGGCTGTGGCGTCAGCCCCGCACGGCCGGGGGCCGGCGGCCATCCACCGGCATTGGGAGGGGAGGCGGGGGAGCCACGCGGCCCACGCGTCGCGCCATAGCTCCCAGTCTGGGGCGGGGCCCAGGGCCCTGGGCCCCCGGGGGTCGTCGAGTGGTGTCGGGGGGAGCCGCACCAGGTGGACCCCCGTAACGGCGGTGACCTCCTGTGTTCGCAGGAAGGTGTGTACTTCGTCCCGCGCTGCGGGCGCCGCGAGGGGGGGGCGGGGTACGGGTGCTGCCCAATAGAGGTGGGTGGGGGTGATCTCCAGGACCCGCCCCGGGTCCCCGCGGGTCGCGACGACGAGGAGGAGCAGGGGGGGGCCAGGGCACTCTTGCCAGAGGACCTGCCCCCTGTGGTGGGCACCCCTGGTTCTGGAGACGGGGGGGGACAGGTCTGAGTTAGCCCAGCCGCGGGGTGCGTGCGTCGCCGGCGGGAGGGCGGGGCACCAAGTGGGCTCCCTGGGGAACGCCTTGCATACGATGGCGTACGGGGGGGTAGGCCTGGTGCTGTCGTACACTGGGTTGGTCGGGGGGGGGCGGGCGGACGCCTCGTCCGCGTCTTCCACGAACACCCCGATCTCGCCCACCTCCAGGTCCTTGTCCGCTGGGTGTAGAAGGTGGAGCGCCGCATCCAGCTCGGACACTCCCCTCGGGTACGTGGCCCGCGCCTGGTTCAGGTACGGGGCCGCGTCCCTGGGGTAGCGCGTCCTGAGGGCGTGCAGCAGGGCTGGGGCGCTGCTGCGGAGGGACATGGCAGACCCTGCTCCCGTCAGCCGCAGGGTGTCCCCCATGGACAGCGGCCGGCCCGACCGGTTGGACTCGCGCCACTCCATCCAGTGCCCGTAGAGGGCCGCCTCCGGGCTGATGAGCCCCGGCTGGACGGCGTTCACGATCCGGTGCATTGCCGGGAGCAGCGTAGGGGCCCCCGCTCCGTTCAGGGCCCGGACGGCCGGGAGGGCTGTCTCGTTGAGGAAAGCCCTGGCACTTCACGTCAGGTCACACCGTGAGGCAGCGTGCGCCTCGTGTGCCTCCGCCACCGCGTCCGCCACCAGGCCCCGGACGGCCGCCTCTTGCGCTTTGCGGCGGGCCCTGGTGTGTCCCGGCCCATCCCCCCGTTGGCGTGGCATGGTGCTGCGGGCTCTGCAAAGGGCGGCGGCGGGTGGGGGTTAGGGCGCGAACACGTGCGACAGGTGCGCAACGGATGTGTGGTCCCGCAGGTGCACGTGGATCCACAGAAGGGCAGCTCCCGCCGGGCCCGCTCGTTCGTGTGAGGGGCTGTGTGCCCCCTCGATGCGCCGGTGCAGGGCCTCATCCTCTGTGCGCCTGCGCGGGCCTGCGGGAGGTTCGGGCCAGGGGCACGCGGCCACCTGGGCGCACCGCGCGCACCTGTTGGCGCCTGTCGACGCTGCGGAGGACACCGTGTCACATTCCCCGCAGAGCCGGCAGGTGTGTGGGAGGTGGGAGGGCGGCGACCAAGGGTCGAGATGGCGGAGCCAGAGGTTGTCCCACCTCTGTCGGAGGGGGTCCCGGATCTCCAGCAGGCGGGCGCGGACGCGGCGCCGGTAGTCCTTGCCAAGCATCTTCCGCTTGACTTCCTGCCACGTGTCGTCAGGGAGGATCCCGTGGTCGTGGGAGGCGGCGATGAGGTCGTCCCACGCCGGGCGGGGGTGCCCCTGGGGGGGGGTTGCCATGTACATGCGGCGCCCGGTGAGGTGGGGCGTCAGCGCATCCCATCGGCACCCGTTCGCGGTTTCTCGGTGGAGGAGGGCCAGCAGGGTGCCGTCCGCGACTGCCTCCCATCCCACTCGCAGCCCTTCGCAGCCGTCCAGCTCCTGGCGCAGCGCGGCTGCAATGTCGGTGGGCAGCATGAGGAGCAAGGGCCCCTGGGTGTCGCCCAGCCGGGACAGGGCGTCGTCGTATACCGGCCCTCCAGCTTTGAAGTGCGCCACGGCGAGCTGAGGGGCCCCGTCCTCTGGGGGGTGCCACCGGACGGTGGCCGCGGCGTGTCCCCACGTGCGTATCTCCGTAGCCCGGAGTACGTTGGCGGCGTGAAGGACGATGCGGGGCGGGACGGGTGTCCTGACGAGTGAGGACACGTCCCCAGTCCATCCCCTTTGCGGCCCTGGGGCCGCCTGCAGCCATTCTCCCGTCGCCGCGTCCCGAGGGTGGTCAGCTCCCGCCCCGCGGATCACGGTGGGTCTCGGCTGGCTGTCCGTCCCCCATTCCTTGAGCGGGATGCCGGCGTATCGTTCCGCAGGGGTATCCGGGGCGCGCGTGGCGGCGCACCACCGGCCCCTTTCGCGCGCCCATTCCTCACCCACGATGCGCGCCTCCCACGCGGTCATGGAGCCGCGCCCGATGAACCATGGTGGGAAGAGGGCGTCTTGTAGGTGCCTCGAGAACCCCCCCGGCAGGTCCTGGTACGGGTGGGGGCCCTTTTGGGGCGGGCACTCCAGAGTGCCATTCACGACAGGGAGGGAGGCTACGAAGTCCTTGTCAGGGCGCGGGGGAGGGGGAGGGTGGTCGCCCTCCGCCGCAGTGAGCCACCAGTGTGCCCGGGCCGCCGCGCTCTGGGGCTCGCGGAGGAGTTGCTCCAGCCGGTGGTTGCAAAGCTCCCATGCGAAGTCCCCCAGCCGGAGCATGTGGTGGAGGAAATTGTCCACAGAGGTCCCTCCCGGCGGGTCGTAGCGGGCTATGGCGCGGAGCTGCGCCTCCGCGTCCTCGGGCACCAGTCCGGAGCAGAAGACCTCCATCCATGTGGCGCCTGCGGAGCGCCACGAGGCCACCCACAGGGCTTTGTCCCCGGGTGGGAGGTGGCGGGCCGCCTCGTGTACCGCCTGGCGGTACTGGGGCCAGAGGAGCTGTGAGTGGGCGCACCCCACGTGCATGTGCACCGGGGTCTCCTCCGGGCCGCCGCATAGGAGGCACGGTTGTGGGACAATGGCGACGCCGGAGAGTCGCTCCTTACGGACGCGGAGCCTGCGCTGCACCGGCGTGTGGCCGTCTCGGGCCCGCAGCGCCCGGCGGTTGGTGGCTGTCGCAGTGAGGTCCCGGGCATGGACATAGGCCCTGGCGTGGGCCGCGCCCAAAGGTGTGTGTCCCCGGTGCGTCAGCGCATGGTCCATCTGCGCCCGCTGCGCGACCTCGCCGAGCACCCGCATCGTGGGGGGCCGTAGATGGAGATGGCCGTCACGGCCGGCGACAATGAGCTGGGCGTGGCCAGGGTCCGGGGGCGTGTTCTGCAGGACGGTGTCCTGGGACGCCGCCCAGTCCGCCTTGTGCGGTAGGGCGTCACTGTGGTGCGAGGTGGCTCGGACGTACCAGGACGGGTGCCCGGCGTGTTGCCCTCGCGCGCACAGGCTGTCCCGGAGCCACCTCAGGGGCATCTGGTTGACCACCTTCGCTGCGCCCGCGGGGACCCCCGTGGTCCGCTCGCGATCTACGTGCCGCAGGAGGTGGAGGATGACTTCGGCGTCCATCGTGTGGACCCATGGTCGGTGGGCACCGTATTGTAGGGGGGGGGAGGCGGCCACCCCCTCCCCGTCGGGCACCCTGCCCGAGATGGCCACCGCCCACGTGCGGGTGAGGTCGGCGGCGAGAGCGACGCTGGTGGCGTGTTTGCAGGGTCCACCCCCGGACGCGTCGGAAGAGGTGTGGCCCCAGGCCTCCGGGATCCAGTAGTATCCGGTGGGGCTGAGCCACCCCGCGTTGAGGTCGGCGGAGTGCCACCGGACGTCAGGGTGGCTGGGGGTCAGTTGGTCCACGCTCAGCGCCCTGGTGTCGCCTGGGCTGATCGCTGGGTGGTCGTGCAGCGAGATCTCCGCTCCGGTGATCGTGCTTGCCCAGGACCGAAGTGCCGTCAGATGTTCCTTGAGCCACGCCGGGCCCCCGCGCTGCTGCACCACCAGGTGCCCCGTGTCCTCCAGCTGGTCCTCCAACGCGTGCACCGCCATGTGTGGGTCGTGCGGCACCCCCGTAGCTACCAGCAGGGCGGTGCCACGGGGGAGCCCACGGGGTTCGGGCTGGCCCGCCCCCACCTGCACTATTACCCACTCGGCCCGGAGCTGCGCTTGCCCCGTCGCTTGGGTGCATTGGTCGTCCGTGGTCACCAACCATAACGGCGTCGGCGCGTGGGGCCGGGGGCGCAGGGGCTCGGGCCATGCCACGTCCGCGTTAGGCTCTTGGTGCTCGCTTTCCGCGAGTACGTCGCGGAGGACGTACATGAGGGCCGCTGGCGGGTGGTACGCCGCCCCCCGCGTGGGGGGGGATAGGCCGTCCCGGCGGCGGTAGCCCCCAACGTGGAGGTGCAGGCCGTCCGGGGTCACCCATGGGCCGGTGTGGGCGTCCTGTTTAGCCCTCGTGGGGTGGACAAGTCTCAGGCGGGGGTACCGCGTGCCGTTGGTGTGGAAGAGGTGGACCAAGGCGTCGCGCCACCCGGGGTGGTTGGTGGGCTCCTGCTCACGGCGGCAATAGTGGAGGTGTTCATCGGCGCATCGGTTGAGGCATTCCCGCACCGCCGTCGGCCACGGGTCGTCGTTGTCGGGGAAGGGGTGGCGTGGCCCGTGGTGCCCATGCCACGGCGTTGTGTGTGGCACCGTCAGGCGGCACGTGTCGCGGTGTTGCAGCTTGGCGGTGCGCAGCGTGACGATGTTGCCCGGCGGGGACTGTAGTTGGACATGGGCCGCCCTGGGGCACGCGATGGGGTTGTACAGCCCCACTCCCAGGGCGGCCAGGGCCCGAGGTATGCGGTGGACCCAGTCGCCCCCCGCTAGAGTTGCGAACTCCGGGACGGGGTAGTGCACCTCGGGACATATTCCGTGCGCGCCACCGATTTCCCAGAACATCTTGGTGACCTCGGCGCGCACGGAGGTTGAGCGGTGGTGGACGAGTGTACCCACGAGGGCCACCGCTGCCTGCTGGCACCGCGTTGGCACCCGTGTGAGCCCCAGGGTCCGGTGATCCTGCAGGCTGTCCCGCGAGGCGTCGAAGGCGTACCGCGCCCTGTCCTTCGCGACCTGGACCGTGATGTGGTCCAGGTGGCGTGCAGTGTCGGAGTCGTCGGCGATGAAAGGGGCGACGTACTGCGTCACCCCCCCGAGGATCGCCAGGATGACGTCCTGCACCACTTTCGGTGGCGCGAGGGTGATAAGGCACCAGTGGTGCACCGCCGCCAGGCGTAGCCGGTGCTTGCGCTGCAGGGAGAACTCCCCGTCCGGCTGCAGCTGGAGTCCCAGGTAGGGGACGGAGTCCGCCGCTGGTACCCAGTGCCACGGGTTTTCCAGGTGCGGGCAGAGGCGCAGCTGCAGGCCCGGGACCCCCTCCGCGGTGGCCATGGCGCACTTGCGGGGGTTGAGCTCCATGCCCATCATCCCCAGGTACGCGGCCACCGCCTCCACGCCCTCGACGAAGTGCTGCAGCGTGTGGGCCACCACCAGCAGGTCGTCGATGTAGGCCTGGATGAGGCCGTGCTCGGCCCCTCCCGGCGGGCGCAGGCGGTGCCCCTGCGCCCTGAGCAGGGGCTCCAGGAGGAGCGCGTACAGTAGGGGGCTCTCGGGGTTGCCCTGCCGGACGCCGCGCAGCATGTAGACGGGCTGCGTTAGCCCGTGTGCTGTGACGATGCGCAGCCTGGCGCACGTGTGGAGGAAGAGCAGGAGGTCGATGACGTCCGGCGGCACGGAGAGGTGGCGCAGGATGAGGTGGAGGGCGCCGTGCGGGGCGGTGTCGAAGGCCTTGCGGGCGTGGAAGGAGAAGGCGTAGTTGGGTCTTCCCCGCTGGAGCTGCCGCTGCGCCATGAACAGCGGGGGCCCTGTGTTGGAGCCAGGGAGGGCCCCTTGCTGCCAGTCGCTGACCACTCCGTGCCGTGTGAGCACTTCCGTGATGCGCTGGGTGAGGGGGCCCGTGAGCAGCTTCATGTCCAGCTGGCCCAGGGCTATGGGCCTGTAGTCGTCCAGTCTGGCAGAGCCTGGTACCGTGGGGCTGAGCCAGATGTGCGCGTCCCTCCAGTGCATCGGCGGCGGGGCGCCGCGGAGGATGGCCCGGTAGGAGTGGACCAGGAGCCACTGGACGGGTGCCGGGAGGGCCTTGATGAAACGGGCCTCCACGTTGTTGGGACCTGGGGCCTTGCCATCGGCCTTGTCCAGGGCGGACTTCAGGTCGTGCATGGAGTACTGCTGGACCTGTGTCCAGGCTCCTTCAGGGACCCGGGGGACGTGGCGGCCGAGGACCGCCTGGAAGGCTGGGAGGTCCACCGGGCGTTTGTCATACAGTTTTCGCCAGAAGGCGCGAACTGCGAACATCACGTCGTGGGCCTCCGTGAGGAGCGTTTGGGTGTTGGGGACCCGCACGTTCCAGAGGCCTGACGGACCCGGGGCCTCTACCTCTATGGCTCCCCGCACGGCTTTCCATCGCTGGGTGATGTCGGGGGCGGGGCGGCGCCAGAAGTCCTTGATGGCGCGCTTGCGGTCTGCCACCAGGAGTGCGCGGAGCTGGCGAATGTCCTCCTCGAGGGCGGCTGCTTGCCTCTCCAGCTCCTCCTGTAGCTGGCCCTGTGTGGTCGGGCGGAACCCGGGCGACACACTCTGCAGCTCCTCCGTGAGCCGGAGCGCCGCCTCGGACCGGATGCCATGCCGGGCCGCGTCCGCCTGGTACGCTGCTGGAGCGCGCGCTGCCAGGGTGTCATAGCGGAGGACCGCTGCCTGGAGCCGCTTTCCGCTCTCCGGGAGGTCCCCCTCCGCCGGGTCCGTCCCCGCCGGGGACGGCTGCCGGCGTCCCACCACACGCGCCAGGGCGTCATGCGTCGCGTGGAGGTGTTCGAACACCTTGTCCACCGCGGCCGCGGGCATGGACCCGTATTCGTGTTGCTCTGCGGGACCCAGCCAGGGCGCCAGGGAGGGTTCATCCTGCGCGGCGGTGACCGCCGCCCACAGGCAGTGTTGGACGGGTGCGGCCTCGGCGTCGTACGGGAGGAGGCGGCCCTCCGTGTGGCTGTAGGGGGTGGGCATCGCCGCGCGCCCCGCTGCGCTGAGGAGACCCAGCAGGGCCAGGCGGACCGGGAGGTGGTTGTAAGTGCGGCTAACCCCCATCTGCTCAGATTTTCACAGATCTGCCACAGATTGGCTACATTTTGGTCATTTTCTTTGCTTCGGCGGAATCGCCGCCTCGCAGCTCAGTCTCAGGATCAGACCTATATATTTCTGAGATGCCGGATCTGATTCCGCGGTCCATTCTCCGTAAATCCGCCGCGTTCCGATCATTTGCCTGGAATCGCCATTTGCCGCTGACGCGCGCTCGCGGGCCAGATCGGCCAAATATTTTACACAATCGGATTTATTTAAATCTTTTCAGATAGTTTTGGACACTCAGATGTACTTAGAATAATCCGCATCAATTTTCTTCATAGACTGGGATTTTCTGCCGGATAACAATCAGCATGGACCTTGCTTCAGTTGTTGCTGCTCTCGCCTCCGTTGGTGTTCGAGTCTCCGGTTCTCCCCCCAATAGCAGCGTTCAGGTCGACTCCTCGCGTGCCTGCCCCACTGGTCTTGCCGGCCCCGAGCCCTCCGGCACCATCAACGACCCAGGGCAGCACTTTCATGGTGGCAGAGGCTACCTGAATGTTGTTCCTTTGGTGTCCCAACCACAGCTAGCTCCCCAGTACGGCCCCGTAGACCCCGCCACCTCCGGAGAAGTAACGATTACGTTGCCCTGGTGCTGTGCGAACGAGGCCTTGAGAGGAATGCCTTGCGCAAGCCCAAGCTGCCCAAGAAGGGCGCAAATCAGCAGCTGTGGAGACCCAAATTACCATCCCAATCCCAGTCGAAATTGGCCATCAAGCAGCTGGAATCTGCCAGCCTACGCCGATGGCAACGCTCCGGTGGAGCTTACGGACCTGGCAGGTACCAATACTCCTTACCAATGTCCACATTTTGAGACCATCGACGCCGATCTGAACGACATTGAGATGGGTGGTCCAGGTGAGGTACCTAGCTATAATCGACCAGCCTCTTGGGCACAATGGGACGACCATTTGTCTTCAGAAGTGACCCGTAACCTTGAGGCGCTTGAGGCCCTTTGTCTATTAGCCACGTCTAAGCTGATCGGACAAGAAAGAATCGCCTCTGATTTTTTAATGGAATATTTTTTCCTCCTTCAGGAAGAAATTAATACCAGGATGTGGTGGCGTTCTCAAGAAGATGATTCTTTTGCCATTTTTTTGCAGATCTGGGAGGCAAGCCCCTTCCCGAAGGAGAAGACCAAGGCACCTGTTGCCGGGCCCTCCGCCCCTCATCCCCCTGTTTCCATCCGCAACGATCTAGCCGCCGCGGTTGAGGAAGGAATTTTAGAGGCCGCCAGGCAGGCAAGCCTGGAAATCAGGGCTGAAGGAGCTCCCCAAGTGGACTCCTGGCTGCGGACCACTGAGATTAGCGGTCCGGCAGCCTGCTCAGGCCCTTCAGGACACGGTATGTACTGTCCTGCCGACTGCTCCTGCAGATTCCAGCGAGATACTGAGCTCCAATTGCTCAAAGATCAAATGCAACTCATCATTCCAACTCTGGGAATTAAAGATCTTTTCAAGACGCACATGCGGTCTGAGGGCGCATCATCGGTGGAACAAGTAACAGAACCGTCGGAGGAGGCGACAGAAATTTTTTCAATTGCTCCTTCGGTGGACTCCAAGACCACCGATGCAAGGATCAGCAGGACCAAACTAAAGGAAAGGGTTACAATCTCTCGTTCTCAGCGTAGGACGGCGAAGGCTAGGACTGAGGCTCAGAATGCCAAGCGAACTGCCTCCCGTACTGCCCCTCCTGCTGCTGATTCCAATGCCTTAGCCCAGCTGTTGCTCGCCCAGACCCTCGCCGGAGCTGGTGTGGCGAATGATGCCGCCAAGGTGTCTGCCATTACGGCCGGTGTTGGGCTGGATTCGCTACTTAATCCTACTTCATTGCGACTTCGTCAGGTTGCCAAGCAACCGAAGTATAATGGGAACCCCAGACGTTGGCCTCAGTTCCAACGGGAATTTAAATTGTGGGTTAAGACTCAAAAACTCCAAGATGATCAGTTCCTGATGGCCCTCTTGGACTGCCTTGAGGGAGCGCCGGCCAACACTTGGCTCAGGACCTGGAGTGATCGTGAGGATACAAGTTCCCCCCTTACCTTTGATGAGGTGTGGGAACAGTTGGAGGTACGTGGATCCCGGCTGCCAGAGGACCATTACAAATAAATGTTGAAGAATTTTCCTTCATTCTCGCGATTAATCTTGCACGAAGTGCAAGACAAAAGACAGCGCTTCTGGAATTTAGTGGAAGAATCTGAACATTCAGGCGAAAAATTTTCTAGTGCCGAGCTGAAAAATCTGATTTTTGACAAGATCCCCTCAGAAACTGCCGCCACCCTTCGGAATAAACAGTCCGAAGAAAAGGTCAAGACCTGGTGGGCGGAGGTCGAAGGCTTCGATGCCTCGGCCAACAGGTTTTTCGTCAGGGAGGCACTTCAAAAGCGCTCCCCCACGTCTTTTTCTAAGGTGAAATTCACTGAAAACACGTGGAAAATCAAGTTTAATGAACACGAGGATCGGGACTTGTTTGTCCAAGTCCTCAACAAGGGAGTAAGCTTCCATGGCCATCGCCTGAAGGCCAAAAACTGGGTGTTTTCGTTCACCCCGAAAGAACTCTGGGAAGAGGTTGAGCGGCTCGCTGACGCCGCCAATCAAAATTTCCATGAGGGTCTTGGGGGAAACAAGAATACCCAGCAAAACACCCAAAATGGGGCCCAAAAGGGCAACAAAAAGGTGAATGACACCCGGAATGTTCAGGATCACTGTAGCATCTGCCTTCTTTTAGGTTCTACGAACCGAGCTAAGACACATTCTACTGGTAATCACCGATGGTCTCCTTACGATCACAAGGTGATTGGTGAAAATATCAGTAATCCGCAGAATTCAGACAGAAATGACAGACAGGTGCATGGTGGGAAGGCTGGAAAAGGGAATTCGCCCCCCTCCGGTGGAAACAAAAATACTGGAGGCCCTGGCGGGTCCCAAGGCAAAGGAAATCGGACTCCATCCGGCTCCGGTGGGCAGCCGAACGGCCAGACAAATCCCAATAGCAACGCCGGAGGCGGAAATCGAAATCCAGGCCAAACCCCTCAATCCGGTACAAACAAGGGAAATGCTCCAGGATCCCAGGGTAAAGGTAAGGGAAATCCTTCTGGGACCCCTTTCTCTGGTAAGGGCAGAGGGCGTGGCGACGGTGGAGGTCCATCATCCGGCAGCCGTGGCCGCGGACGTGGAAAGGGCAACCATCGTGTGGATCAGGTCTCAGGTGCAGATCAGGTGTCCGATGCGGATCGAGATTACGTTGAAAATGCCTTGAATCCAGCAGATGATCCGTTCCAAGATGAGTGGGTCGACGAATCAGGCTGTGTCCACAATGTTAACGCAGCAACTGGAGGTCAGAACGCCTAGGGGAGCCACGAAAATCGCCCCTCCCCAGGCGATTTCAGGCATGATCCCCAGATTCCTGATCGACCATTACTTGATGTAGGGTCGCTTGTCTCCTCTCCCCTGGATCCGGCAGCGGATCCTTCTGTTGTATTGGACGAGGTTGGTGTACAGTCCAAGCACAGGGCCCGTCAGTTTGTCACAAAGCTGTGGGTTTCTGATTGCAAGGGAAATTTCCACCTCGCCACTTGTTTGTGTGACAATGGATCAGAGGTAAATCTCCAATCCAATTCTTTCTTACCCGACGACTGCGTGTTTGAATCGCCTCATCCTGTTACCCTCGAAGGAGTTTCTGGACATTCTCTCGCAGGTGGGCAACGCGGTTGTTATATATCAACTCATTTTGTCGCTCAAGACCTTTGGGAAGAAGGTAATGTGGAGGATGTTGTCCTTAAGGATGACTACTTCTATCGTGCCGACATAAAGTATGACCTTTACTTGGGCCATCCTTGGCTTCGCAAGAACAGGGTGGCGCCCGTAGGTCATCGGCGTTGTTTTTTGCTGGAGTCAGGTCCCTTGGAGCGTCCTGAATTTCGTTTTTTGCACGCAGGGTTTAAAAGTGCAGAAGAATTTTTGAAGCAAAAGGTTACACCAAAATTTGGCGAAGATGTCACCATTGCAGAGGTGAATGGGAGTGCCGATTACTCCCGAGAGTTAGAATGTCTTCGTAGGGACTCCCAGCCACGACGCCCTTCGCGCTGGCACTCTTCATCCTACAGAGTTGTCGACAAATGGCGCGATGCAATTTGTGAGTATTTTTATGAACACCATTCCTTTTGGCCACAGTATGATGCCTTTGCTAACCGTGAGAACAAGCGCTTTGACAAGCATTTTCGCGACGCTTGGACCCATAAATGGGACAAGGTAGGTAGGTAGGTAGGTGCACTCGGTCGTGGAGAGGCGCCCCATGGTTCCCCCTGGCGTCGCCCCTGTGACGAACAGGAAGAGGCTCCGCGCGTGAAGAGGGGAGGCGGCTTACATCCCGCTAGACCTGACTGTTGGCCCCCAACAAAGCGGCCCCGGGCTACACCGGGAGGGCTGATCGCCGCCAGCGTGACGTGCTTGTCTCGCCGGGAGGGTGTGCCCCCGTGCTTGCGCACGTCCCCTCCTTTGGGCGGAACCCTAGGGGTTCATCGGACTTCCTGGCGTATCCCGTTCCCAAGGCATGCATGCACGTTCTTGGTACTAGGGTTCTGAGGCGCTTGGGTGTCGCACGCTCCGCCTCGAGTCCCAAAGCAGCGCAGGCCTTAGGATGCAGCCTTACCCCCGGGCTCCGGATCTCGTTTGGCCGGGTCACCTGCATGGCACGGGCTGCCTCAGTGCCGGGGCTGTGGGCACTGGGTTTCCTACTGTTGGCTTGCGTTTGTGGTTGGGTCCGGGTTGCGGTTGGTCGTGGGTTTTGTTTACCCCTGCCCGTTTTGGCTGGAGTCTTGGGTGGGTGTGTTTGGGCTCCGTTTTTGGTGTTGTCCCTCTTTTGCCGGCTGTTTGTGGTGTTCGTGGTTGGGCTTTGGTGTCGGCCTGCTTTCGGGACCTGTGTGGTTTCGTGCGCTTTTCCCTTGCCCCCCGCCGTTTCCGGTTCCGGTGTGCGGTGTGGGCGTGCGTGCTGGGCCCGGTACTCGGTTGTGCCCCGCCCTTCTTGGCTGGGTTGTCAGGTTGTGTTTTTTGCGCTTTTTTTTTTCCGGTTGCTGGGTGTCCCTGTCCCGGCCGGGCCTTCTGGTCTCTCCCCCCGTCTCCTTTCTTTCGGGCTGGGCTGCTGGCTTTTTTTTTTTTTTTTTTTTTTTTTTTCTGCTTGTTTCGGTGCCCCTTTTTCCGGTGGGCCGCTGTTCCTGGCTTGGTGTTGCCGGTTTTGGCTGGGTGGTCCCCCTGTGCCTGTTTGGGGGTCCTGTCTTCGGTGCCCTCTGGGTGGGGGGTTCGGCCCCCTTCTGTGTTGTTGGCGGGCGGGTTGGTGGCTGTGGCGTGTTTTCGCGCGCCCCCACCCCCCCGTTTTTTTTTTTTTTTTTCGGGGGGGGGGGGGGGGGGGCTACCTAGCTGTTCCTCCCTTTGCCTTCCCTCGGCTGGCGCTTGCTCTGTGGCTCGTGTGTGGTGTGGTTGGTCCCTCGCCACTCCTGGCGGAGGTTCCTGTGTGCTACTCCCCGCCACTCCTGGCTGGGTTTCGCTGCCGGTGGTGCCGGGCGGTCCCCGCCACTCCTGGCTGGGGTCTGCCGGCGGCGGTGGTGTGTGGTGTGTGGCGGTGGTGTGTTGGTGGGGTTGTGGCTGGTGTGTGGTGTGGTTGGTCCCTCGCCACTCTTGGCGGAGGTTCCTGTGTGTTACTCCCCGCCACTCCTGGCTGGGTTTCGCTGCCGGTGGTGGTGGGCGGTCCCCGCCACTCCTGGCTGGGGTCCGCTTGCGGCGGTGGTGTGTGGTGTGTGGTGTGTGGCGGTGGTGTGTCGGTGGGATTGTGGCTGGTGTGTGGTTTGGTTGGTCCCTCGCCACTCCTGGCGGAGGTTCCTGTGTGCTACTCCCCGCCACTCCCGGCTGGGTTTCGCTGCCGCTGGTGGTGGGCGGTCCCCGCCACTCCTGGCTGGGGTCTGCCGGCGGCGGTAGTGTGTGGTGTGTGGCGGTGGTGTGTTGGTGGGGTTGTGGCTGGTGTGTGGTGTGGTTGGTCCCTCGCCACTCCTGGCGGAGGTTCCTGTGTGCTACTCCCCGCCACTCCTGGCTGGGTTTCGCTGCCGGTGGTGGTGGGCGGTCCCCGCCACTCCTGGCTGGGGTCCGCTTGCGGCGGTGGTGTGTGGTGTGTGGTGTGTGGCGGTGGTGTGTTGGTGGGGTTCAGGCTGGTGTGTGGTGTGGTTGGTCCCTCGCCAGTCCTGGCGGAGGTTCCTGTGTGCTACTCCCCGCCACTCCTGGCTGGGTTTCGCTGCCGCTGGTGGTGGGCGGTCCCCGCCACTCCTGGCTGGAGTCCGCTTGCGGCGTCGGTGTGTGGTGTGTGGCGGTGGTGTGTTGGTGGGGTTGTGGCTGGTGTGTGGTGTGGTTGGTCCCTCGCCACTCCTGGCGGAGGTCCCTGTGTGCTACTCCCCGCCACTCCTGGCTGGGTTTCGCTGCCGGTGGTGGTGGGCGGTCCCCGCCACTCCTGGCTGGGGTCCGTTGGCGGCGGTGGTGTGTGGTGTGTGGTGTGTGGCGTGTGGTGTGTTGTTGGGGTCCCTCGCCACTCCTGGCGGAGGTTCCTGTGTGCTACTCCCCGCCACTCCTGGCTGGGTTTCGCTGCCGCTGGTGGTGGGCGGTCCCCGCCACTCCTGGCTGGGGTCCGCTGGCGGCGGTGGTGTGCGTGTTTTGCTTGGCCGGGTCGGACGGGCCGGCCTCCCGGGCGCGTTCTGGTGCGCCTCACCTTTTCCTTTGGCCGCTTTGTCTTTCTGCTTTCCTGGGCCCCCTCCGGGCTGGGGTTGCCCCTCTCGCTTTCGCTGCTGTTGCCGTTCCTCGTTGGCTGGGGTTTGTGGTGTGTGGGTTGGCTGTTGCCTGGCACCTGTTCGTGTGCCGTGGTTCGTTGCGTGTTGTGCGCGCTCTCCGGGTTTGTGGCACCCGGCGGCCGTCGCTGCTTGGCACCTGTCCGTGTGCCTTGGTTGTGGCCGGCGGCGTGCCTCTCTGGCGTGCCTCGTGGCCCCGCGTGGTGCGCCGCGCCTCGTCCGGTCCGGTCGCTCTCGGTGCTCCGGTCGGCTTTCCCGACGCCGTGGTGCCTTTCCCCACCCCGGGAGCTTGCGCCCCCGGCTTTACTGGGCGGCTGCGCGGGGCACGCGGAGGCCGGCCGAGAACCGGGCTCATTGTGCCTGCCGCTGGCCCCCGCCGAGGCAGGGGCGCTGGGCTCGCTCCGCGTCGTACCCGTTCGGGGCCCCGCGATGGGGTTGTCCCTGGCGGGTCCCTCCGGCGTCGGTCTTGGGCTGCGTGCGCTGCGGTGGTTGGCGTGTGTGGACCCGGTCCAAGTCCTCAACAAGGGAGTAAGCTTCCATGGCCATCGCCTGAAGGCCAAAAACTGGGTGTTTTCGTTCACCCCGAAAGAACTCTGGGAAGAGGTTGAGCGGCTCGCTGACGCCGCCAATCAAAATTTCCATGAGGGTCTTGGGGGAAACAAGAATACCCAGCAAAACACCCAAAATGGGGCCCAAAAGGGCAACAAAAAGGTGAATGACACCCGGAATGTTCAGGATCACTGTAGCATCTGCCTTCTTTTAGGTTCTACGAACCGAGCTAAGACACATTCTACTGGTAATCACCGATGGTCTCCTTACGATCACAAGGTGATTGGTGAAAATATCAGTAATCCGCAGAATTCAGACAGAAATGACAGACAGGTGCATGGTGGGAAGGCTGGAAAAGGGAATTCGCCCCCCTCCGGTGGAAACAAAAATACTGGAGGCCCTGGCGGGTCCCAAGGCAAAGGAAATTGGACTCCATCCGGCTCCGGTGGGCAGCCGAACGGCCAGACAAATCCCAATAGCAACGCCGGAGGCGGAAATCGAAATCCAGGCCAAACCCCTCAATCCGGTACAAACAAGGGAAATGCTCCAGGATCCCAGGGTAAAGGTAAGGGAAATCCTTCTGGGACCCCTTTCTCTGGTAAGGGCAGAGGGCGTGGCGACGGTGGAGGTCCATCATCCGGCAGCCGTGGCCGCGGACGTGGAAAGGGCAACCATCGTGTGGATCAGGTCTCAGGTGCAGATCAGGTGTCCGATGCGGATCGAGATTACGTTGAAAATGCCTTGAATCCAGCAGATGATCCGTTCCAAGATGAGTGGGTCGACGAATCAGGCTGTGTCCACAATGTTAACGCAGCAACTGGAGGTCAGAACGCCTAGGGGAGCCACGAAAATCGCCCCTCCCCAGGCGATTTCAGGCATGATCCCCAGATTCCTGATCGACCATTACTTGATGTAGGGTCGCTTGTCTCCTCTCCCCTGGATCCGGCAGCGGATCCTTCTGTTGTATTGGACGAGGTTGGTGTACAGTCCAAGCACAGGGCCCGTCAGTTTGTCACAAAGCTGTGGGTTTCTGATTGCAAGGGAAATTTCCACCTCGCCACTTGTTTGTGTGACAATGGATCAGAGGTAAATCTCCAATCCAATTCTTTCTTACCCGACGACTGCGTGTTTGAATCGCCTCATCCTGTTACCCTCGAAGGAGTTTCTGGACATTCTCTCGCAGGTGGGCAACGCGGTTGTTATATATCAACTCATTTGGTCGCTCAAGACCTTTGGGAAGAAGGTAATGTGGAGGATGTTGTCCTTAAGGATGACTACTTCTATCGTGCCGACATAAAGTATGACCTTTACTTGGGCCATCCTTGGCTTCGCAAGAACAGGGTGGCGCCCGTAGGTCATCGGCGTTGTTTTTTGCTGGAGTCAGGTCCCTTGGAGCGTCCTGAATTTCGTTTTTTGCACGCAGGGTTTAAAAGTGCAGAAGAATTTTTGAAGCAAAAGGTTACACCAAAATTTGGCGAAGATGTCACCATTGCAGAGGTGAATGGGAGTGCCGATTACTCCCGAGAGTTAGAATGTCTTCGTAGGGACTCCCAGCCACGACGCCCTTCGCGCTGGCACTCTTCATCCTACAGAGTTGTCGACAAATGGCGCGATGCAATTTGTGAATATTTTTATGAACACCATTCCTTTTGGCCACAGTATGATGCCTTTGCTAACCGTGAGAACAAGCGCTTTGACAAGCATTTTCGCGACGCTTGGACCCATAAATGGGACAAGAAGTTATGGATTAATCCTCCGTTTCACTTAATCCAGCAGGTCATCCACAAAATCAAGCAAGATAAAACCCAGGCGATTTTAGTTGTGCCCTTGTGGGACGACAAGCCTTGGTTTCAGGAATTACAAGACATTTGTGTAGATTACATCGAACTTCCCAGGAAGATTAAGCTGTATGCCAGGGACGACACAGGTCCCCTGCCACAGCGGTCCTGGAGTTCGCTTGCATTCCTGGTGGATGGAAAGCTTTCTGACTCTAATTCTGCTGATTCTGGTACTGATTCTTGTGTTGGGTCTGAATCTGAGGTTGAGCGTGGTACTGATGATGAATCTATTTTTTCTGATTTTTGTCCGTCAGATACCCAAGGTGATCCAACGTCAAATGGATCCGCCTCGTCTCCCTCTTCCCCAATACGATCGACATCGAAAAGAATCTTCAGTGCACGGGCGAAGAAAAATTTTAAATCGCGCCGCAAATTCAGAGTTTTTTATGAAAAACCCCGTGTGGAAGCTTTCATAGATCCTTTCGAGGAGCTGGATCACGAAGAGAATCTCTGGAATGTCGACACTCGACCCACCTATCTTCAAGAGGCAGTTGATGCGGACCTTTTTAGGGACATCCGTAAGAAGATTCTTCCTGCCAAGGCCGAAGAAGTCGCCAAAGTTTTTTCGACAGTAATTCCTGGCGATCAGGTGGACACTGAATTGTGTTCCAAGACAAGAGAAAAGATTTTTGAGGAACGGAAGGACACAACCCTTTCGGGGAAGTTGATCAAAGACCCCCCTGTCCGTGGGCAGTTCGGTGAAGCCTTCATCGAGCTTCGTGAAGGGTACAAGGCGAAGAAACAGCGCCCTTATGAGAACCATGGACACAAACATGAGATACTCAGAAAAATCATCGAGAGAAATCTCAGAGAATTTGGTTGGCTTGAGGGTTGTATGACCAGCGAATGGTGCTGTGCACCCTTCACAGTCCCGAAGCCGCCGCCTGCAGACCAGAACACTATTGATGGTTGGCGAATGGTTGTTGATTTTCGCAATCTCAACGCCGAAACCAAGGCGGATTCGCACCCCCTGCCCCTCATTGAGGAGGAAATCGCCAAGAGGGCAAGAGGTCGTTTGTTTTCTGTGCTGGATCTCCGTCACGGCTTTCACCAAATGCCGTTGAGGAAGGTCAGCCGACCTCTCACCTGTATGTGCACGCCATGTGGCCCAGTCCAGTGGACGGTCATGCCCATGGGCCTGAAGAACGCCCCTTCGTTTTTTCAAAGAATGATGGAAGATGTGCTTTCTACAGCTCATCCTGAGCTTCGTGCCTTCGTGAGTGTGTACATAGATGACATAATCATCGCGACGGAAGGGGAGGGACTGACCGAAGCTGAGCTGGTGGCCCTACATGAAAAGCAGCTGAACCAGGTTTTGGACATTCTTGATGCCAATCAGCTGATTTGTGGGCCAAAGAAGGGAAAATTATTTTTAAAATCAGTCGAATTTTGTGGTTCTCTCCTTGAGAATGGCACCCGACGACCCAGTCCAGGGAAGCTCGTCGCTATTCAGAAGTGGAAGCGCCCTGAGACGATCACGGAATTGAGAGGATTCCTGGGTTGTTGCAATTTTTACCACACTTTTGTGCCGAATTATGCCAAATTTGCTGCCCCCCTCACTGACATATTGAAGGTAGGGAGAGATGCAGGCAAGGCAGGTTCAAAGGTTCGTGTCAAGTGGACTGACGAGTGCGAGGAGGCCTTCCATCACTTGAAGGCGGCCCTCTGCGAAGTCGCCACGTTGCATGTGCCACAATTTGACCGACCCTTCTACATAAGAACCGACGCTTCTAGGTACGCGATCGGAGCTGTCCTTGAACAGGTTGATGAAGCCACAGGTGATCATTACCCTCTTGCATTTTGGTCTCGGAAGCTAGCCCCACGCCAAATGCAATGGTCGCCGCGTGAGCAAGAAACTTACGCCATAATCTGCGCTCTAAAAAAGTACCAATCGTGGGTTGGCACCAATCGAGTCGAGGTCCTGACGGATCATCGATCTCTGGAGTATTGGGCCACTGAACACATTGATACTGTCGCGAGCTCAGCTGGTCGACGGGCCAGATGGCACGAATTTCTCAGTCTGTTTGACCTCCATGTGTCGTATTTGCCTGGAAAACACAACACGGTAGCGGATGCTCTGAGCCGATGGGCTTACCCCGCTTCAGAGGGGCTGCAAAGTACCAACATCCATGGTACGGAGCAGGACCGCCATGTAATAATCGAGTGGGATCAAGAAGAAAAGAAACTCATTCGACGTGCATGCATGCAATGCGCTGTTAAACAGCACGCATTACCGTGCCATGACATCATGGCCTTTTCAGATCCGGCGCATGCTCATGAGATCTGCACCAAAACACTGAAAGTCGTGGAGAAAGTCACCGATCCCTCCTCAGGGAGTGTGAAACGGTTTGACTATACCCGACGAGTAAGTCGATTTCGGTTGATCCAGGGCATTAAGCGTCGAGATCCGGCCAAAACTCCACCCCTGCCGAAAGATTCCCTTATCATCCGTGACTGGACGTCCGATTATCTGCAGGATCCCATGTTTAAAGAGGTCTTTGGAAATCTCAAATCCAAAGATGCTCACAAGGATGGAATTTTTTCTGAATATTCCTTGGATGGGGGGAAGCTGTGGATGGAGGGTAAATTGTGCGTACCAGACGCCCTGGCCCCCCGAGTGTTAAACTGGTGGCACAAATGGGAGTCCCCCCACGCACATGGCCGTAGATTATGGTCGATGATTAAACATAGGTTGTTTGGCTCACGGCTATATACTCACTGCATGAAAGTAGCCGCCGGATGTGCCCAATGTGCGGTCTCGACGCCACCCAGCGCGAAGAAGCACGGCCATCTGAGGCCACATCCTATTCCGGAGCGCCTCTTTAACAGAGTCACCAGTGATTTTTTCTATCTCGGTGAACTCGATGACGAAGAGTGCCATTGGACGAATAAAAAAGTCAATGGTGTGCTCCTTATTCAGTGCCGTCATTCCGGCTACATTCAAGTGTTGCCTTGCAACATTGAGTCGATGACTGGCAAGGCTGCCGCCAAATGGTGCGCGCAGACCTGGATGGGAGGTTGGGACGTCCCATCCGAGGTGGTTACGGACTCAGGCAAAGAGTACACCTCCGAATGGTGGAGAGAATTATGTGCTCGCCTTGGAATCCACCACCTCAGGTGTGAGATCCACTCACATCGAGCGCTGCCTGGCGAAAGAGCCGGCCGCTCACTTATAAATATGCTTCGTAAGGAGCTCGCCAGTGAGAAGGACTTCCATTGGCTTGCGATTCTTTTCGCCATGCTTCGCCGTTACCACAACACGCCTTTGTATCATGGCCTCTCTCCAAATGAAATTGTCTTTGGACGAAAGAAGTGTTGGTGGAACATGCCGTTGAATAATCCTCGCCCTTGTAAAGATGCTTCGTTGTTTTTGGACGACGTCCAACGAGCAGATAAAACTGTCTCGAAATTAATTGATAAGCATCAAGCTGACTGGCTTTGGGTCCAGAATCAAGGCCGAAAAAACCCCCACAATTTTGAAGTCGATGATCGAGTTTGGCTTCGAAAATCCGAAACCACCCTGGACGGAGATGACAAGCTTCTTCCCTTGTGGGAGGGGCCATTCGCTGTTACAGCGCGTCTAGGTGAGAACAGGTGGAGGATTCGTGTGGATGTCAGCAGGGAAATTGACGTTTCGGGCGATCGCCTCAAGAGAGAGATCCCCTCCCCCAAGGATCGGGTTACACCCCTTTTTTGGACTTCGAAAATTTTGTCCGATCGGGTCATCGAAGGGGGGAAGTACGAACTCAAGAGGATTGTTGAAGCAAGACGTGACGCGAAGGGCGAATGGGAATTTCTATGTGAGTGGAGGGGCTTTGATTCCAGTCACAACAACTGGGAACCAGCCCATTCTTTTGTCCATGGGTACACCAAGGGGTTCATCGACTTCCTCAAGAAGCACCCCGAAATTGGCGTACTCCTGACAGACTGTCTCTCGAAACCAGACAGACAGGTGGAGAGCGACGGAAAAAGACCTGTGGTGAATCGAGATCCAGCCTTTTACGGCCCTCAGCAGCCACATTCCAGGGCTGATTCGTCGATCCCCCCTCCTGCGGTCAGGCCAGCCCAGGAGCCAAATGAGGACCAAGCTTCGAGTTCGGCCGCTGATCTGCAGCGCCCAAGCCGTACGAGAGCCCGACCAGACAGGTTGGTGGTCACATGTATTCGTGCTTGGCCGAAAGAACCACATTCTGCTCAATCCACTGTTCATTCTTGTTGATTACATCATGATGTGGAGAACTGCAAATGTTTGATAATTTGACGTCAATCAACTTTTCTTTGGTCTCCGTTCGGCAGACAAGGCGTAGATACGCTACCGAAAGCCACGGAGTGTGCTGCCGTGTTCAGAAAAAACCAAACTCAGGCTTAATTCAGGCAGATTCGGGGTAATCTTGTCTCTGTTGGTCTGTGCATCTTTGGAATTTGGCTACTCGTGCAGATGGAAGCAAATGTACATAGTAAAAACGCTGGCCAGCGACATTCACCCCTACAGGCACCCCCTGTAGTACTGGCTGCACCAGATGCGACGCCAGGAACTCAGATCTTACCTTCATTTGCCGTGATGCGGAAGTCAAAGTCCAGATTCAGATCCAGGATCCTCAAATTTGCCTTGAATTTCTCAGGTTTGTCCTTCATTCTGCCACTGTTGCATGAAACCCAGACGTCAATTGTTCAGACAACCTTCACATAGGAGCTCTAGGGACTTCTAACAGCGACCTCTGAAGTCCGTAAGCTTCGTTGTATTTTTGGCACACGCCAATGTGAGCTCAATCCGACCTGGAACTGTCGAAAATGGTGAATCCAAGTGTCTTGTGGGACTCAATCGAAAGATGGGCCTTGTCCAAGTTGATTGACACCGCCGCCACTGTAAATACGGTGTCTCTCAGTTATATACTGTCAGTAAAGCGCCTTCAGCGAACCTTCGGCGCGTTACATGCCAAGGATCCAGGGCTATCATGTGCCATCATGATGCATCATCACATGATCCACATTTTGATGGAATCTGTTGGGCTGAATTGAGCTGAATAAACGACAATATATATTAACTTTAGTCTAAACGAAAGTGTTAGTAGTTTCAGTTCTAGACATTCCGCTTCATTTCACCTTCATCTTAGGGAATTTGCTGATTTTAGGACAATTTAGGTTGATTTCCTTGTCATCTCCCCACATTCCTCGAAGATCTGTTTAGATCTAAGTGAACAAAAAAACAACCCTACCTTCTGTGGTTCACTTAGGGTCTGCAGACTACATTTGTATTTGTTTTCCCTCTCGGTGATTGCTTAATCTCCTTCATCTCTGCTTAAATTGATTCCCAATCTTGCTGAATCTTGTGATCATCCACCAGATGCGCCAAATCTGAAGCACATGCTGCATTTTTCAGAACGAGAAAAGCGGGAGTAACACGATGTAGAGTTCGGCGAGGACACCGTAGCGTGCCCGCGACAGCGAAACTGTGCCAGAGCGCTGAGATGTCACTCCATTTCTTGATTCCCCCACTCAATCCACCAATAATCTACCTCATTCTCAACCAGTGCATGGTTTGGTATCGATTCTCGATATGTTTACATGCTTTTTAGCCCTTAACCTAATGTTTTACTGCACGGAGGACTGTTCGTCACTCCTCATTCTGTCTCATTTCAGGTTCATCCATCCTGAATCAGTGCCAATTCAGCCCAATTCATGTCAGATCAAGCAGATTTCGCCCCATCGAGGCTACATTTCTATTTTTTCTGGGACTTACCCGCACTACGTTCTTCGTTGACGTAGCGACACACCCCAGTGTGTTTTTGGATGGGGAGTGTAAGTGCGGCTAACCCCCATCTGCTCAGATTTTCACAGATCTGCCACAGATTGGCTACATTTTGGTCATTTTCTTTGCTTCGGCGGAATCGCCGCCTCGCAGCTCAGTCTCAGGATCAGACCTATATATTTCTGAGATGCCGGATCTGATTCCGCGGTCCATTCTCCGTAAATCCGCCGCGTTCCGATCATTTGCCTGGAATCGCCATTTGCCGCTGACGCGCGCTCGCGGGCCAGATCGGCCAAATATTTTACACAATCGGATTTATTTAAATCTTTTCAGATAGTTTTGGACACTCAGATGTACTTAGAATAATCCGCATCAATTTTCTTCATAGACTGGGATTTTCTGCCGGATAACAATCAGCATGGACCTTGCTTCAGTTGTTGCTGCTCTCGCCTCCGTTGGTGTTTGAGTCTCCGGTTCTACCCCCAATAGCAGCGTTCAGGTCGACTCCTCGCGTGCCCGCCCCACTGGTCTTGCCGGCCCCGAGCCCTCCGGCACCATCAACGACCCAGGGCAGCACTTTCAGTGGTCCGAGCCGACCACCTGGGGGTGTGCCATGCCGCGAGCCCAGACGCTTTCCCGCAGGGACCACGGCAGGAGGGGCTCGTTGACCAGGAAGGTGTCCACCCTGTGCCGGGACGGGTGGAGCGTGGGGGTCATGTCCTCCTCGCCGCCTGCCGCGGCCCTTCGGAAACCGCAGGCCTCCCAGCCCGCTCAAAAGTGCTCCGTGGCCGGGTTGGTGGGGACATCCATGTAGATGTTGGTGTCGCGGTTATGACCACCGGGTGCCTCCCACCGAGGCTGCGTGCCGTGGCATACATTTGTATGTCGGCCCAGAACGCCGCCCGTCCCGCCCACGGGGAGCAGCCTGCTTGCGGCCCGTGGACGTTGATGAGGGTGAGGCCTCCCCCGTCCGTGCGGATCTCCAGGGCCGCGGCCTTCCCAGGGACAATTTCCGTGAAACTGAGCACCTCGTGCTCCGCCACGTACTTGCTGCTGACCGCGGTGAGGAGGCCCCCCCCTCTCGAGGTGGAGGTGGCTCCCGTCTCCGCCAGCCGGCTGCTGAAGAAGGCGGTGTACCCCTTGTCCCGGAGCGCCGCGGCCACGTGCATCTCCTGCGCCCGGCTGGCAATCCCTGTTTCCTGGAGCATGATGGCAAAGCCCCCCTCCTGGGGTAGCATGCCGGTGATGAGGTTCTCCTTGTCGGTACAGGCCGCCGGCCCCCGGCACCGCCGGAGTGTGTCCCGGAGGGACCGGTCTGGCGGCACGAGGCCGTTGCGCAGGTTCCACGAGAGGAGCCACAGGGCGTCGCCCGCCATGTACTCCTGGAGTCAGCTATCCCGCATCGGCATCGCCGCTGGGTTCGCCGGCGCAGCCAGGGCATCCGGGTGCGCCGCATCCGCTGAGCCCGTTCCCAGCGGGGCCCACAGGGGGGCCCGGGGGACCGGGGGAGCAAGGGGGGGCCAAGGGGGCCAGCCCCGCGGGGATGGACATGGACCCTGGTGGGGCTGCACCGCCGGTCCCCGGGGCCGCCCCGGGTGCCTCCTCATCTCCGTCTGCGCGGTCGGCTGCCTGGGGCGGGGGGCGCCGGGTGTACGGGGCCTGCCATGGGGACCTCCGTGCTCTCCCCTGCAGGATGTTGGTGGCCGCCTCCTTGTCGTCCGCCGGGGCTGCAGCGTGCACCCCGTGCCACGCCAGGTGTTCCAGCATTGCCCCGCTTGTGTAGTACTTGTCTGCACACAGGGGGCATTTCGTCGGCTCCGTGGTCCCTCGCGCCGGGGGGAGCGGCACCGACTTCCGAATGGCGCCCTCCGCCGCTGGTTCGAAGGGCAGGTTGGCCAGTGGCACCGTGTGTGGCGCCAGTGTGCGGCCCGGGGCCGCCGCATCGAGGGCTCGTGTCGTGGGCGCGGGCCGGAGACCCCGGATGGCATCGCGCTGCGCGTCTGCTCGCAGCCACGTTTGCCAGTGCGTGGAGCCGATTTGGCGGTCGGGCTTGCCCCTCCATCGCAGGTCGTGGAAGGCCTGTAGCCAGTGATACACTGCGGTCGGGACCGCCAGCTGGAGCTCTAGGTCGGCGGGGTGCGCCGCTGCTGACCACACCCCCGGCCTCGCCGCCCGGGCGTTGTCCTTCAGCCTGACCTGGAGCAGGAGGGCGTGGTGTTCGCCTTCCCGTAGCGCCTTGACGATCATGCGGGTGCAGTCTGCCACGCGGATCACGGCTTCGGGCCCCGGCAGGCGCTCGGGGTCGCAGACGACGATGTGCGCGTCCGCCGGGCTGAACATGCAGACCACCCACTGCGGGTTCTGCTGTCCCCGTTGGGCCACCGCCAGGGTAGCCGCTGGGCGGGCGTGCGTGATTGGCCCCGCGTGGAGGTCCGGGACGTCCGTGGCCCTGATGGCGTCTCCCTGCCACGCGGCCCGTAGATGCTCCTCCTGGCTGGGGCTCCACACCAGTGCGGGGGGGTTGACCCACCCCAGTTCCTGCCTCTTGTTGGGGGCGCTGACGGTGTGTAGCAGGACTGCCAGCGGCCAGGGGTCCGCCGACATATAGTAGGCCTGGGTGGGCCCCTGTTGCCAGTCGACGTGGGGCAGGGGTGGGAATGCCCCTTGCCTGGCAGTGCTGTGCCAGACAGTCCAGCGGCCTCCGGCTAGGACGTGCGACCGGTACCCTCCGGCGTGGCCGTGTAGGACGGCCTGGTAGCCTGCCGTCTGCAGCACCAGTGCCTCCCCCTGCTTAGGCCCGGGTGGAGGTGTGCCATCGCCCGCATCCCAGACGGGGGTGCGCCCGCGGAGTGTGGCATGCCACGGGTCTGGTGCATCGCGCTGCGGCCCTTGTATGCTTCCCGCAATCTGCGCCGGGCCGTGGTGGTGGACGAAGCTCTCCCCGCCATCCGCTAGCAACGCCGCCGCGACGACGTATAGCTGCTCCGCCGTGAGGGGTGCTGTCGGCGCGTGCGTTGCGGCCGGCCGGCGGGGCTGCGTGTCGCGGCAGGGGACGTGGGGCAGCAGTTGCGCCGGCCAGGCCGCCACGGGACCCATGGTGACGGCCGCGACCGCGGACGCCAGCGCCGTGCGGTCCGTTGGTCTGTACTGCCGGAGCCCCGTGGTATCTCGGGCCAGGTGCCTGCAGGCTGCCATCCAGGCCACCGCTCCGCAGTTCGTGACGTCCGGTTCGGCACCATCCGCGCCGTCGCGTCCCCTTTGTTGTACCGTGGTGGCGGTGTCGAGCGGGGGGCCCTGCTGTAGCGCCTCCGTGTCCTGCCCCGGCAGGAGGGCGGGCGGGACTGGCTGCGGGAAGTACTGCGCGCCTCGGCGCTCCGGGTGCGTGTGGTACGGGTTTTGCCGGCGGTGTTCCGGGGCTGCCCGTGGTTGGAAGAGGAGTTGGTGCAGGTACCAGTGGCCTTCCGCGGTGGACGCGTTGCGGAGCGTTAGCCACTGTTCCACCACGCCTCCTTGGTGCGCGGCCTCGACGCGGCGCTGCAACCCCAGGCGGCCTAGGCGGTTGGACGTGCCCGCGGGTGGGATGTGGGTTTGCGGGTAGAGCACCTGCAGCGGCTCCAGCGCCAGGTCCAGCACTTCGTCGTTGAGCTGCTCCGTAAGAGCCGACGCCCTGTGCAGGGCGTGGAGGACCCCGGGTGTGGGGGCCGTGAGCTGTTCGAGCACCGGCCCCGGTGGGTACCGTGCACCCGGGTTCGTTAGCCACTCCCTGGTGTGGCTCAGTACGGCCTTCCACACGTCCCTCGTAAAGGCGTTTTGGGGGGCCAAAGAGGGGACCATCCGTAGGAGGCGGTGGCACGCCGGCGGCGATCGCATGGGCTGTGGGGCAGCCGCTGTGATCCACCTGCACGCCGTGCCGGGCACGATCGCCCCCCATTCCACGGTCCCCATGCCCTCGGCGTGGAGCAACGCCTGGCCCTGGACCAGGGGGAAATAGGGGCTCGAGCGCCCCTTTCCTTCCTTCCACCGTACCCAGGCGGCCCCCGCCTGCAGGCTGCGGAGCAGGGCCACGCCGGGGAGGAGCGGCTGCGGGAAAGCCCCCTTGACGGCCTGGGTGGCGTGGGCCAGGGTGCCCATGGGCAAATACCACAACGGGAGGGTCCAGGGGCCCGGCAGCAGTTGCGCCACCTCTGCGTCCCATCGCCACTCGGAGTCTGGCGGGGTGGCCGGGACCGTGCCTGTCTGCAGGAAGTGGCGTGCCTTCTTATCGGGGTGCCGTTGGAGGGTTGCCGCGAGGCTGAGCCCCTCCGCCGCGGGTGCCACTGGGAGGCCGCCCCGGGGACTGCGCCAGGGGTAATCCTGGTCGGTCGGCCAGGTGTGGAGGTCCCGGGCGATGTCCTCCGCGGTCCCTGTGGGGGCGTCCTCCGGTGCCAGGTGCCACATGACGGCGAGCACCGCCCACGTGGAGAAGGGCCACGCCCGCGGGGGGGTGTACACCTGGATGGTCCACTGTGGGCACGCCCGCCGCACGCGGGACGCGTGGAGCACCCATCGGACCATGTCCGCCGCCAGGACCAGCACCATTGCCGAGGGTTCCACAATGATCCCCTCTGCGGGTCCGCCGTGGCGGCCCCGGGTGTGCAAGGCCACTGCCGCCTGCCCCGCGTGGGTGACTCGGTCGACGGCCTCCTGGATGTTCACGCTGCCGCGCGCGGTCTCATCCAGGATCCAGCCCTGCGCCACCCCGTAGCGTAGGGCGGCGCATGCGGCCGCGGGTTTCACCTCGGGCAGCGCTCCGTCATCGGGGCCGGGCTGGGGGTGTTGTTTGGGGCACCAGCCTTCGCCGGTGCAGTGGCCCCGTTTCCACGCGGGGCAGAGCGCGGGCACGCTGCCCGCCGGCGGCGCAGGTTCCGCGGGCGCGCCTCCTGCGGGGGGCTCCGGTACTGCCTCCAGGTCGGAGTCCGTGCCCGCGTCCCCTTGTGGGGGGTCTCCTTCGCCGTCTCTGAGTCCCAGCGCCCTGATGACCTCGTGTGCTTCGTCCAGCGTCCGAGATCGGGGGCGTGTTTTGCGTGGGGCCGCGGGTTCCGCCATTGTTGTGTCGCTGTGCCTAAGAGCAGGGGGTGGGGTGCGGATGTCCCGTGGCTGGTGCGTTGGTGCGTTGGTGCGTTGCTCCTTGTGGGGGTGGCGGATGGGCATCCCCGGGGGCGGCGCTTTCCAGCATTGGGAGGGGCGTCTGGTGTTAGGCGCTGTCCCTCCCCCGGCCGCCCGTCCTCTGGAGCGGGCGGCCAGGGTTCCGCGTCCCGTGTGTCGCGGGTGCGGTCGGTGCGGGCGTGGGGGTCCAGCACCGGCCCCACAGCGTGCGCCCTTGCGGGCCGGCGTTGCTCGCTGTGGGGGTGGCTGAGGAGCGTCCCCGAGGGGGGGCGCCTTCCACCGTGGTGAGGGGTGTCTGAGGTCAGGCGCTGTCCCTCCCCCGACTGCCCGTCCATTGGGCGGGCTGTTGGGGTCCGCCACCCACGTGCTGTGGGCGCAGGTGTGTGGGTGTGGGGGCCCAACACCGTCCCCTTGGCTTGCCTGCCCTGTGGGGACTGTGTGCCGCGGGGGTGGTGGGGGGCCGTCCCCGGGGGGGGTGGCCCGCCACCGTTGTGAGGGCCGTCTGGTGTCAGGCGCTGTCCCTCCCCGGGCCGCCCGTCCTCTGGAGCGGGCAGCCAGGGTTCCGCGTCCCGTGTGTCCCGGATGCGGTCGGTGCGGGTGTGGGGACCCAGCACCGGCCCCACAGCGTGCGCCCTTGCAGGCCGGCGTTGCTCGCTGTGGGGGTGGTGGGAGGGCGTTCCTGGGGGGGGTGCCTTCCACCATTGTGGGGGGTGTCTGAGGCCAGGCGCCGTCCCTCCCCCGACTGCCCGCCCGCTGGGCGGGCTGTTGGGGTCCGCCACCCACGTGCTGTGGGCGCGGGTGTGTGGGTGTGGGGGCCCAACACTGTCCCCTTGGCCTGCGTGCCCTGTGGGGGCTGCATGCCGCAGGGGTGGTGGGGGGCCGTCCCCGGGGGAGGTGGCCTGCCACCGTTGTGAGGGGCGCCTGGTGTCAGGCGCTGTCCCTCCCCCAGCCGCCCGTCCTCTGGAGCGGGCAGCCAGGGTTCCGCGTCCCGTGTGTCCCGGGTGCGGTCGGTGCGGGCGTGGGGACCCAGCACTGGCCTCACAGCGTGCGCCCTTGCGGGCCAGCGTTGCTCGCTGTGGGGGTGGCGGAAAGGCGTCCCCGGGGGAGGTGCCTTCCACCATTGTGAGGGGCGTCTGGGGTCAGGCGCTGTCCCTCCCCCGACTGCCCGCCCACTGGGCGGGCTGTTGGGGTCTGCCACCCACGTGTTATGGGTGCGGGTGTGTGGGTGTGGGGGCCCAACACTGTCCCCTTGGCCTGCATGCCCTGTGGGGGCTGCATGCCGCGGGGGTGGTGGGGGGCCGTCCCCGGGGGCGGTGGCCTGCAACCATTGTGAGGGGCGCCTGGTGTCAGGCGCTGTCCCTGCCCCGGCCGCCCGTCCTCTGGAGCGGGCAGCCAGGGTTCCGCGTCCCGTGTGTCCCGGGTGTGGTCGGTGCGGGCGTGGGGACCCGGCACCGGCCCCACAGCGTGCGCCCTTGCGGGCTGGCGTTGCTCGCTGTGGGGATGGCGGAAGGGCGTCCCCTGGGGGGCTGCCTTCCGCCGTTGTGGGGGGCGCCTGAGGCCAGGCGCCGTCCCTCCCCCAACTGCCCGCCAACTGGGTGGGCTGTTGGGGTCCGCCACCCACGTGCTGTGGGCGCGGGTGTGTGGGTGTGGGAGCCCAACACCGTCCCCGCGGCCTGCATGCCCTGTTGGGGCTGCATGCCGCGAGGTTGGTGGGGGGCCGTCCCCGGGGGGGTTGGCCTGCCACCGTTGTGAGGGGCGCCTGGTGTCAGGCGCTGTCCCTCCCCCGGCCGCCCGTCCTCTGGAGCGGGCAGCCAGGGTTCCGCGTCCCGTGTGTCGCGGGTGCGGTCGGTGCGGGCGTGGGGACCCAGCACCGGCCCCACAGCGTGCGCCCTTGCGGGCTGGCGTTGCTCGCTGTGGGGGTGGCGGAATGGCGTCCCCGGGGGGGGTGCTTTCCACCATCCTGAGGGGCGTCTGGGGTCAGGCGCCGTCCCTCCCCCCACTGCCCGCCCACTGGGCGGGCTGTTGGAGTCCGCCACCCACGTGCTGTGGGCGCGGGTGTGTGGGTGTGGGAGCCCAACACCGTCCCCGCGGCCTGCATGCCCTGTTGGGGCTGCATGCCGCAGGGGTGGTGGGGGGGCTTCCCCGGGGGAGGTGGCCTGCCACCGTTGTGAGGGGCGCCTGCTATCAGGCGCTGTCCCTCCCCCGGCCGCCCGTCCTCGGGAGCGGGCAGCCAGGGTTCCGCGTCCCGTGTGTCGCGGGTGCGGTCGGTGCGGGCGTGGGGACCCAGCACCGGCCCCACAGCGTGCGCCCTTGCGGGCCGGCGTTGCTCGCTGTGGGGGTGGCGGAAAGGCGTCCCCGGGGGGGGTGCTTTCCACCATTGTGAGGGGCGTCTGGGGTCAGGCGCCGTCCCTCCCCCGACTGCCCGCCCACTGGGCGGGCTGTTGGGGTCCGCCACCCACGTGCTGTGGGCGCGGGTGTGCGGGTTTGGGGGCCCAACACTGTCCCCTTGGCCTGCATGCCCTGTGGGGGCTGCATGCCGCGAGGGTGGTGGGGGGCCGTCCCCGGGGGGGTGGCCTGCCACCGTTGTGAGGGGCGCCTGGTGTCAGGCACTGTCCCTCCCCCGGCCGCCCGTCCTCTGGAGTGGGCAGTCAGGGTTCCGCGTCCCGTGTGTCCCGGGTGCCGTCAGTGCGGGCGTGGGGACCCGGCACCGGCCCCACAGCGTGCGCCCTTGCGGGCTGGCGTTGCTCGCTGTGGGGGTGGCGGAAGAGCGTCCTCTGGGGGGGTGCCTTCCACCATTGTGAGGGGCGTCTGGGGTCAGGCGCTGTCCCTCCCCCGACTGCCCGCCCACTGGGCGGGCTGCCGGGGCTCGTTGGGTGTGTGGGGTGTGTGTGGTGTCTGTGCCGTGCGCGTCGTGGTGCGTGGTGCCGCTCTTCCTTTGTTCCTCTGGTGCTCCCCTCTCCGATGTCTCGGTGCGGTGTTGTGCTCGCCGTGTGCCTGCCGTGCCCCCTTCCCTGTGCGCGCCCCTTGCTCGGCCACTGGCTACCCCTTGTTCCTTTCGTGGCTTCGTTGCTCTTTACCCTTTCCTCTACCCTTCTCCCTGACATGCACTTTTTCCCTGCCTCCGCTTTGTTGCGTGTCTCGGTCTTTTTCCTTGCCGGCTCGCCATGCTCTCTCGTTGGGCCTTCTCCTTTGAACCTGCGTAGAGAGAAGATGTAAGCGGGCGTGCGGCGGCGGGGGTTTTGTCGCGACATGGCACCTCGAGCTGGCTGGTACGTCATGCGACATGCGTGTGCGACACGCGTGTGCGTAGGCTTATTTCCTACTTGCTCTCGTTTTGGCTCCACACACCTCTTTGGCTGCCACCTTTGTTCGTTGTCCGTTCCGCGCGCGCGGCGTGATATGCAACATACTTGTTTCTTTTCCCACTATCTTAATGTGTCCTAGTCCTCTCGCCTTGCCTACGTGTGTATGGCGCGGGCCGGGCGTTCGCGTATGAGAGACGACGCCACGACACAAAACATGCCTAAGCGTCTAAGACAACCCTACGTTAACGCCCAAACGACGCAAACACGAGCATACACTTCTCCTTGGGACGTGTGAGGGGAAGGGAACGTGGGTGCGTGCACGAGAAAGCGTGGCAACGTGTGTTGGTCGGATTCCGGCGCACGACGCTATGCGCTATGTGTGTATGTTCTAGTCAGCGCAACAAAAATGGTGGTTGTGCTGTAAGAGCAGTTGTCAGGGTTGCCCCGCATTGCACCGCAGGGCAGGACCGTTAGCCCCCCGTGACAACCACTCCCTGGCCGAAGGCCATTTCTTTTTTCTCATCTCGGTTGGTGGCGCGGGCCGGGCGGTTGGCGGCGTGGCACGACATGGTAACATACTTGCGTTCTTGGTGGCGGTGTGTGGCTCCCTTGCCTACTATTTGTTTGCATGCGGCGGCATACCTTTTGTCCCCTTTCGCTCCCTTTCGCCTCCTACGTAAGCGGGCGTGCGGGTGGGGGGTGGGCACGTCTCGGTTACGCCTCGTGGTCACCTTTTGCTTTTGTTGGTGTGGTTGCCGTTCTTATCTCGTGTTCGTTGCGTAGCGTAGCATGGCATGTAACATACTTGGAATCAACTAGCCACGTGTGCATGTTGTGTATGTTTAGTTTTTGTTTGTGTGCTTTTATGTCTGTTGTGCTTCACCTCGGTGGTGTGTGGCCTCCTTCATGCGTTCTTCTCTCCTTTGTTGTTTTTTTTTTGGTTCCCCCGTCGTGCCCCTTCATACCATGTTGCTCCTCCGTGGCGGTGATGACCTTGCGGCGATCCGGGCACGTACGGCCATACCCTTCCTTCCCTATGTGTGCGGGGGTGGGCATAGGCATTCATTCGGTGTCACCTCTTGTTGGTTTTCCTTGCCGGTGCGGTTTTCGTTGCGCTTTTTGTGGCGGCGCACTTTGGCGTTGCTTGGCACGTAACTTGCTTCCTTGTATTGCGTTTGTTACGGTGTTATGCATGGCGATATGCGCTACGGCGATATGCATGGCGTGGCATATAACATACCTGTTTTTCGGCGGCCGGTGGCGTTGTTGTTGCTTGTGTGTGTTATTCATGCATGACATGCAACATACTTGTGTGGCTTCTTGTTTTGTTGTGATCTCCTTCGCGTGTTACGGCGTCGTCGTACTCCCTATGCGAGTGGGCTTGCATTGCTTGGTCGTTTACTTGTGGTATATCTCCACCGTGGTGCGGTTCGTTACATACTTGTTCTCTCCTTGTCTACCTCTTACCGCGTTGTGCTTGTTTCGTCAGTTTCTAGCTTTGCGCGGCATATAACATACTTGTTCGTCGGCGGCCGGTGGCGTTGTTGATGTCTGTGTGTGGTTTGTTTTGGGGCGCGCACAAGTCCCTAGCGCCTAGGGCACGCACTTTGCTAGGTGGTTTGGGGCAAGCAACGCTCAGCTTCTTCGCCGTCGCGACTCTATTGTTCGTCTTTTTTGGTGAGTGTCCTAAATTTTGCGACCTCGCCAAACAGCGGCGTAAAATTGTTGGGGGGGTTTCTGAGGTCGGAAAAGACGATTTTCCGCTTATTTTTTCTGGCGGTGCGTCATTTTCTTGGTATTTTATTTTTCTTCCGATGCGTTGTCTGGCACCTGAATTGCGCCACTTTACTACTGGCCATGCGCTTCCGCTTGGGCGCTCCCGGAACACCAAGCCGCGCCTACGCTTGGGCGTTTCTGAAATCACAAGCCCTCAAGACACAGTGCCTGTGGTCACCCAAATTCCACAGGGGTGGTCACCAGATAGCCAAATCCCTGCACACTCATCACCAACATGCACCAGCTCAACACACAGCGAATCATTTGTATGTGACTCCCTTCTTACACCATGTGCCCGCCTTCGGTGGCAAGAGGTCAATCTCTGGCAGCATGGCCCATTGTATTTCTGCATAATACCACAAACCTGCCTTCGTTTGCAAGAGATCAAGATCTGGAGCCGTAGGCCACCAACTAGTTCCTCAGCATCATCAGCCAACTTCCGTTGGCAAGAGGTCAAACTCAGGCATCCGGACCCGCAGTGTCTCCATGTGCTATTCAAGATTACCGCCAGCAGCAAACCTATGCCACCACCTCAGGGCCATGAGCCCATGGTTCATCCGCTTGTCCTATTGACAGTTGGCTGTTTTTTACACGAGCTCGGATTTTTGCTCCCATATTGTACCACACAGCCGACGCTGGCCCTCACAGTAGTTTTGACTACCGCACTCCCTGTGCAGCTCGACTTCACGTCTTCACCGCGAGTAACTTCTTAGCAGAACCAGCCAGCTCAGGAGGCAGCCTCCTGTCACGGGTTTCACCTCCCACAAACAAAGCACAATTGCATTACTCCCCGCCCAAAGCTAAAGCTAAAGTAAGAAAAAGTCACTGCCATGTCCTTCTTGGAGGGCTTGATCCAGGCTGAGCCCCCCTTAAAACCCTTTGTTGATGCTGAGACAAACTTAAGTGTTTTTATCACTCTTTTGTAGCCTAAAGTACACTTTCTCAAGGTAACTAGGGTTGTGACCCTAGCCCCCCCCATGAAGTTCACCCCTACCACTCAACTGAGCGGAGGTACCTTCCTTCATGGAGGTCATACCAAAATAAATCAGGCATTACATGCTTGTAGGCCTTGGAGGTTAAGCCTTAGTGGTCTCCCACCCCAAGACCCCTATACTCAATTGTTTCTACCACTTATTGTGGTCCTGTTTTGTAACTGTTTCTGAATTCAGTTGCTTGGCCAAGTCATTTTCTGTGTGGTCCTGACATCTATGCTCCTCAGTCCTAACCAGCACCATTTCACCAAAAAGAGTGCACTTGAAGTGCCTATTGCAACCTCTGAGACTAGAGTCTGACCAATTTTCATATAAAACCTTTTGCATTATCCATTTGTGATTGAATCTATGTGCATATACCTGCTTTGTCTATCTGCAGCCCTTCTGTGTTATACTGGATTACAAAACCAATCATTGATTCGATCCACTTTCAGTCCTTGCTCTACTTGCTGCTTTGGTTTGGGGTTTTCAACTACAAAACCTGCAGGAATACATCAAAAGACCTAGGGCATAATTCAAGGACATCTTTCCGGTAGCAGAGACAGTCCCTTCTGACCTTTTGAACCGACCCTGAGAAGAAGTGCAGAACAAAAGCTCAACAACAAGTCCATAATGTCCACACCAAGTGTAAGGACCTGGCCTATCCGAACTGTCCAAGTACAAATGGGCAGTGTGGTCCACCCAACGAGTGAACCACCACACCGAGCACCACATCACCTCAGTGGCGCATCTGGGTCCCAAGGAGATCCAGAACGCAGAAGGGCGGAAAAGAGTAAAGGCCTTACCACCGAGGCCTTAGCAGCACACGGTGGAGACAGCTTCAGTCACCTCCATCGACGTGTGGCTGCTTCAGTATCAAGATCCAATTGTCCAGCTTCATCCTCAACTGCCATTGAAGGACCTGAGGAATATGAGAAGCTGAAGATGAAGATGGATGAGTACATCATGCACGAGGAGTACTATAAATCCATCCGTGGGGAAGATGGAGAGGAACCACTGGCTGTACATGGGTCCAGACCACGTACGGATCTAGGGTCCTACGCACACTCAGGTCCTCCGTCCACAGCATCCCTGCCAAGACGATTACGATCTGAGTACCCAACCCCAAGGGCTCCCGAAGTGGGCCCAACACGAGTCGAAGAACACCATCCAAGGCCGACCTACGGTGCCCTGGATCAAACGGCCGAGCTACTGGCCAAATTCCTGTCTGGATCAGAAGATCCAGATGTGACGGCCTTATCAGAGGCCATTAAGGCTAAACTGGGTATTGCAGAACCCTTACCCAAGCCTGAGTTCCTCTCTCTCTCTCCAGGGCTGAGTACCCTGGCCGAAGATCTCAAGAGATCGAGGGTCTCAAGGCTGTTGCCTAAGGTTACCTGCCCCAGCCCCTTTCACCCCCGTGCCAGGACTGTGCCTATGGCGGATCTACAGGACGTGCCTGTCACAGAGAGTGAGAGAAGAGGGCTGTCAGCCCTGGCCCCACTTGCCGGCGTGTCGCCTTCAGGCCTAACTCCGGGGGGTGGGAAGATGGGCAGACCAATTGCCCAGGCGAACATCCAGCTGGAACTGCCGGAGTTCGACCCTAAAAACCTGCCTGAATGGGCAGAAGAATTTGCGGAGTTCCTTTTGTTGACTGGCCAATCCCATGTGGATGTGGCCACCAAATGTTCACTGCTAAAACGCTCATGCAAAAAGAAATTTTTGCAAAAACAGGTCAAACAGATTGTGAAAACCTGTTCTACTTGGGCGGAGGTACTCCTGAGGTTAGAGAAAACATTCCCCGTCTATGAGCCTGACCTCAGCGTACGCACACAAATTGAGGAGCTACCTATGCTCCCGGAGTTTCGATCCGCTGCGCGAATTTCTGAGTATGTGTGCGACATGGAGTACTTATTTTCGAGGATGAATGTGGGCTCCTACGGAGCCACTGAGCCCCACCTGTGGCTCATGAGTAAGATCCCCCAGCGTACGTGGGATGATTGCCGCTCAACCTCTGAGAGGAAGAGCAGGACCCACTCGTATGATACACTGGTGGATCTCTTGATTGAGCTAGCTCTTGAGAGAGAGAACGACTCCCACATGGAGAAGTTCCTCAAGAAGCATTTGGGACGAGGTGGTACCCCTACCCCCGATCGTGGCGGAGGGAAGGGGCATAAAAATCCCACAAACACTAACCAGGGAGGCGGTAAAGGGAGGGGCAACCTACGTGCCATGAACGAGGTACCAACTGATGCAGGCACACCCCCCCTGTTTTACTGCCGACCTGTCAATGACAAGGGGGGACCCTGTCATGCCTCTGACTGCGATCTCCGCAGTGGGTGTATGCTGCAGATGAAACGTCAGCAGCATACTAAAGATGGGAAAACTGTGACCCATCAGGACCACTTCAGGTGTACCATCACCTGCGGTTACTGTGGCAAACGTCGTCACTATGAGGACGAATGCCACATCAAGAAACGCGAGAGTGACAAACTCAAGCGTCAGGAGGCGGAGCGCCAGAAGACCCCGACGCCCGCCAGGAATCCCCCGAATGGGGATAAAGGTAAAGGAGGTGGAAAGGGGGGTGGCAAAACTGGACCCCCTAACCCCCAGAGGCGCTCATCAGCGCCTGTTGCTACGCCTACTCCTGCTGCCACACCCGCTCCTGCCGCAGGTGTCCCCCAGAAGCGACCCCAAGGGGATAACGCTACCCCTGAGGGGAATAATTCTGAGAAGAGGCGCTTGGCCTGGATGGCCAAGTCCCTCATGGCTGCAGGAGTGGATGTGAAATTCCCTGATGAGGAATAGGGGGGCGGCTCCGAAGAGGAGGACTTGGTTTTCTGGATCCTCGTGAAAATCGGTGATCAGGTTTTTCGAGCAGTGCTTGATACCGGTGCAACACTTTCCATAGTGGCCCGGCGCCTGCTTAAAACTTTCAGGAAGACTAAGACTGTGGCCATAAGAGTAGGGGATGGGCGTACCATCCATTCCTTGGGGGGGGTCGATGTGACCATATGTCTGGGCGACGAAACTCTGACCCAACACTGCAGAGTGTTGGACACTGACGCCTTTGACATCGTCATTGGCACTGACTTTCTAAGAAGAAACCCCCAGGTTAAAATGCTGTCCCTACAGCGTCCTTACTCTTTACACTGCGACTTTGGCAGTGGGCTATTCTCCGTTCCTTTGGAGCTGTCAGGACGAAAAGAGTCTGGGCTGCGCTACGCAGCCAAGACGAACTATCGTACTGAAAATTACCAACTGGCCCGTCATGTTCTCGAAAATGGACTGGCGGCCCTTCAGGTAAACCTGGATGATATCCAGGTGGAATTGTTTGCGAGCCAACAACAGCACATCATGCAGTTGTACTGCTCGAAACAAGTGAACAATGCTTTCCGTTTCTTCTGGAAAGCAATGGGCCTAGCGTATGCTAACCCTCCCTTCTCCCTGCTCGCGAAGGTACTAACCAAGATCGCTTATGAGGGAGGAAGGGTTGTTATGTGCACCCCTGACTGGGGTTGCTCTGGTGAACATGCCTACTGGCGCCGTATGCTTGACCGAATGACCGTGGGAAGAGTGCAACTCCCCGACGGCCCCATCTATGTGCCTGAGGACTCAGACACAGCTATGCAGGCCCCTGAGTGGGCCAGTCTCCTGTCCATCATCGATGGATCTCTCAATCCTGTACCCCTGTGTGACCTGGACCAGGTGCTACCCAAAGAGGTCATGGCCGAAAATCGTGGCCTGACCCTTTATGATCTCAAAAATCGATCTCCTGAGCACCTATCTGCCACACTTACAGGGTGTGAGTCTCCTGATGACTATCTGGAACCTGCAGCTGTAAAAGAGAATGCTGACGACCAACTGTCTGAGATCGCCAGCACTATTCCCTCTGTTGATCCCAGCTGTGTTGACCTAAAACAGAGTGCTTTCCTGGCCCAGATGTTGCTAGAGGAGGTAGATCTAGAGTCAACCTCTGAACCCGCTTCCTCTGTTGGGAAACCAGTGCTACACATGCAGCCTGTGCACACAGGTGAACCCGTGGCCCGGAGTACTGATGCTCTGGCACGGCCTGCTGCTAATAACATGCCCTTGTCTGAGCATGACACGCAAGAACTCCGACGGCTGTTGTACCTGAAGGCCGAAGGTATTGAGCGCCAAGAGCGGCTGCAATACCTCCGACAGACCTGGAAATACTCCATCTGGTCTGAGGAGGACGATGAGTCCTATACGCTGCCTGATCCTGAGATACCTCTAGTGTACTCTCTACACTATGGGCAGCAATGTCCCCCTGAGTGGGACGATGGTACTGTACCTGCCGAAACTGCTGATCGGCATAAAACGAAAGAACATGGAAAAAACAACCTCCATGCTGAGGAGGATTTCCTTCAGAAAGTCGAGAGTCTTAACCTTAACCCCCGCCTGAAGAAACTGCTTATAACCTATGAGGAGGTGTTCGGCGCCTTGCCGCCTCCCCTATCTTGTAAAAAACTGGTCCAGATGGACCTGAAATTGAAACCAGAATTTGAAAAGACGCGAGTGAGGCGTCGTCCCTATCCCGCTCCACAGGAACAGGTTGAAGAAATCGAGCGCCAGATCCAAGAATGCATTGATGCTGGCCTCGTTGAAGAGTACAAACATGGGGACTATCCCCATCACTGCAGCCCCTGTTTCCTTGTTGCTAAACCAGGGTCGACTGCTCTACGTCTTGTTGTAGACTATGGTGAGGTCAACAAGAAAACCCAGAACCACTCAGGGAGTATTCCTAACATGGAAAACACCCTGGAGCGTATTGCCAAATGCAGGTATAAAACCAAAATGGACAAACGCTCTGGTTTCTGGCAGGTTGACCTAACCGCCGCAGCTCAGGAGCTGCTTGCCTTTATAACCCCTAAGGGTCGTGTCTTCAAGTGGAAGGTTATGCCTTTCGGGGTGGCTAACGCCCCAGCGCTCTTCCAGGAGCTTATGAACAAAATTTTGTACATACTGAGGCGCAGGCCTCTGGTACAAGAGTTGATTTCTCGGGGTGCAGAAATGGAGGCTCACATCGACGACGTGAGTTTGGGTACTAATACCAAAGAGGACCATGTCCTCCTCCTCCGTGAATTCTTCACTGTCTGTCAAGAAAACCATCTCCGAACCAAACTCGAAAAATGTGAGTTTATGAAAGAGGAGATGGAGTATTTGGGTTTCGACGTGGGGTATGGCTGGTGGAAACCAGCCGCGTCTAAGATGCAGCCCCTACAGGACATGCAGATTCGCGATGACCCTAAGAAGGGTCTACACGATGTGAGGAGTTTTGTGGGCGCCTGTAATTTCTATCGGCGTCACATCCACAATTTTACTTACTCCTCTGAACCCCTCACTGACCTAATCAAGAAAACTACTCCCTGGAGGTGGACCTCCAGAGAGGAAGAGTGTTTCCAAGAGTTGAAGAAGAAGATTGCCTCCTCCAACTGCCTGGGAGTTCCCCGCCCTGAGGGCGAGATAGTCCTGATCACTGATGCCAGTGATGTAGGGGGAGGAGGTACGATCTATCAATGGCAGGAGCTTAACCCCGCCGAGCTAACCCACTGCCATTATCGTACTACTGGACTGAACCGTGATGGTTCGTTGAAACATGACTATCCTACCAGTGAGTGGCGACTGGTGCCACTGGGACACTGGAATTGGAAGTGGAACAAAGCGCGTTCCAACTAAAGCACCTATGACCAGGAACTCCTGGTCGGTATGTTGGTGCTATCTTCACAATCCCGACTCCTAGGGTCTAACCCTATTGTCTGGCTGTGTGACCAGGAGCCTGTGAAGTCTTTTCAGAAGGGCCCACCACCAGAAAAAGCGAAGCTAAAACGGTGGTGGACTTACCTGAGCCAGTTCAGGCTGACAGTGCATCATATCCCCGGGATTAAGAATGAACTGTCTGACTATATATCGCGCAACAACTTCGATGCGCTTATTGGTGAGAGCTCTGAGGCGCTCGCCAAAGAGGCTTTCCAGCGTATGGATGTCCAGCTTGACCTGTCCATGCGCACTACTGGAATCCTGGAGGGTTGGAGTCTAACCAACCATCAGTCAGAGTATGAAGAAATTCTCCAAACCCTCAACACTGGTCTCGAACCCCGTGTCATTGACGGGCACCAGTGGTATAAAAACAATCAGTACCTCTTCTACGAGGACCGAATTGTGGTGCCTGAGGCACGACTGGATGGGTGCCTACAGTGGTCCCATCTCAGTTCTGGTCACACTGGCGCTAATCGCTCAGTGGACTTCTTCCGTGAGTGTTTCTACTCTAGTCTAACCCTGACTGAACTGAGGTCGCGTATGCAGACCATTGTGGATGCTTGTGGCTGTCATGCCAGCAAGCAGAGCGACAGTAGGGATAGGGGTCTGATCTCCAGCTTACCCATACCCTATTGTGCTAACTCTCTTCTCTACGTGGATTACATCCACGGCTTACCACGCTTTGGCGGCTATGATAGTTGCCTCGTGGTCACCTGTGGTCTATCACGCTTCACCCGTGTGTTCCCTTGCAATAAGAAAATCACAGGTGAGCAGACTGTAAAAATGTTGGTCGAACAATGGTTCGAACCCTATGGAGCACCTAAACAGGTGCACTCTGATGAAGATGTACGCATCCGCAGTGACACTGGGTGGTACAAACGAGTGCTAAATGCCCTCAACGTGGAGGTAACCACAGGTGTGCCCTACACTCACACGTCTAACCCTCTCTGCGAGAGACAGAACCGTGTGGTGGAGCAAAACTTAAGAATCCTGATAAAGCAGGAGCGCACCAAGGACTGGGTACGCCTAGTGCCCTGGGCAGTTCTGTCCATGAACTCACAGCGGAGCTCTTCTACGGGTTTCACCCCCCACGAACTGTTCCATGGAGGACGACCTGCTTGGTTCTTCAAAACCCCCTTTCCTGAGGACTTCAAGAGCCCTGTGGGAGATTCGCTAGAACACAAGCAGTCTCTGGCTAACCAGGCTAGTACTAACCTGAGGCACATTCGTGACCGTGAACAGAGCCGACGGAACCGCCTACGGCGACCTGCCAGCTTCAAGGTTGGTGACCTTGTTTTGGTACACCATTCCCGCCTACCCTCCTGGCCACGTAACTGCCTACAGAACCCTTACTTTGGACCCTATCGTATCATCAGGATAGATGGATCCAGGATCCATGTCAGGTGCAGTCCACGTCTAGGTGGTGAACTGCTATGTGCTCCTAAGCAGTTGAGGCACTATCACTCCCCTGACGACTTGTCTTGGGATGAGTGGCGCCTCAGCGACAGTGAGATTGAACGTATAGACCTAGAGAACGCTGCCAGTCCAGAGGAGGCAGACAAACTCGGAGAGATGACTGCCGATGAGATGGCAGTCGATGGTTACTACGTGGTTGCAGGTATTGCTCGCCAAGAGTATAAATAGGGCTAGAAATTCCTTACCCTGTGGGATGGCTATGGGTTGTCCGAGGCGACCTGGGAACCTATGTCAGCCTTCATACAACCAGATGGGAGTATCAACCCCATCTTCCGCACTTACCTCGTTGAGAACAACGAGGGGCAGCTCCTAACCCGTGCTGAGACTATGTCCCAGCGTAAGAAGCGAAACTAATAACCCTGTGTCAGTCTAATGACCCTGTCTGTGCCCTGCAGACCCACGCCTATGGTTTCCAGCGTGAGCCAGGTGGCCGCTTATCAAAATTGCAGCCACCCAGCGAGTGTTTGCCTTGTTGACCATGTGTTGCATGGGTACTGCCCTAATGTAATGACCTTGGTGAGCCAACGAAGAACGGTGGCTTTCTACACCAGGGGGGAATGACAAGCAAGGTGTTATGAGGCAAGGTGTGTCTTCTTCCCTCCTTGGGGACAAGCGAGCCCACAGTTAGGACCCCTGACTGGTCCAGACCCATGGGGTTCTACCCTTCCTTACGGGGTTTACCATACCCTTCTGTATGTGTAAGTGTGCTATTCCTAAGGTCCTAAGAGCAAGCCGCAGAAGTGGTGTCCTAATTATACCCAAGTCTGCGCCCTTGCTAAACCTGGAGGGTTGGCTTATTGATGCCACGGGGTACGCCCCGGGTCTCCCCTCCCCTATGCGCCCAATTTCTGTGCTGGCGCAAAACCTTGGGGGAATACCCAGCGTGCTAATCCAGGTATTGTTTTCCCTACCTATCTGTCTACTACAGGGAGGGGTGGCCAAAAGCTATGAAGGCATGCAAAACGCCTGTTTGCTATGTGGCCAAAACACTAACCTAACCACTGCCACAGCCCACCAACCCCGCTAAAATTGCAGGAAAAGGGTGGGACAGTGACACGCCCCCTACAGGTCCTACACACCCTACAGTGGCACCATCCTGGTGGGCGAGCACTGGGCAACTGGCTCTAGCCCCCACTCAGGACTACCACTCCTACACGCACACTCTACTGGGCGTTGCGAAGGTAAAGGACTCGTGGGTCCTAACGACCCTCCTGTGAAATGACAAGAGAACACAGCGCTACTAAGCAGCTGTGGCCTAACAGGGGACGCCACAACGCGTTTCCCCTGCTAGGGCTTGGAGGGAAGGGGTGCTCTCGTTGCGTGCACAGCGCAGATGTCGTTGAGGTCGAACTGACCTCGCCAGTACTGGCTGAGGCACAGTGATTTGATTTGTGATCAGCGCCCCTGTTTTGCTGGGGCGAAAAAAATGGTAGCCGCCGAAGGCAGCTGCTGCGTGCACCAATCACCCTTAACCTCTCCCACCTGTACAAAAGAGGCAGATGAAGGGGCGTTTGCGACTGTGGAACCAAGCCACACTCCAGGTATTATACCCTTCTCAGTGTGACCTATAATACGCTGTTCGCAAACACGCTGCAGATGCAGCTACCCCTGTCAAGCAAGCAAGCTTTAAGAAACTCCTCGGGTTCTCTTAAAGAACGTACCGAGGAGCCTCTGGGTAACCTAAACAAGGTTTACCGTGCGCAATTCGCGTGGCCTACCCTTTAATGCATCATGTGCACGCAGGGAAGGGAGGCTGAACCAATGACTCAACCAGGAGGGGAGCTCCTCCTGGGCTAACCTACCTTACTCACCATGCATCGTGTGAATGCCGCATTGAAACGAACACAAAACAAACCTAAGCGTTTTAAGCAACTCAACTTGAACGCTACGGCCGCACACGAACAAACGCTTACCTGTGACGAAGGAAACAAGGGTGAATTAGGGATACAGGTGAAGCGACACAGCGTGTGGATGTCTCGATTAGGCACATGCATCGCGAGCACAGCGCATACTCTAACCCTACGTGCGCGCTGCGCGCTCCATTCGCATCACATACCTTTCATTCCTGCTTTCACCTGTGCAGAGCACGAGAGATGAACACCCGACCCCCCAACGAGCACAGCGTTGACAACCCTAACGTTTTGACGGAACAACCAACACGAACGCAATGCGTGAGTGTGAAGTGACACAGACATACCTGAGAGACGGGTTGTTGAACTGCTCTGTGGTGTGGGCTGATTTTGAATTCTTTACTCTGAAGTTTATAAAAATTTTGATGCAACTGTGCAAAAATTTTCTTTAGAACTTTAAAAACTACGGCTCATACCTTCTTTTCCAAAAGCCGTTTTCGCTTGCGCAACCCTTTTCTTGGCGTCCGCTTCCTTTGCGCTTGTCTGCGACTTTAAGTTATGTGTAAAAATGACGATTTCCCGCGTGGTTTCGTCGATTTTCAACGATTTCACTTGCTAAATCGCAACCCCTTCCGCAAAACCGCAGGAATCACTCCCTGCTGGTTCCATTTTCTATTTTTTCCAGCTCCTGGGGGTTTGTGTCCTCCATTGGGAGTATTGCTCCGCCCTGGCCCTTGGTCAGGACGTTTACTAAAACGCTGTTTATACGGCGATAACCGTCCGCATTAGAGCGTTCGACTGTACCCTAGTGGACAGACACATGTGCTCTGGACAGAGGGTCCTGGGTTCAATTCCCACTGCCCCCACACTTTTTTCCAAACGTTTTCGCCGCACGCCGGCGACTTTTGAGGAGTGCCCCTTCGAAGGGACATCATTCACGGTACATTACACTGTTTTTCAAGGGTCCCTGCAGTGTGATAGACTTCTATGAAGTGATGAGAATATTTTTGGTAAGTTTATTGCATTTTTTTGAGGTAATTTTGGGAATATTTGAGCCT
Organism: Eutreptiella sp. 'Long Island Sound 2002'; assembly: GCA_964036045.1. Classification (NCBI taxonomy): domain Eukaryota; phylum Euglenozoa; class Euglenophyceae; order Eutreptiales; family Eutreptiaceae; genus Eutreptiella; species Eutreptiella sp. 'Long Island Sound 2002'. Next base: position 27,359,886 of record OZ038399.1, on the reverse strand, counting down.
TTTTCCTTGGTCCTACTAGCTTGATCGACTAGTACTCCAGGGGGGAGTAAGAAAAAGTCACTGCCATGTCTTTCTTGGAGGGCTTGATCCAGGCTGAGCCCCCCTTAAAACCCTTTGTTGATGCTGAGACAAACTTAAGTGTTTTTATCACTCTTTTGTAGCCTAAAGTACACTTTCTCAAGGTAACTAGGGTTGTGACCCTAGCCCCCCCCATGAAGTTCACCCCTACCACTCAACTGAGCGGAGGTACCTTCCTTCATGGAGGTCATACCAAAATAAATCAGGCATTACATGCTTGTAGGCCTTGGAGGTTAAGCCTTAGTGGTCTCCCACCCCAAGACCCCTATACTCAATTGTTTCTACCACTTATTGTGGTCCTGTTTTGTAACTGTTTCTGAATTCAGTTGCTTGGCCAAGTCATTTTCTGTGTGGTCCTGACATCTATGCTCCTCAGTCCTAACCAGCACCATTTCACCCAAAAGAGTGCACTTGAAGTGCCTATTGCAACCTCTGAGACTAGAGTCTGACCAATTTTCATATAAAACCTTTTGCATTATCCATTTGTGATTGAATCTATGTGCATATACCTGCTTTGTCTATCTGCAGCCCTTCTGTGTTATACTGGATTACAAAACCAATCATTGATTCGATCCACTTTCAGTCCTTGCTCTACTTGCTGCTTTGGTTTGGGGTTTTCAACTACAAAACCTGCAGGAATACATCAAACGACCTAGGGCATAATTCAAGGACATCTTTCTCCTAAGATCTTCACAGCACAACCACCACCCACACAACTCAAGTTCACCACACACAATTTCCAAAAAAAATCACCGGCACCGCAAGTCTTTCCCACCTCTACCAAAACACAGACGTCCTCTTCGGACAAGAGCTACTCAAACCCTCTTCGCTGCCGCCACCATATTGCCACTCCTCGCTTGCAAAAACATGGTACAACTTACCAAAGACAGGGGAAAAAAGCAGAGGCACAGCAATCTATGTGTCTGATCGCATAGCTCCTTTCTGCACACCCATTAAACACGTAGACCGAGAAGGCCTCATGACACTCCTACTCCTGTCGCTGCCAGGATCTCCCCCCACACTGCTCATTTCACTCTACTGTTCACCACACGACACACGCTTACGCCAAACCATCTCAGAAGCTCTCGATGTCCTGCTTCCTAAATACCCATCTCACATTATTGGTGGGGACTTTAACACGTCCATTAACTTTTCTCTGGACACAGAAAATATCACATCATCAAATACCTGGCCATGGCTTTCAAACAAAGTCAACAAACAGCCACCAGCATTACATGACACGTTTCTTGACAAACACCCCCATCTCAAAGAATGTTCCAGATACTGGTCCACCAACCACCAGAATCAAGCCAGACTTGACTACATTTTCGCCTCTCCCCAATTTACATCAACCCACCCCATTCTGGACGCCGATATCGAGACTTCAAATTTTTTTTCAGACCACCACCCAGCGTTCATTACATGTTCAGCACCAGTCATACCCTCACTTGCTACACAGTCACAACCAGCACCTATTTTTCGGCGGCTCAGCCAAGATGAAATTCACCAGTTCAAGCATTTCCTTTCTCCTTTGAATAAATGGCTCAAGGCCATTCAGGCGTCAATAGAACACCTTTCTCAGGATGAGGTTTTTTCGCTTACAACATTCATCATCTCAGAGATCTCCATGGCCTACCACCACATCACCAGAATACCTGTGCACCGCACCACGAAAGAGGAAAAGAAATTCAGTAAACTAGCACGTGCCATCCCCTAGCCAGACCACCCCAATTTCGCCAAGTCTATGCGTGAGCTTGAAAAGCTGGTCTCTAAGTGGAGTGCAGACATACAGAAAACCCAGCGCAACAAACTGCATAGGGCACTACTGGCAGGAACTGCCATAAAAAGGACATTGGCTGAGACACTACAGCCACAGCCGTCCACGTTCACCGCCATCACAGAACCAACCAACAACACCATACACACTTCACCGGTTTCCATTTCCAAGGCATTTTGTAATACGCTTCAGCATTTGGGGGGCGACCCGTCTTTCGAGCCGGACCAAAAATTACTGTCCTCTCTGTTACAGCACCTCACTACTTGCCCTGATCATGTCCGCAGCTCTCAACTGCCGCCTTTGGAGGAACAGAGATTCATTGAGCTCCTGAAAAGGTCCAAGCCCTCCAAACGAGGGGGCACGGATGGTTCCAACTTATACATGATCTTCCTCGCCCCTGAGCATGTACGCAAGTGGTTCTTATTCGCTACCAACTTCAGCTTAACTCACACAATGCCACCAAAATTCACTGAATCGCAAGTATTCTTGCTCTAAAAAAAAGGGGACACACGGTTGACAAGTAACTACAGACCTTTTTCCTTACTCAATTCCCTCTACAAACTGGTATCCACGCATCTCGTGGACCAGTTGTCCAGCCACACACTCACACACAAACTCTTACACCCGTCACAACATGGGGGTCTTCCCTGCCACCGTACAGTGGACCACATACACCACATTACAGCACTTCAATCACGTAACACGCCAGCCTATCACCTATATATACACTTTAATAAAGCGTTTAACAGCATCCCCCGCTCAGCGCTCTGGTCTACACTAATTCATTACAATTTACCATCCCAGCTCATCACAGCACTACAAATGCTGTATCATTCTCCGAAAAGGATACCATTAATTAATGGTGAAACACACCACCACTTCACCCTGCTAAGGGGGGTTAAACAAGGCTGCCCCCTCTCTCCTCTTCTATTCAACTTGTACATTAACATAATTCTATGGGCACTCCCCCAGCATGTAGCCACGTCACATTCCGACACCACACACACATTTATTGACGACTTCCTCTTCAGGACCACCTCTTCCACAACCGCAGCGGCAGTTTTTAACTTTTTTGATCAGGAAGGTAGACAGTTAGGGCTTGATATGAACATATCAAAGACGGAGCTCCACGCCATGCACGGCGCTTCACCAGTTACAATCTGTACGCCTTCCAAAGCATCACTCTCCACACACTCCCCCAACGGCACTCCTCACACATATTACAAATACTTGGGCGTATTTCTCTTCACTGACCCAAACCCCCTTCTGTTGTACGAGTTGCTGAACAATGAAATAATTTCATTCTTCAACAGCCTGTCGCACATATATATGTCTATTCATGAACGGGTAACAATCACGAACCTGTTACTTGTTTCCACGTTAAACTACAGACTCCTCGCCCATGACCTACCTCCAGCGCAACTTTGCTCCCTGCAACATCGCATCTGGAAATCGCTCGCCTGCAAATCGAGACTTTCGCTGGCCACGTCCCCTAAGGACAAACACTCATCCTTTGTGCGTGGGGGCTTGGGACTATGGGACCTGCCGCGTTTTGTGCACAAATCTGTAGTCAATGGAGCCATACGTCACCTTATGCTGGACAGTCCTCCATCAGTACATCAGGCAGTCCTTTCGGCCTACTTCCAGTTCAACCCGAATCCATTACACGACAGGTTGGTAGATGCAGCCCATGCCCTCCAACTTGACATTCACGGTTTTGGAGTCTGGAATCCAGCTCTCACCCAACACTTGCCGAAAGACAGCAAGCTGTTTGTTGAGTGAGCGGATGGATGGGTCACAGCAACGGTTTCATCAACCTCGGCCAAGTCAGCACAAATTTCTACACCACACGGCAACTTCACACTAAAACACTCGCATTCTTTTTCCTTTCAGCCACCGACGGACCTTCCCATACCCACACATCTCATGACGCCAGAGCAATCCCTACCGTTCATTCAGGACTTACCGAAGCCACACTCCTCACCGCCTATCCACCACGGGGGGACCCAGGACCCCTCCTGCAAGCTGGGTGTGCATGTCTCTCTCCCGGCCTTCCAACACCGCCTGTTTTCCAGCGATCTGCATGAATGGAAATGTTCCAAAGCATACCAGATGCTTGTCCGTTCACCCCCTCAAGCATTATGGGTTTACATTGATGGTTCGGAAAAAAACTCACTCACTGGCGCAGCGGCAGTTTTCTTCCCGCACAATGGCCCTACGTTCGCCATTGCCATCCCTTCCCCCTTTCGCGGGTCGGATGATGCAGAGTTCTGGGCACTTCTTTCCTGTTTGCGCTTCATCAGGCTTCACCTTTCAGCCAAGCACATCTGCATCCTCTCAGATAACTCAGAGGTAGTATCTGTGTTCGGTAAAGCAGCAGACGATCAGCCTTCACAGTGCTCGACTCATCCTCAGTCAGAGACACATCGTTACAACTGGTTGGTAGCGTTCAAAAACGAATTACACAATATCCAGGCAGTAGTAGAAGTCGCCTGGATAAAGGCCCATGTGGGTTTTTTGGGAAATGAAGTCGCTGATGCGCTTGCAAAGTGGATCTACTACAGCTGCCCCCCACATCCTAACCTGATCCCACCTCCCCCCAAAGGTTGCATATCTCTCAATGGGATTCCACTCACGAACAAACTAAAAAACAAAGATCTGTCCCATGTCTCCCCAATGCATGTTCACTCTGCACTCCATCACCTCTCTAGCTATGACTGGTACCGTCACTCATCCAAGCTCGACAATCTGCCATTTCTCTGGACATCCGCGACCTTGTGGGTTGAAGGTTTCCCGTCTCACCAGGACATGTTCTCCTACCGATGTCACTTATGCCATGCACTTCACCCTTTGGACCCACTATCTATGCTGAGTCACTGCACTTCGCTTTGGTTCCTGCAAGACCTCTTCCTGAGAGCCTGGCCTTCGAGTACCTGGCAATTTGTGCTCCCCTGGTGGTCGTCCGCACATCCTGGCGAAAAACGAAACCTTATTCGCACACTAGTGCCATCTTCACTGCATACCAAGCTGAAAACCTCGATGGGAATGACGCCAGAGCAGCTCTCTGCATTTTTGGTTCACAGACGTCCAGCCATTACCACAGCGGTCCAAACCTGTCACCAGTGGCTGCAGGACCACCCCCCTCCGTCACTTCCCACCGTTCGCTCAGGAGTCAACCACTTCTGCACACCAAACTATATCTACAGCACTTCTTTCCTTCCAGTTCACAAAAAACGGCGCGCACCACAGGGGTACACTCCACCGCCACCCATACCACCGAAGGTGAGAAAGAGATCACAGCCCAGCTCCAGGTCACAGTCAACTAGACCTCAATCATTCCCGCAGCGCACAGCACCTCCACCACCAGCACGACCCTCCACACCACCTTTGCCGCAATCCAGGTCAAGGCCTCTACCCAAACCTTCTTCAGCACCACCCAAAAAGCGAATTAAGAAGGGACAGGGCTAACCTTACACTCAATAGCCGTTCATGACCCATGACCCGCGACCTTACCTCCCCTTTTGTATGTTATACCCCCAACCAATGTACTTTGCATGGGGTGGTGCCCCGGCCCGGAACTTTGTTCGAACTGGTCTACGTAAAAAAAAAAAGATCGCCCCTTGGGCCACCTGGGAAGACCACCTGAGCCGAAACCGAGTGGGGTCGCTACCCCTCAAGTAAGCTCAGTGGTCCAGGTGCCCGGAAAAGCCAAGGCGGAGTCCGATGAGTGCCCCAAGATCCAGGCATTGAGGGCCAGGCTGAAGCAGAAGTATGGTGATACCTTCTTCAGCGGAAAACCTGTGTTTCCCCCACCGGTGCGTGGACCGTATGGCGAGGCCAAGATACGACTGAAGCAGGACCCCCGTGTGTATCGACACCGGGAGTTTGCCCTGAGGGGCGAGAAGAAGGAGGCCATGGAGTAGATCCTCCGTGATTTCATCGAGAGAGGCTGGCTTGAGCCGTGCCACTCCGAGTGGGCCTCCCCGTGCTTCGTCGTCCCCAAGAAGGTGGCCGGTGAGTGGTGGCTCGTGGTCGACTACCGCGGCCTAAACGCCCAAACACAGCATGACAGCTATACGCTGCCCCTCATTGAGGACATGCTGCAAAAACAACACCAGCGGAGGATCTTCACGGTGATTGACCTGAAACATGGTTATCATCAGATGCCTCTCACCGAGGAGTCCCGTGCCTGCACAGCCATGAGCACCCCACTTGGACCTCTCCAGTGGAAGGTGATGCCCATGGGCGTTACCAACGGCAATGCGGCTTTTCAGCGGATGCTGGAGAACCTGCTTGAGCCGGTGCGTGACTGTGCGGACCCCTTTGTGGACGACGTGATCATCGCGTCCGGGGACCACAGTATGAGCTATGAGGAGCTCCTGGAGGCACATGAGAGGGACGTCACCCGAGTGCTGGACCTTCTGGTTCGGCACAAACTCACGGGCAGCAGTGAGAAGGCCACCATTGCGGTAAGCGAGGTGGTCTTCGCTGGCCACGTAGTTGGGAACGGGCAGCGGAAGCCCATACCTGGCAAGGTGGCTGCGATCGCGCACTGGGAAAAGCCCAAAACGGTCTCTGAGCTACGGGCGTACTTGGGGTTCTGCAACTACTACTCAGGGTATATCAAGATGTATGCCGAGTATGCAGCCCCCATGAGGACCATGCTCAAGGGCAACCGAGAGGAGACCAAGAAGGGGTCCAAGAAGGCTCTGGTCTGGAATGCTGAGTCCGACCGTGCCTTTGAGGGGATGAAGCAGGCGCTGCTATCCGCAGTGGGTCTGCACCTCGTGGATCCTGAGCAAGGGTTCGTCCTGCGCACCGACGCTTCCGACTACGCCGTTGGCGCTGTGTTGGAACAAGTGCTTGACGATGGGAGGCACGTGCCAGTGGCCTTCTGGAGCCGAGTCCTGGCGGAAGGCCAGAGACGAACGTGGACGCCCCGAGAAAAGGAGGCGTATGCCATCGTCATGGCTCTCAGGAAATGGGCTGGGTACATAGCCCTCCATCCCGTCACCGTCTGCACCGACCATCAGAGTCTGCAGTCGTGGCAGAAAGACCTTGTGGACACCCCCTCAGGTCCCGCCTCCCGACGGGCAAGATGGCATGACACCTTGGCCAAGTTCGACCTCACGGTTGTGTATGTTCCTGGTAAGGACAACACCGTGGCGGACTGTCTCAGTAGGTGGGCCTATCCCGCCAGCAAGCGCATGATGGATGTCTCCGCCTATGGCGATGAGGCTGAGACCCCTGAGGCCAAGAGGATCATAGAAATGGAGCGCCTGATGGAGGAGGAGGGTGTTAAATGCTTCGTCCTCATGGCTGCGGATGCCCCCCTCGGAACGAGGATGGGCAGAGCGGTCAGAGTACTCGCCCCTGAGGGAGCTGAGTCCGACAAGCACCTCTTCCCTGAATCTTGCCTCCAGGACGACTGGACCAACGACTACGCTAAGTCTGAGGCCTTTGAGGCCGAGTATAGGGCTGTGACCGACCCTGATGACAGGCAGAAGTGGCCAAAGGGGCTGACTGAGGAGGATGGCAAGCTCTACCGGAATGGTAAGCTGCTGGTCCCAGAGTCCCGAGTGCTCGAGCTATGTGAGGCTTGGCACCACCACATGATGCACCCAGGGGTCAAGAAGCAGGCTCTTGACATGCAGCGCCGGTTCGAAATCGACCAGATCAGTCTCTACAGCGCCATCAAGAAGGTCAGAAAGGGTTGCTCGGTCTGTCAGGCCTGCAATCCCGACAACCGGAACGTCAGGGGTGAAGCCCAATGGACTCTGGTGCCTGACCAGCCCATGGAGAGCGTGGCAATGGACGTCTTCTCCATGCCCGAAGTTCACATTGGCAAGGAGACCTTTGACTGTGTGGTCCTCTGTGTGGTTTGAGGTTTGAGGTTTGATTTTGCGGGTACTAGACGCCTTTCGGCCCCGGGGGGCCACCTGGTCGGGCCAGGTGATATCCTCCCCACCGGGTCCTAGTGGGGGGCCCTCCAAGACGCACCTCCTGCCTGGTGGCGGAGTCCCCCGGGTTCACAGAGCTCGGAGCCCCGTCCTTCCCCGGCGTCCCCGTTTCGCCACTCCCCGGTCAGTGCATCAATTCGCAGCCGTGGCCGCGGGCGCTTACCCACTGCGTCGCCCCCCTAATGCGTGGTCGCCCGGGGCACCGGCGCCGCCGGGCCCGTGCTACTGGCTTGTCGCCAGTGGGACCCCCTTGGGCTGGCGCGGTGGCTGCCTAGCCTAGGGGTTGGGGCGTGGCGCTGTGCGCCACTACTGCCTTGGCGGGTGCAGTGTCCCGTCTGTGTGTGCGCGGCGCTCGCGGCCGGTTCGGGGGGGTTCGGGCCGGTACCTGGTGTTGTGTTTCCCCTTCTTCCCCCTTCCCGCCCCGCGTATCCCGCGTTGCGTGTGGCGGGCCGTCCCGTCCGGGTGTCCCTTACCCTCGCTCGCTGGTACGCCATTCCAGGTGGTCTGTGCGTTCCGCGCGCTCGGTCCGGTTGCCCTTCTGGTGGTCCCCGCGTGTCCTTTTCGTGTGTGTGCGCTCGCGCTCTCGCGGTGTCCGCTCCCCGCTGGGTGGTGTGGCGCGCGCATCTCGCGTGGTCCCGGCACTGGGCGCTGGTAGGGCCGTTCCATGTGGTCCGTGCCCCTCCGCGTGTCCTGCCCCGGTCCCGTGCTCCGTCTGGCGTGCTTGGGGGGGGGCGGTCCGGTCCCGGTTCCCCCCTACTTGGCTTGGGGTTGCGGGGGCGGCGGCTGGGCGTCCCCGGGGGGGTGCCCTCGTCCGCGGGAGTCTCTTACGTCGGCTATGAATCCTGCCCTGAGGGTGGGGCTGTGCGCCGTCCACGCGCAGTCCACGCGCCCGGGGTCGGGACTGGGGAGGGGGCTGGGTGGGGTGCGTTGGATCGCCGACTGACGTGCACTGGGGTAAGAGGCGGGCAGTAGCACCACCGGGTCGCCGACTGACTGTAGGGCGGGGGGTCGCTCTGCCTCTGTCCGTCCCTCTGCCTTCCCTGGGCAGGCAACAAAGCGGGCGTCACTGGCGTTGCGCTGTCCATGGGGGGCGTGGCCCCCCATACCACTCCGGTTCGTGTTCACCCAGCCTCTCCGGGTACAATCTGTGCGGCGTCCCGGTGCGCAGGCGTGGGCCCGTTTGTTCTTCGCGGCCCCCTTGTGGGCCGGCGGCCGGAGCGGGGGGGCGGGTCACACTCCGGCCCCCCTCTCGGGTGGGGGGGGTCCATTCCCCTTGCCACGGGGGGGTGTCGCGCCGCGGCCTCCCCGCTCTCGTTCTGGGCGGCGGCCTGTGGTACCCCTTTCTGGCCCTCCCCTCCGGCGCGCGCGTGCGGTCGGGGCTGACGTGCCGCCCCGGGGCGGGGGGGGGGTGAGGGGCGGCCCGCGGACCGTTCCCCTGGGGGCCCCGGCTGACCTGCAAACCCCCCCTCTTTCCCCTCGGAGTGGGCTGTGGTCACGGGAGGGTTATGTGGGGCGCGGCCTCCTTCGCGTTCCGTTGTGCGCGTTGCTCCGGCACGCCGGTGTGGGTTCGTGGGGGCAGGTCCAGCCGCCGCTGCCCTTACCGTGTCGCCGTTCCTCCTGTGGGTGGGGGCGCCCCCCCGGCCCTGGGGGGGCGGAGGGCCCCGCCTGTGGCTCCCCAGCTGGGGTGGGTGCGGGGGGGGGGGGGGGGGGCACCCCGCTCGCTGGCCTGTGTGGGAGGGGGGGGGGGGGGGGAGTGGGGGGGGTCCTTCGGTTCCCCGGCGACACCCCCTGTCGGCCAAAAAAAAGGGGGGGGGGGGGAGGGCGGCTTGGCGGTCCCAGCCCCGGGGGCCAGCCATCAGCCAGGGGGGTCGCGCCCTTCCCCCGCCCCCCTCTACCGAGTGCCGGATCCTCACGCGGTCCCTCCCTGGGGCCCCTCATCTCCCGGCCGTCGCCGCGCGGCGCTGGCCGGCCGGGGGTGGCCGTGAGGGTCAGCGGTCAGTGGTTATCGGGTTGCGGGGCCGCTTTCCCTGGGTAGGCAACAAAGCGGGCGTCCCTTGGCGTCGTGCTGTCCATGGGGGGCGTGGCCACCCATACCATTCCGGTTCGCGCCCACCCGGCTTCTCTGGGCACGATCTGCGCGGCGTCCCGGTGCGCAGGCGCGGGCCCACTTGCTCTTCGCGGCCCCCATTGGAGCCGGCGGCTGGGGCGTCGGGGCGGGTCACACTCCGGCTCCCCTCTCGGGCGGGGGGGTCCGTCCCTTCAGCCTCGGGGGGTGGGGGCCGGGCCCCCTGCGGCCGGCGGGCCGGCGGGGGGGCGGGGGGGGGGGGGGTGTCACGCCGCGGCCTCCCTGCTCTCGTTCCAGGCGGCGGCCTGTGGTACTCCTTCCTGGCTCTCTCCGCGTCGCCGGTGCTCTCCCTTCCGGCGCGCGCTTGCGGTCGGGGCTGAAGTGCCGCCCCGGGGTGGGGGGGGTGAGGGGCGGCCCGTGGACCGCCCCCCTGGGGGCCTCATCTGACTTGACACCCTCCCTCCGTCACCTCGGAGCGGGCCGTGGTTACGGGAGGGTCATGTGGGGCGCGGCCTCCTTCCTGCTCCGTCGTGCGCGTTGGGGGGGGGCGGGGGCGGCATGGCGGCCCTGGTCACGGGGGCCAGCCATCGGCCAAGGGGTCGCGCCCGTCATCCGCCCCCCCTATCGAGAGCTGGATGCCCGCGCAGGCCCTCGCCGGGGCCCTCACCTCCCCGGCCGTTGCCGCGCGGCGCCGGCCGGCCGGGGGTGGCTGATGGTTAGCGGTCAGTGGTTAGCAGGTTGCGGGGCAGCCGGTTCCTCCCCGCGCTTGGCGCCCCCGCACTCCCTCCCGCGGGTGGCGGCGCGTCCCCGCACGTCGTGCCGTACCGTGGGGGGGGCGTGGGTCAGGGGGCCCATCCCCCCCTCCCGTGCCCGCCGTCTGGGCCGTCACTTGCGCCGCCGCTTGTGTGGGGGTTGGGGCTGCGGCGGCGGCGGGTTGTGCCGGCGGTAGCGCCAGTGGGCGAGGGCGCTACGCAAAGCCCGGGGGAGCCAGTTGTTGGCGTCCGCATCCGTGATGCGGAGCACCGCTCCCCCCTCCAGGAAGGCCGGCCACGTCGGCTCCCTGTCGGGCCACGCCGCCCGGATCACTGACCTGAGGACCCTCTCGTGGTCCTCTGGTGCCGCCCACCCCCCCGGGGGTGCCTCTCGGTGTCCTCCGTCCCTCCGGAGGAGCACGGCATCGAAGGGCCGGTTCCGCGACCTCCTGGAGGTCCCCTGGTTGGCCCAGCACAACCACCCGTACACTTCCCCCACCAGGGGGAGGGTCTCCCCCCCCAGCGGGTCCGGGACTGCGCCCCAGTCCACGTTCCACGGCCGGCTCTCCTCCGCCCCCTGTGCCGGCCCCCCTCGCTGCTCCTGCACCTGCGGCGCCGGTGCCACGCCCCGTCCCCCCTCCGCCGAGGCCACCCGCGCCGGCTCCGCCCTCGGCGCGGGGGGGGCTTGCTGGTGCTGGTGTCGTGGGGGTTGGGGGGGGATGAGCTCGCCGGCGTCAGGGTCGATGTTGTAGAGGTGGTGGTGGTGGTGGTGGTGGTGGTGGTAGGTGTGGTGTGCCGGCATCTGTTGGATGCCGGGGGGGATGCACCTCACCGGCTGCACTTCCGGCTGCGGGGGTGCCCCGCCCTCTGCTCCCCTCCCCTCGCCCCGCCCTCCCCCCTGGGCTCCCGTGCCCCGTCCCTCCTGTCCCTTGGGGCCCTTGCCCTTGCCCTTGCCCTTGCCCTTGGGCCCCTTTCCGGTCCCGTGCCCATGTCGCGGGTCCCGCCTCTCGTCCCCCACACCCCGGCCCGCTCGCTCTCCCATCCCCCCTTGTCCAGCCCCCTGCGCCCGGGTACCCTGCCCGCGCCCCTGAACACCCTTCCCGTGCCCTGGCCCCTCCCCGGCCCCTTGCCCGAGTCGCGGGTCCCGCCTCTCGTCCACCACGCCCCGGCCCGCTCGCTCTCCCACCACCCCTCGCTCCGTCCCCTGCACCTGGGCCCCCTGCCCGCGCTCCCGCGCGCCCTTCCCGTGCCCCGACCCCTCCCCTGCCCCCTGCCTGTCACGCCGTCCGCCGCTCCCTTCCCCCTCGCCGCTGCGCCCTTCCTGGACCACTCGCCGGGCGTCCCGCTGCCTTTGCAGTTGCGGCAGCGTGACGCCCGGCGGCGAGCGCTCGCGCGCCGGGGGGCGGACGTGCCGCTCCCGCCCCGGGGGGAAGGGCTTGGGGGGGTACGGCTTGGGGGGGCTGGTGTGGGTGTGGGCGGGGTTGGCGTGGGCGCGGTACTTCGCGCTCTCCCTGCCCACTGCTGCTGCTGCGGCGGCCGCCGGCGAGGCGTCCGCGGCCCGTGCGGGGTTCTTCCCCCGCTTGCGCGGCGTGCCGGGGGCCGCAGCCCCTCTCGCGCCCTCCGCACTCTCCTTCGCTGCCGCGGCGGCCGCCGACGAGGCGCCCGTGGCCGCGGTCGCAGACTCTCGCACATCCTTCTCGGTCTTCGCTGCTGCCGCGGCGGCCGTCGGCGAGGCGCCCACGGCCCGTGCAGGGTCCGTCGCAACCCCTCTTGCGCCCTGCTTGCTCTCCTGCGCGGCCGCGGCAGCCCTCGGCGACGCGTCCGGCTCCTGCGCCGGGGCTGCCCCCCTTGCCGGCGGTGTGCCGGGGGCCGCGGCCGGGGCCGCGGCGTGGCTCGCCGCGGTCTCCGCCTCCTGCGCGTCAGGGCGGGGCGGGGCGGCGGGGCTGGCCGCTTGGGCGGCGGGGGCGGCCGTCTCGGCTGGCCCAGGTTCCCGGGCCGGCGGCGGCGGTCCGACCACCGCCGCCTCCGCCAGCCTCCGCTCCTCGCGCTCCGCGAGGGTCTCCCCCGTCCACTCTGGGGAGGAGACGGGGGAGCGGGAGCGGGACCGGCGGTGGTGGCGGTCGTCCCGCCCGAGGGACCCGTCGGAGTCTGCCATTACTGTCACTCTGGTAGGCATGCGTGGTGGCAGGCGCGCCCTTCCCACTACCTCCTGGTGCATCAGTGCCGTGCCGTGGGCAGTGCCGTGTGGTGCTCTGCGGGGGGGGGGGGGGGGAGGGGGTTGGGGGCCGGCTGTGGCGTCAGCCCCGCACGGCCGGGGGTCCGCGGCCATCCACCGGCATTGGGAGGGGACGCGGGGGAGCCACGCGGCCCACGCGTCGCGCCACAGCTCCCAGTCTGGGACGGGGCTCAGGGCCCTGGGCCCCCGGGGGTCGTCGAGCGGTGCCGGGGGCAGCCGCACCAGATGGACCCCCGTAACGGCGGTGACCTCCTGTGTGCGCAGGAAGGTGTGTACTCCGTCCCGCGCCGGGGGCGCCGGGAGGGGGGGGCGGGGTACAGGTGTGGCCCCATAGAGGTGGGTGGGGGTGATCCCCAGGATCCGCCCCGAGCCCCCGCGGGACGCGACGACGAGGAGGAGGAGGGGGGTGCCAGGGCACTCTTGCCAGAGGACCTGCCCCCTGTGGTGGGCACCCCTGGTCCTGGAGAGGGGGGGGGACAGGTCTGGGTTAGCCCAGCCGCGGGGCGCGTGCGTCGCCGGTGGGAGGGCGGGGCACCAAGTGGGCTCCCTGGGGAACGCCTCGTAGACGACGGCGTACGGGGGGGTAGGCCCGGTGCCGTCATACACTGGGTTGGTCGGCCGGGGGCGGGTGGGCGCCTCGTCCGCGCCTTCCACGAATACCGTGATTTCGCCCACCTCCAGGTCCTCGTCCGGCGGGTGTAGAAGGTGGAGCGCCGCATCCAGCTCGGACACTCCCCCCGGGTACGTGGCCCGCGCCTGGTTCAGGTACGGGGCCGCGTCCCCGGGGTAGCGCGTCCTGAGGGCGTGCAGCAGGGCTGGGGCGCTACTGCGGAGGGACATGGCAGACCCCGCTCCCGTCAGCCGGAGGGCGTCCCCCATGGACAGGGGCCGGCCCGACCGATTGGACTCGCGCCACTCCATCCAGTGCCCGTAGAGGGCCGCTTCCGGGCTGATGAGCCCCGGCCGGACGGCGTTCACGATCCGGTGCATTGCCGGGAGCAACGTAGGGGCTCCCGCTCCGTTCAGGGCGCGGACGGCCGGGAGGGCGGTCTCGTTGAGGAAGGCCCTCGCACTGCCCTCCAGGTCGCACCGTGCGGCAGCGTGCGCTCCTTTTGCCTCCGCCACCGCGTCCGCCACCAGGCCCCGGACGGCCGCCTCCTGCGCTCTGCGGCGGGCCCTGGCGTGTCCCGGCCCATCCCCCCGTCGGCGTGGCATGGTGCTGCGGGCTCTGCAAAGGGGGGCGGCGGGTGGGGGTTAGGGGGCGAACACGTGCGACAGGTGCGCAATGGATGTGGGGTCCCGCAGGTGCACGTGGATCCATAGAAGGGCAGCGCCCGCGGGGCCCGCCTGTTCGTGTGAGGGGGTGTGTGCCCCCTCGATGCGCCGGCGCAAGGCTTCCTCCTCTGTGCGCCTGCGCGGACCTGCGGGAGGTTCGGGCCAGGGGCACGCGGCTACCTGGGTGCACCGCTCGCACCTGTTGGCGCCTGTCGCTGCTGCGGAGGACACCGTGTCACACTCTCTGCAGAGTCGGCAGGTGTGCGGGAGGTGGGAGGGCGGCGACCAAGGGTCGAGATGGCGGAGCCAGAGGTCGTCCCACCTCTGTCGGAGGGGGTCCCGGATCTCCAACAAGCGGGCGCGGACGCGGCGCCGGTAGTCCTTGCCAAGCGTCTTCCGCTGGACCTCCTGCCACGTGTCGCCGGGGAGGATCCCGTGGTCGTGGAAGGCGGCGATGAGGTCGTCCCACGACGGGCGGGGGTGCCCCTGGGGGGGGCTCGCCATGTACACGTGGCGCCCGGTGAGGTGGGGCGTCAGCGCGTCCCATTGGCACCCGTTCGCGGTGTCCCTGTGGAGGAGGGCCAGTAGGGTGCCGTCCGCGACCGCTTCCCACCCCACTCGCAGCCCTTCGCAGCCGTCCAGTTCCTGGCGCAGCGCGGCTGCGATACCGGTGGGGAGCATGAGGAGTAAGGGCCCCTGGGTGTCGCCCAGCCGGGACAGGGCGTCGTCGTATACCGGTCCCCCCGCTTTGAAGTGCGCCACAGTGAGTTGGGTGGCCCCGTCCTCTGGGGGTTGCCACCGGACGGTGGCCGCAGCGTGTCCCCACGTGCGTATCTCCGTGGCCCGGAGCACGTTGGCGGTGTGAAGGACGATGCGGGGCGGGACGGGCGTCCTGACGAGTGAGGATACGTCCCCAGTCCATCCCGTTTGCGCCCCCGGGGCCGCCCGCAGCCATTCCCCTGTCGCCGCGTCCCACGGGTGGTCAGGTCCCGCCCCTCGGACCATGGTGGGTCTCGGCCGGGTGTCCGGCCCCCACCCCCGGAGCGGGATGGCGGCGTATCGTTGCGCAGGGGTCTCCGGGGCGCGCGTGGCGGCGCACCACCGGTCCCACTCCCGCGCCCACTCCTCTCCCACGATGCGCGCCTCCCATGCGGTCATGGAGCCGCGCCCGATGATCCACGTTGGGAAAAGGGCGTCTTGTAGGTGCTTCGAGAACCCCCCCGGCAGGTCCTGATACGGGTGGGGGCCCTCTTGGAGTGGGCACTCCAGAGTGCCATTCACAACACGGAGGGAGGCTACGAAGTCCTTGTCAGGGCGCGGGGGAGGGGGAGGGTGGTCGCCCTCCGCCGCAGTGAGCCACCGGTGCGCCCGGGCCGCCGCGCTTAGGGGGTCGTGGAGGAGTTGCTCCAGCCGGTGGTTGCGAAGCTCCCACGCGAAGTCCCCTAGCCGGAGCATGTGGTGGAGGAAGTCGTCCACCGAGGTCCCTCCCGGCGGGTCGTATCGGGTTATGGCGCGGAGCTGCGCCTCCGCGTCCTCGGGCACCAGTCCGGAGCAGAACACCTCCGTCCACGTGGCGCCTGCGGAGCGCCACGAGGCCACCCACAGGGCCTTGTCCCCAGGTGGGAGGTGGCGGGCCGCCTCGTGCACCGCCTGGCGGTAGTGGGGCCAGAGGAGCCGCGAGTGGGTGCAGCCCACGTGCATGTGCACCGGGGTCTCTTCCGGGCCGCCGCAGAAAAGGCACGGCTGCGGGACGATGGCGACGCCGGAGAGCCGCTCCTTCCGGACGCGGAGCCTGCGCTGCACCGGCGTGTGGCCGTCTCGGGCCCGCAGCGCCCGGCGGTTGGTGGCCGCCGCGGTGAGGTCCCGGGCGTGGACGTAGGCCGTGGCGTGGGCCGCGCCCAGAGGTGTGTGTCCCCGGTGCGTCAGCGCATGGTCCGTCTGCGCCCGTTGTGCGACCTCGCCGAGCACCCGCATCGTGGGGGGCCGTAGATCGAGATGGCCGTCACGGCCGGCGACGATGAGTTGGGCGTGGCCAGGGTCCGGGGGCGTGTTCTGCAAGACGGTGTCCTGGGACGCCGCCCAGTCCGCCTTGTGCAGTAGGGCGTCACTGTGGTGCGAGGTGGCTCGGACGTACCAGAACGGGTGCCCGGCGTGTTGCCCCCGCGCGCACAGGCCGTCCCGGAGCCACCTCAGGGGCATCTGGTTGACCACCTTCGCTGCGCCCGCGGGGACCCCCGTGGTTCGCTCGCGATCTGCGTGCCGCAGGAGGTGGAGGATGACCTCGGCGTCCACCGTGTGGACCCATGGTCTGTGTGCACCGTAGTGTAGGGGGAGGGAGGCGGCCACCCCCTCTCCGTCAGGCACCGTGCCCGAGATGGCCACCGCCCACGTGCGGGTGAGGTCGGCGGCGAGAGCGACGCTGGTGGCGTGTTTGCAGGGTCCGCCCCCGGATGCGTCAGAGGAGGTGTGTCCCCAGGCCTCCGGGATCCAGTAGTATCCGGTGGGGCTGAGCCACCCCGCGTTGAGGTCGGTGGAGTGCCACCGGACGTCAGGGTGGCTGTGGGTCAGTTGGTCCATGCTCAGCGCCCTGGTGTCGCCTGGGCTGATCGCCGGGTGGTCGTGCAGCCGGATCTCCGCTCCGGCGACCGTGCTTGCCCAGGACCGTAGCGCCGTTACATGTTCCTTGAGCCACGCCGGGCCCCCGCGCTGGTGTACCATCAAGTGTCCTGTGTCCTCCGGACGGTCCTCCAGCGCGTGCACCGCCATGTGTGGGTCGTGCGGCACCCCCGTAGCCACCAGTAGGGCGGTGCCACGGGGGAGTCCACGGGGTTCGGGCTGGCCTGCCCCCACTTGCACTATCACCCACTCGGCCCGGAGCTGCGCTTGTCCCGCCGCTTGGGTGCATTGGTCGTCTGTGGTCACCAGCCACAACGGCATCGGCGCGTGGGGCCGGGGGCGTAAGGGCTCTGGCCACGCCACGTCCGCGTTGGGCTCTTGGTGCTCGCTTTCCGCGAGTACGTCGCGGAGGATGTACATGAGGGCTGCTGGCGGGTGGTACGCCGCCCCCCGCGTGGGGGGGGACAGGCCGTTCCGGCGGCGGTAGCCCCCGACGTGGAGGTGCAGGCCGTCTGGGGTCACCCGTGGGCCGGTGTGGGCGTCCTGCTTAGCCCTCGTGGGGTGGACGAGTCTCAGGCGGGGGTCCCGCGTGCCGGTGGTGTGGAAGAGGTGGGCCAGGGCATCGCGCCACCCGGGGTGGTTGGTGGGCCCTTGCTCATGGCGGCAATAATGGAGGTGTTCATCGGCGCATTGGTCGAGGCACTCCCGCACCGCCGTCGGCCACGGATCGTCGTTGTCGGGGAAGGGGTGGCGTGGCCCGTGGTGCCCATGCCACGGCGTTGCGTGTGGCACCGTCAGGCGGCACGTGTCGCGGTGTCGCAGCTTGGCGGTGCGCAGCGTGACGATTTTGCCCGGCGGGGACTGTAGTTGGACATGAGCCGCCCTGGGGCACTCGATGGGGTTGTACATCCCCACTCCCAGGGCGGCCAGGGCCCGGGGTATGCGCTGGACCCAGTCGCCTCCCGCCAGAGTTGCGAACTCCGGGACGGGGTGGTGCACCTCAGGGCATATTCCGTGCGCGCCGGCTATGTCCCAGAACATCTTGGTGACCTCCGCGCGCACGGAGGTTGCGCGGTGGTGGACGAGTGTGCCCACGAGGGCCACCGCTGCCTGCTGGCACCGCGTGGGCACCCGTGTAAGCCCCAGGGTCCGGTCATCCTGCAGGCTGTCCCGCGAGGCGTCGAAGGCGTATCGTGCCCTGTCCTTCGCGACCTGGACCGTGATGTGGTCCAGGTGGCGTGCAGTGTCGGAGTCGTCGGCGATGAAAGGGGCGACGTACTGCGTCACCCCTCCGAGGATCGCCAGGATGACGTCCTGCACCACTTTCGGTGGCGCGAGGGTGTTAAGGCACCAGTGGTGCACTGCCGCCAGGCGTAGCCGGTGCTTGCGCTGCAGGGAGAACTCCCCGTCCGGCTGCAGCTGGAGTCCCAGGTAGGGGACGGAGTCCGCCGCTGGTACCCAGTACCACGGGTTTTCCAGGTGGGGGCAGAGGCGTAGCTGCAGGCCCGGGACCCCCTCCGTGGTGGCCATGGCGCACTTGCGGGGGTTGAGCTCCATGCCCATCATCCCCAGGTACGCGGCCACCGCCTCCACGCCCTCGACGAAGTGCTGCAGCGTGAGGGCCACCACCAGCAAGTCGTCGATATAGGCCTGGATGAGGCCGTGCTCGGCTCCTCCCGGCGGGCGCAGGCGGTGCCCCTGTGCCCTGAGTAGAGGCTCCAGGAGGAGCGCGTACAGCAGGGGGCTCTCGGGGTTGCCCTGCCGGACGCCGCGTAGCATGTAGACGGGCTGCGTTAGCCCGTGTGCTGTGACGATGCGCAGCCTGGCGCACGTGTGGAGGAAGAGCAGGAGGTCAATGACGTCCGGCGGCACGGAGAGGTGGCGCAGGATGAGGTGGAGGGCGCCGTGTGGGGCGGTGTCGAAGGCCTTGCGGGCGTCGAAGGAGAAGACGTAGTTGGGCCTTCCCCGCTGGAGCTGCCGCTGCGCCATGAACAGCGGGGGGCCTGTGTTGGAGCCAGGGAGGGCCCCCTGCTGCCAGTCGCTGACCACCCCGTGCCGTGTGAGCACCTCCGTGATGCGCTGGGTGAGGGGGCCCGTGAGCAGCTTCATGTCCAGCTGGCCCAGGGCTATGGGCCTGTAGTCGTCCAGTCTGGCAGAGCCCGGTACCTTGGGGCTGAGCCAGATGTGCGCGTCCCTCCAGTGCATCGGTGGCGGGGCGCCGCGGAGGATGGCCCGGTAGGAGTGGACCAGGAGCCACTGGACGGGTGCCGGGAGGGCCTTGATGAAGCGGGCCTCCACGTGGTTGGGGCCTGGGGCCTTGCCATCGGCCTTGTCCAGGGCGGACTTCAGGTCCTGCATGGAGTACTGCTGGACCTGTGTCCAGGCTCCCTCAGGGACCCGGGGGACGTGGCGGCCGAGGACCGCCTGGAAACCCGGGAGGTCCACCGGGCGTTTGTCATACAGTTCTCGCCAGAAGGCGCGAACTGCGAACATCACGTCGTGGGCCTCCGTGAGGAGCGTTTGGGTGTTGGGAACCCGCACGTTCCAGAGGCCTGACGGGCCTGGGGCCTCTACCTCTATGGCTCCCCGCACGGCTTTCCATCGCTGGGCGATGTCGGGGGCGTGGCGGCGCCAGAATTCCTTGATGGCGCGCTTGCGGTCTGCCGCCAGGAGGGCGCGGAGCTGGCGAATGTCCTCCTCGAGGGCGGCTGCTTGCCTCTCCAGCTCCTCCTGCAGCTGGCCCTGCGTGGTCGGGCGGAACCCGGGCGACACACTCTGCAGTTCCTCCGTGAGCCGGAGCGCCGCCTCGGACCGGATGCCATGCCTGGCCGCGTCCGCCTGGTACGCTGCCGGGGCGCGCGCTGCCAGGGTGTCATAGCGGAGGACCGCTGCCTGGAGCTGCTTTCCGCTCTCCGGGGGGTCCCCCTCCGCCGGGTCCGTTCCCGCCGGAGACGGCTGCCGGCGTCCCACCACGCGCGCCAGGGCGTCATGCGTCGCGTGGAGGTGTTCGAACACCTTGTCCACCGCAGCCGCGGGCATGGACCCGTAGTCGTGCTGCTCTGCGGGACCCAGCCAGGGCGCCAGTGAGGGTTCATCCTGCGCGGCGGTGACCGCCGCCCACAGGCAGTGTTGGACGGGCGCGGCCTCGGCGTCGTACGGGAGGAGGCGGCCTTCCGTGTGGCTGTAGGGGGTGGGCATCGCCGCGTGCCCCGCTGCGCTGAGGAGGCCCGGCAGGGCCAGGCGGACCGGGAGGTGGTCCGAGCCGACCACCTGGGGGTGTGCCATGCCGCGAGCCCAGACGCTCTCCCGCAGGGACCACGGCAGGAGGGGCTCGTTGACCAGGAAAGTGTCCACCCTGTGCTGGGACGGGTGGAGCGTGGGGGTCATGTCCTCCTCTCCGCCCGCCGCGGCTCTTCGGAAGCCGCAGGCTTCCCAGCCCGCTCGGAAATGCTCCGTGGCCGGGTTGGCGGGGACATCCATGTAGATGTTGGTGTCACCGGCGATGATCACCGGGTGTCTCCCGCCGAGGCTGCGTGCCGTGGCATACATTTGTATGTCGGCCCAGAACGCCGCCCGTCCCGCCCACGGGGAGCAACCTGCTTGCGGCTCGTGGACGTTGATGAGGGTGAGGCCTCCCCCGTCCGTGCGGATCTCCAGGGCCGCGGCTTTCCCGGGGACAATTTCCGTGAAGCTGAGCACCTCGTGCTCCGCCACGTACTTGCTGCTGACCGCGGTGAGGAGGCCCCCCCCTCTCGAGGTGGAGGTGGCCCCCGTCTCCGCCAGCCGGCTGCTGAAGTAGGCGGTGTACCCCTTGTCCCGGAGCGCCGCGGCCACGTGCATCTCCTGCGCCCTGGTGGCGATCCCCGTTTCCTGGAGCATGATGGCAAAGCCCCCCTCCTGGGGCAGCATGCCGGTGATGAGGTGCTCCTTGTCGGTGCAGGCCGCCGGCCCCCTGCGCCGCCGGAGTGTGTCCCGGAGGGACCGGTCTGGCGGCACGAGGCCGTTGCGCAGGTTCCACGAGAGGAGCCACAGGGCGTCGCCCGTCGTGTCCTCCTGGAGTCAGCTATCCCGCGTCGGCATCGCCGCCGGGTTCGCTGGTGCCGCCAGGGCATCTGGGTGCGCCGCATCCGCTGAGCCCGTTCCCAGCGGGGCCCACAAGGGGGCCCGGGGGACCGGGGGAGTCAGGGGGGCCAGGGGGGCCAGCCCCGCGGGGATGGACATGGGCCCTGGTGGGGCCGCACCGCCGGCCCCCGGGGCCCCTCCGGGTGCCTCCTCGCCTCCATCTGCGTGGTCGGCTGCCTGGGGCGGGGGGCGCCGGGTGTACGGGGCGTGCCACGGGGACCTCCGTGCTCTCCCCTGCAGGATGTTGGCGGCCGCCTCCTTGTCGTCCGCCGGGGCCGCAGCGTGCACCGCGTGCCACGCCAGGTGTTCCAGCATCGCCCCGCTGGTGTAGTACTTGTCCGCACACAGGGGGCATTTCGTCGGCTCCGTGGCCCCTCGTGCCGGGGGGAGCTGCACCGACTTCCGAATGGCGCCCTCCGCCGCTGGTTCGAAGGGCAGGTTGGCCAGCGGCACCGTGTGTGGTGCCAGCGTGCGGCCCGGGGCCGCCGCATCGAGGGCTCGCGTCGCGGGCGCGGGCCCGAGGCTTCGGATGGCGTCGCGCTGCACGTCTGCTTGCAGCCACGTTTGCCAGTGCGTGGAGCCGATTTGGCGGTCGGGTTTGCCCCTCCACCGCAGGTCGTGGAAGGCCTGTAGCCAGTGGTACACCGTGGTCGGGACCGCCAGCTGGAGCTCCAGGTCGGCGGGGTGCGCCGCCGCCGGCCACACTCCCGGCCTCGCCGCCCGGGCGTTGTCCTTCAGCCTGACCTGGAGCAGGAGGGCGTGGTGTTCGCCCTCCCGCAGCGCCTTGATGATCATGCGTGTGCAGTCTGCCACGCGGATCACGGCTTCGGGCCCCGGCAGGCGTTCAGGGTCGCAGACGACGACGTGCGCGTCCGCCGGGCTGAACATGCAGACCACCCACTGTGGGTTCTGCTGCCCCCGTTGGGCCACCGCCAGGGTAGCCGCTGGG
This sequence comes from Eutreptiella sp. 'Long Island Sound 2002', assembly GCA_964036045.1. NCBI lineage: Eukaryota > Euglenozoa > Euglenophyceae > Eutreptiales > Eutreptiaceae > Eutreptiella > Eutreptiella sp. 'Long Island Sound 2002'. The sequence continues at coordinate 27,338,056 of OZ038399.1, read as the reverse complement.
CGGGCGTGCGTGATGGGCCCCGCGTGGAGGTCTGGGACGTCCGTGGCCCTGATGGCGTCTCCCTGCCACGCGGCCCGTAGATGCTCCTCCTGGTCGGGGCTCCACACCAGTGCGGGGAGGTTGACCCACCCCGGTTCCTGCCTCTTGTTGGGGGCGCTGACCGTGTGCAGCAGGACCGCCAGCGGCCAGGGGTCCGCCGACATGTAGTAGGCCTGGGTGGGCCCCTGTCGCCAGTCGACGTGGGACAGGGGCGGAAATGCCCCTTGCCTGGCGGTGCTGTGCCAGACCGCCCATCGGCCTCCGGCCAGGACGTGCGACCGGTACCCTCCGGCGTGGCCGTGTACGATGGCTTGGTATCCTGCCGTCTGCAGTACCAGCGCCTCCCCCTGCTTAGGCCCGGGCGGGGGTGCGCCATCGCCCGCACCCCAGACGCGGGTGCGCCCGCGGACTGTGGCATGCCACGGGTCTGGTGCATCGCGCTGGGGCCCTTGTATGCATCCCGCAATTTGCGCCGGGCCGTGGTGTTGGACGAAGCTTTCCCCGCCGTCCGCTAGCAAAGCCGCCGCGACGACGTATAGTTGCTCCGCCGTGAGGGGCGCCGTCGGCTCGTGTGTCGCGGCCGGCCGTCGGGGCCGCGTGTCGCGGCAGGGGACGTGGGGCAGCAGCTGCGCCGGCCACGCCGCCACTGGACCCATGGTGACGGCCGCGACCGCGGACGCCAGCGCCGTGCGGTCCGTGGGTCTGTACTGCCGGAGTCCCGTGGTATCTCGGGTGAGGTGCCTGCAGGCTGCCATCCAGGCCACCGCTCCGCAGTTCGTGCAGTCCGGCTCGGCACCGCTCGCATCGTCGCCTCCCCACTGCTGTACCGTGGTGGCGGTGTCGAGCGGGGGGCCCCGCTGCAGCGCCTCCGGGCCCTGCCCCGGCGGGAGGGCGGGCGGGATTGGCTGCGGGTAGTTTTGCGCGCCCCGGCGCTCCGGGTGCGTGTGGTACGGGTCCTGCCGGCGGTGTTCCGGGGCTGCCCGTGGCTGGAAGAGGAGCTGGTGCAGGTACCAGTGGCCCTCTGCGGCGGACGGATTGCGGAGCGTTAGCCACTGTTCCACCACGCCTCCTGGGTGCGCGGCCTCGACGCGGCGCTGCAACCCCAGGCGGCCTAGGCGGTTGGACGTGCCCGCGGGTGGGATGTGTGCCTGCGGGTAGAGCACCCGCAGCGGCTCCAGCGCCAGGTCCAGCACTTCGTCGTTGAGCTGCTTCGTGAGGGCCTACGCCCTGTGTAGGGCGTGGAGGACCCCGGGTGTGGGGGCCGTGAGCTGTTCGAGCACCGGTCCCGGCGGGTACCGCGTACCCGGGTTCGTCAGCCACTCCCTGGTGTGGCTCAGTACGGCTTTCCACACGTCCCTTGTAAAGGCGTGCTGGGGGGCCAATGAGGGGACCATCCGTAGGAGGCGGTGGCACGCCGGCGGCGACCGCATGGGCTGTGGGGCGGCCGCCGTTATCCACCTGCACGCCGTGCCGGGCACGATCGCCCCCCATTCCACGGTCCCCATGCCCTCGGCATGAATCAGCGCCTGGCCTTGGACCATGGGGAAATAGGGGCTCGAGCGCCCCTTCCCTTCCCTCCACCGTACCCAGGCGGCCCCCGCCTGCAGGCTGCGGAGCAGGGCCACGCCGGGGAGGGGCGGCTGCGGGAAAGCCCCCTTGACGGCCTGGGTGGCGTGGGCCAAGGTGCCCATTGGTAAGTACCACAACGGGAGGGTCCAGGGGCCCGGCAGTGGTTGCGCCACCCCTGCATCCCATCGCCACTCGGAGTCTGGCGGGGCGGCCGGGACCGTGCCCGTCTGCAGGAAGTGGCGTGCATACTTGTCGGGGTGCCGTTGGAGGGTCGCCGCGAGGCTGAGCCCCTCCGCCGCTGGTGCCACCGGGAGGCCGCCCCGGGGCCTGCGCCAGGGGTATTCCTGGTCGGCCGGCCAGGTGTGGAGGTCCCGGGCGATGTCCTCCGCGGTCCCTGTGGGGGCATCCTCTGGTGCCAGGTGCCACATGACGGCGAGTACCGCCCATGTGGAAAAGGGCCACGCCCGCGGGGGGGTGTACACCTGGATGGTCCACTGTGGGCACGCCCGCCGCACGCGGGACACGTGGAGCACCCCTCGGGCCATGTCCGCCGCCAGGACCAGCACCATTCCCGAGGGATCCACAATGATCCCCTCTGCGGGTCCACCGTGGCGGCCCCGGGTGTGCAGGGCCACCGCCGCCTGTCCCGCGTGGGTGACGCGGTCGACGGCCTCCTGGATGTTCACGCTGCCGCGCGCGGTCTCATCCAGGATCCAGCCCTGCGTCACCCCGTAGCGTAGGGCGGCGCGTGCGGCCGCGGGTTTCACCTCGGGCAACGCTCCGTTGTCGGCATCGGGCTGGGGGTGCTGTCTGGGGCACCAGCCTTCGCCGGTGCAATGGCCCCGTTTCCACGCGGGGCAGATCGCGGATACGCTGCCCGCCGGCGGCGCAGGCTCCGCGGGCGCGCCCCCCGCGGGGGGCTCCGGCAATGCCTCCAGGTCGGAGTCTGCGCCCGCGTCCTCTTGTGGGGGGTCTCCCTCGCCGTCTCTGAGTCCCAGCGCCCTGATGACCTCGTGTGCTTCGTCCAGCGTCCGAGATCGGGGGCGTGTCTTGCGTGGTGCCGCGGGTTCCGCCATTGCTATGTCGCTGTGTCTAAGAGCAGGGGGCGGGGTGCGGATGTCCCGTGGCTGGTGCGTTGGTGCGTTGGTGCGTTGCTCGGTGTGGGGGCGGTGGATGGGCATCCCCGGGGGGGCGCCTTCCAGTGTTGCGTGGGGCGTCCGGTGTTAGGCGCTGTCCCTTCCCCGGCCGCTCGTCCTCCGGAGCGTGCAGCCAGGGTTCCGCGACCCGCGTGTCCCGGGCGCGGTCGGTGCGGGCAGTGGACCCTGCACCGGCCCCACAGCGTGTGCCCTTGCGGGCCGGCGTTGCTCGCCGTGGGGGTGGCGGGAGGGCGCCCCCGGGGGGGGTGCCTTCCACCGTTGCGAGGGGCGCCTGGTGTCAGGCGCCGTCCCTTCCCCGGCCGCTCGTCCTCCGGAGCGTGCAGCCAGGGTTCCGCGACCCGCGTGTCCCGGGTGCGGTCGATGCGGGCATGTGGACCCAGCACCGGCCCCACAGCGTGCGCCCTTGCGGGCCGGCGTTGCTCGCTGTGGGGGTGGCGGGAGGGCGTCCCCGGGGGGGTGCCTTCCACCGTTGTGAGGGGCGCCTGGTGTCAGGCGCTGTCCCTCCCCCGGCCGCGCTCGCCCTCCGTAGCGTGCAGCCAGGGTTCCGCGACCCGTGTGTCCCGGGCGCGGTCGATGCGGGCGTGTGGACCCAGCACCGGTCCCACAGCGTGCGCCTTCGCGGGCCGACGCTGCTCGCTGTGGGGCTGGCGGAATGGCGTCCACGGGGGGGGTGCTTTCCACCGTTGTGAGGGGCGCCTGGTGTCAGGCGCTGTCCCTTCCCTGGCCGCTCGTCCTCCGGAGCGCGCAGCCAGGGTTCCGCGACCCGCGTGTCCCGGGCGCGGTCGATGTGGGCGTGTGGACCCAGTACCGGCCCCACGGCGTGCGCCCTTGCGGGCCGGCGTTGTCCGCCGTGGGGGTGGTGGAAGGGCGTCCCCGGGGGGGGTGCCTTCCACCGTCGTGAGGGGCGCCTGGTGTCAGGCGCTGTCCCTCCCCCGGCCACTCGTCTTCCGGAGCGTGCAGCCAGGGTTCCGCGACCCGCGTGTCCCGGGGGCGGTCGATGCGGGCGTGTGGACCCAGCACCGGCCCCACAGCGTGCGCCCTTGCGGGCCGGCGTTGCTCGCTGTGGGGGTGGCGGAAGGGCGTCCCCGGGGGGGGTGCCTTCCACCGTTGTGAGGGGCGCCTGGTGTCAGGCGCTGTCCCTCCCCCGGCCGCTCGTCCTCCGGAGCGTGCAGCCAGGGTTCCGCGACCCGCGTGTCCCGGGCGCGGTCGGTGCGGGCGTGTGGACCCAGCACCGGCCCCACAGCGTGCGCCCTTGCGGGCCGGCGTTGCTCGCTGTGGGGGTGGTGGAGGGGCGCCCCCGGGGGGGGTGCCTTCCACCGTTGTGAGGGGCGTCTGGCGTCAGGCGCTGTCCCTCCCCCGGCCGCTCGTCCTTTGGAGCGCGCCGCCGGGGTTCTGCGACCCGTGTGTCCCGGGTGCGGTCGATGCGGGCGTGTGGACCCAGCACCGGCCCCGCAGCGTGTGCCCTTGCGGGCCGGCGTTGCTCGCTGTGGGGGTGGCGGAAGGGCGTCCCCGGGGGGGGTGCCTTCCACCGTTGTGAGGGGCGCCTGGTGTCAGGCGCTGTCCCTTCCCCGGCCGCTCGTCCTCCGGAGCGTGCAGCCAGGGTTCCGCGACCCGTGTGTCCCGGGTGCGGTCGGTGCGGGCGTGTGGACCCAGCACCGGCCCGGCAGCGTGCGCCCTTGTGGGCTGGCGTTGCTCGCTGTGGGGGTGGCGGAAGGGCGTCCCCGGGGGGGGTGCCTTCCACCGTTGTGAGGGGCGCCTGGTGTCAGGCGCTGTCCCTCCCCCGGCCGCTCGTCCTCTGGAGCGTGCAGCCAGGGCTCCGCGACCCGCGTGTCCCGGGCGCGGTTGATGTGGGCGTGTGGACCCAGCACCGGCCCCACAGCGTGCGCCCTTGCGGGCCGGCGTTGCTCGCTGTGGGGGTGGCGGAAGGGCGTCCCCGGGGGGGCTGCCTCCCGCCGTTGTGAGGGGCGCCTGGTGTCAGGCGCTGTCCCTCCCCCGGCCGCTCGTCCTCCGGAGCGTGCAGCTAGGGTTCCGCGACCCGCGTGTCCCGGGTGCGGTCGATGCGGGCGTGTGGACCCAGCACCGGCCCCACAGCGTGCGCCCTTGCGGGCTGGCGTTGCTCGCTATGGGGGTGGCGGAAGGGCGTCCCCGGGGGGGGTGCCTTCCACCGTCGTGAGGGGCGCCTGGTGTCAGGCGCTGTCACTCCCCCGGCTGCCCGTCCTCCGGAGCGTGCAGCCAGGGTTCCGCGACCCGTGTGTCCCGGGTGCGGTCGATGCGGGCGTGTGGACCCAGCACCGGCCCCACAGCGTGCGCCCTTGCGGGCCGGCGTTGCTCGCTGTGGGGGCGGCAGAAGGGCGTCCCCGGGGGGGGTGCCTTCCACCGTTGTGAGGGGCGCCTGGTGTCAGGCGCTGTCCCTCCCCCGGATGCTCGTCCTCCGGAGCGCGCAGCCAGGGTTCCGCGACCCGTGTGTCCCGGGTGCGGTCGATGCGGGCGTGTGGACCCAGCACCAGCCCCACAGCGTGCGCCCTTGCGGGCCGGCGTTGCTCGCTGTGGGGGTGGCGGAAGGGCGCCCCCGGGGGGGGTGCCTTCCACCGTTGTGAGGGGCGCCTGGTGTCAGGCGCTGCCCCTCCCCCGGCCGCTCGTCCTCCGGAGCGTGCAGCCAGGGTTCCGCGACCCGTGTGTCCCGGGTGCGGTCGATGCGGGCGTGTGGACCCAGCACCGGCCCCACAGCGTGCGCCCTTGCGGGCCGGCGTTGCTCGCTGTGGGGGTGGCGGAAGGGTGTCCCCGGGGGGGGCTGCCTTCCACCGTTGTGAGGGGCGCCTGGTGTCAGGCGCTGTCCCTCCCCCGGCTGCTCGTCCTCCGGAGCGCGCAGCCAGGGTTCTGCGACCCGTGTGTCCCGGGTGCGGTCGATGCGGGCGTGTGGACCCAGCACCGGCCCCACAGCGTGCGCCCTTGCGGGCCGGCGTTGCTCGCTGTGGGGGTGGCGGAAGGGCGTCCCCGGGGGGGGTGCCTTCCACCGTTGTGAGGGGCGCCTGGTGTCAGGCGCTGCCCCTCCCCCGGCCGCTCGTCTTCCGGAGCGTGCAGCCAGGGTTCCGCGACCCGTGTGTCCCGGGTGCGGTCGATGCGGGCGTGTGGACCCAGCACCGGCCCCACAGCGTGCGCCCTTGCGGGCCGGCGTTGCTCGCTGTGGGGGTGGCGGAAGGGCGTCCCCGGGGGGGGCTGCCTTCCACCGTTGTGAGGGGCGCTTGGTGCCATGCGCTGTCCCTCCCCCGGCCGCTCGTCTTCCGGAGCGTGCAGCCAGGGTTCCGCGACCCGTGTGTCCCGGGTGCGGTCGATGCGGGCGTGTGGACCCAGCACCGGCCCCACAGCGTGCGCCCTTGCGGGCCGGCGTTGCTCGCTGTGGGGGTGGCGGAAGGGCGTCCCCGGGGGGGGCTGTCCTCCACCGTTGTGAGGGGCGCCTGGTGCCAGGCGCTGTCCCTCCCCCGGCTGCCCGTCCTCCGGAGCGTGCAGCCAGGGTTCCGCGACCCGCGTGTCCCGGGTGCGGTCGGTGTGGGCGTGGGGGCCCGGCACCGGCCCCACAGCGCGCGCCCTTGCGGGCCGGCGTTGCTCGCTGTGGGGGTGGCGGAAAGGCGTCCCCGGGGGGGGTGCCTTCCACCATGGTGAGGGGCGCTTGGGGTCAGGCGCTGTCCCTCTCCCGTCTGCCCGCCCACTGCCGGGTGGGTTGCCGGGGTTCGTTGGGTGTGTGCGGTGTGTGTGGTGCCTGTGCCGTGCGTGTCGTGGTGCGTGGTGCTGCTCTTTCCTTGGTCCTCCGGTGCTCCCCTCTCCGGTGTCTCGGTGCGGTGTTGTGCTCGCCGTGTGCCCGCCGTGTCCCCTCCTCTATGTGCGCCCCTTGCTCGTTCGCTGGCTTCCCCTTCTTCCTTTCGCGGCTTCGTTGCTCTTTACCCTTTCCTCTACCCCTCTCCCTGGCATGCACTTTTTCCCTGCCTCCGCTTTGTTGCGTGTCTCTGTCTTTTTTCTTGTCGGCCCGGGCTTCCTCTTTTGAACCTGCGTAGGGAGAGAAGGGTGCGTAAGCAAACGTGCGGCGGCGGCGGTTTTGTCGCGACACGGCACCTCGAGCTGGCTGGTACGTCATGCGACATTCGTGTGCGACCGGCTTGCGTGTAGGTTTATCGCCCCATTTGCTCCCGGCTTGTTTCCACCCCCCTTTGGTCGCTACCTTTTCTCGTCGCCCGTTCCGCGCGCGCGGCGTGACGTGCAACATACCTGCCTCTTTCCCCACTACCTTAAGGTGTCCTTGTCCTCCCGCCTTGTCGGGCGTTCGCTTATGTGTGACGACGGCACGACGCAATACTTGCCTAAGCGTCTAAGACAACCCTACTTTAACGCCCGGACGACGCAGACACGAGCATACGCTTCTCTTCGGGACCTGTGAGGATAGAACATGGGTGCGTGCACGTGTGTTCGTTGGGACCCGGCACTCGCCGGCGCTGTGCTATTTGTGTGTTTGCTCTTCTTGTCCCCCTCCCTGGCTATTTGTGTGTTCTAACCCCCGCAACTCCGCGGTTGGCGACGTGGCACGACATGGTAACATACTTGCGTTCTTGGTGGCGGTGTGTGGCTTGTCTACTATTCGTTTGCATGCGGCGGCATACCTTTTGTTCCCTTTCGCTCCCTTTCGCCTCCTACATAAGCGGGCGTGCGGGTGGGCGGTGGGCACGTCTCGGTTACGTAGCGTAGCGTGGCAACATACTTGGACCCCACTAGTCACGTGTGTATGCTTGGTTTTTTTTTTTTTTTTTTTTTTTTTTTTTTGTTGTGTTTTGCTTTACCTCGGTGGTCTTTTTGTTCCTCCCTGTTTGTCCCTTCATACCATGCTGCTCGTCCGCGGCGGTGATGGCCTTGCGGCGTTCCGGGCATGCGCGTGCGGGCATACCTTTCTTTCCCTATGCAAGTGGGGGTGAGCATAGGCGTTCTTTCGGTGCCACCTCTTGTTGGTTTTCCTTGCCGGTGCGGTTTTCGTTGCGCTTTTCGTGGCGGCGCACTTTGGCGTTGCTTATCACGTTACTTGTTTTGCGCTTGTTACGGCGTTACGCACACAACATATTTGCACATAACATACTTGCCTTCCGGCGGCCGGTGGCGTTGTTGTTGCTTGTGTGTATTTTTCATGCACGACATTCAACATACTTGGGTACATGTGCGGCCTCTTGCTCTTTTTGTTGTGATCCCCTTCGCGCGTATTTCCTACATGAGCGGGCTTGCATTGCTTGGTCGTGTACTTGTGGTATATCTCCACCGTGGTGCGGCTCGTTACCTATTTATTCTCCTTGTCTACCTCTTTCCGCGTTGTGTTTGTTTCGTTGGTTTTTCGCGGTGCGCGGCACATAACATACTTGCTTGTCGGCGGCCGGTGGCGTTGTTGTTGTCTATGTGTGGGTTGTTTTGGGGCGCGCACAAGTCCCTAGCGCCTAGGGCACGCACTTTGCTAGGTGGTTTGGGGCAAGCAACGCTCAGTTTCTTCGCCGTCGCGACTCTATTGTTCGTCTTTTTCGGTGAGTGTCCTATATTTTGCGACCTCGCCAAACAGCGGCGTAAAATTGTTGGGGGGGTTTCTGAGGTCGGAAAAGACGATTTTTCGCTTTATTTCTGCTGGCGGTGCGTCTTTTTCTCGTTCTTTTATTTTTCTTCTGCTGCGATCGCGTGTATCTGTGGTCCTCTGTGTGGATCGCCACAGCGGCTACGTAGTAGCCGTTCCGGAACGCAAAAGGGGGTTGCTTGCCAAGGAAGTGGCAGTCATGATGATTCGTCATTGGCTGACCGTCTTTGACATCCCCCGCACCATTTGCAGTGACTGAGGGCCCCAGTTTACTGGTGGCTGGTTCAAGGCCATGTGTTCCCTCATGGGAATACGTCATGCCAAGAGCGTCGCCTATCTCAGCCGGTCCAACGGCCGGGCTGAAGTGGCTGGAAGGCAGCTGTTCGAGAAGCTACGCAAGATTCACATCACCAATCCACATCGGAACTGGTTTGAGGAGATGTGGCCCGCTCTGAAGGCCCATCATGACACCCCCACTCCGGGTGCATTGTCCCCTCACCAGATTTTGTTCGGCAGGGACCCCCTTGGTCGAGGACTTCCCTTGTCTGGTGATGGTATGGCCATGGACGCCAAGGAATTCTTTGCGCGGCAAGAGGCAACGGCGCGGGACATCCGCCAGCAGCTCGAGAAGGTGCATACTGAGCGTCAGAAGTCCGCCCCGAGCTCGACAGCGCAAAAGTTCAGGGTGGGAGACCCGGTGTGGGTGATCAGACCCCGCCCTATGGGCACCCACCGCACCAAAACCTGGTTCACACCCGGAGAGGTGGTCCGCAGGATTGGTGAGGACACCTACCGCATCAAAGTGGGTCACCGACAGTTCCGGGAGCGCCACGAGAGTCAACTGCGTGTGCGGGAACCCGACCTCCGTGGCCAACATGTGTCCCTGGACTATGCCGCACATGAGGCTGAGTCCGACGACAACTATGCTGAGCAGGACGACTATACCCTCGAGGAGATCGCGGCCGAGCGTCCGAACGCCTCGGCACCCAGAGGCCTGGAGTTCAAGGTTCGTTGGCGAGGCTATGGGCCGTCCCACGACACCTGGGAACCCGTCTCCTCGTTCGTGCCGCGGATTAATACCCCCTTCATGGACTACATCCGCAAGCACAAGACCAAGATCCACGTCTCGGACTTGGCAGCACTCACCCGGGCGATTGCAGCCAGGGGCGCCTGATCACCGCCCTGAGCTCTTCCCTGATGCGGTTAGATGTTTGAGGTTTGATTTGGCGGGTACTAGACGCCTTTCGGCCCCGGGGGGCCACCTGGTCGGGCCAGGTGATATCCTCCCCACCGGGTCCTAGTGGGGGGCCCTCCAAGACGTACCTCCTGCCTGGTGGCGGAGTCCCCCGGGTTCACAGAGCTGGGAGCCCCGTCCTTCCCCGGCTTCCCCGTTTCGCCACTCCCCGGTCAGTGCATCAATTCGCAGCCGTGGCTGCGGGCGCTTACCCACTGCGTCGCCCCCCTAATGTGTGGTCGCCCGGGGCGCCGGCGCCGCCGGGCCCGTGCTACTGGCTTGTCGCCAGTGGGACCCCCTTGGGCTGGCGCGGAGGCTGCCTAGCCTAGGGGTTGGGGCGTGGTGCTGTGCGCCACTACTGCCTTGGCGGGTGCAGTGCCCCGTCCGTGTGTGCGCGGCGCTCGCGGCCGGTTCGGGGGGTTCGGGCCGGTACCTGGTGTTGTGTCTCTCTCGTTTCCCCCTTCCCGCCCAGCGTGTCCCGCGCTGCGTGTGGCGGGCCGTCCCGTCCGGGTGTCCCTTACCCTCGCTCGCTGGTACGCCATTCCACGCGGTCTGTGCGTTTCGCGTGCACGGTCCGGTTGCCCTTCTGGTAGTCCCCGCGTGCCCTTTGCGTGTGTGTGCGCTCGCGCTCCCGCGGCGTCCCCTACCCCCCCTCCTGGGTGGTGTGGCGTGCGCACCTCGCGCGGTCCCGGCACTGGGCGCTTGTAGGGCCATTCCACGTGGTCCGTGCCCCTCCGCGTGTCCTGCCCCGGTCCCTTGCTCCGTCTGGCGTGCTTGGGGGGGGGCGGTCCGGTCCTGGTTCCCCCCTACTCGGCTTGAGGTTGTCGGGGTGGCTGAAGGGCGTCCCCGGGGGGGTGCCTTCCACTGTTGCGAGGGGCGCCTGGCGTCAGGTGCTCCCCCTCCCCCGACTGCCCGCCCACTGGGCGGGCTGTTGGGGTCCGCTATCCACGTGCTGTGGGCGCGGGCGTGCGGGTGTGGGGGCCCTTCTCTGTCCCCTTGGTCTGCACGCCCTGCGGGGGCTGCGCGCCGCGGGGCGTGTCCGTGGCGTTCATGTGCCGGGGGGCGGGCTGGGGGGGGGGGGGCGTGCGCCGTGCCCCCCGTTTGCGCGGCCGGGGGGGGCCTGTAGGGGGGGGGGTCGCTCTGCCTCGTTCTGTCCCTCTGCCTTCCCTGGGCAGGCAACAAAGCGGGTGTCACTGGGGTCGTTCTGTCCATCGGGGGCGTGGCCCCCCATACCACTCCGGTTCGTGCTCGCCCGCCTTCACTGGGCGCGATCTGTGCGGCGTCCTGGCGCGTTGGCGCGGGCTTGCTTGTTCTCCGCGGTTGCTGTGGGAGCCGGCGGCTGGGGCTGGGGGGGCGGGTCGCGCTCCGGCTCCTCTCTCGGGCGGGGGGGGGGGGGACCATCCCCCTGTCTCGGGGGGTGGGGGCCAGGGCCCTCGCGGCTTGCGGGCCGGTGGGGGGGGTGGGGGGGGGGGTCGCGCCGCGGCCTCCCTGCTCCCCCTCTGGCTGGCGGCCCGCGGAACCCCGTCCTGGCCCCCCTCCTGCCGTCGGCGCTCTCCCCTCCGGCGTGCGCGTGCGGTCGGGGTCGCGGAAGGCAGCTGTTCGAGAAGCTACGCAAGATTCACATCACCAATCCACGTCGGAACTGGTTTGAGGAGATGTGGCCCGCTCTGAAGGCCCATCATGACACCTCCACTCCGGGTGGATTGTCCCCTCACCAGATTTTGTTCGGCAGGGACCCCCTTGGTCGGGGACTTCCCTTGTCTGGTGATGGTATGGCCATGGACGCCAAGGAATTCTTTGCGCGGCAAGAGGCAACGGCGCGGGACATCCGCCAGCAGCTCGAGAAGGTGCATGCTGAGCGTCAGAAGTCCGCCCCGAGCTCGATAGCGCAAAAGTTCAGGGTGGGAGACCCGGTGTGGGTGATCAGACCCCGCCCTATGGGCACCCACCGCACCAAAACCTGGTTCACACCCGGAGAGGTGGTCCGCAGGATTGGTGAGGACACCTACCGCATCAAGGTGGGTCACGGACAGTTCCGGGAGCGCCACGAGAGTCAACTGCGTGTGCGGTAACCCGACCTCCGTGGCCAACATTTGTCCCTGGACTATGCCGCACATGAGGCTGATTCGGACGACAACTATGCTGAGCAGGACGACTATACCATCAAGAAGATCCTGGCCCAGCGTCCGAACGCCTCGGCACCCAGAGGCCTGGAGTTCAAGGTTCGTTGGCGAGGCTATGGGCCGTCCCACGACACCTGGGAACCCGTCTCCTCGTTCGTGCCGCGGATTAATACCCCCTTCATGGACTACATCCGCAAGCACAAGACCAAGATCCACGTCTCGGACTTGGCAGCACTCACCCGGGCGATTGCAGCCAGGGGCGCCTGATCACCGCCCTGAGCTCTCCCCTGATGCAGTTTTGGCACTTGTTTGGTCGACGGATCGTCCCTCACTTGCTTGCTCTCTTCCATCTTCCGATGACCTGCCATCAGAGTGGCCATATACCCCCCCCTGCTGATTCCAGGGGAGGATGGCTCCTCTCTTCCACTCCTATTCCTCACTCCCCGTCTGCTGAATCCTTGGGAAACCAGGCAGGGCGACTCACCTTGACATTTCCTGTGCTCTTCGGGCCTTGAAGCCCGTACGACGTTGCGCAACGGATGCCGCTGTCATCGGCATTGCGATTTTTGGGTGTGTGGTCTGGTCCCATGGCACTTGCGGGATCCAGACCAGTCTACGTGTGTCTGCAGACTATATATGGCCTGAACTCAGGCGTCTTTCTGTCCACCCTCCTGCATATTCCTTATCCTGACCGGGGCGCCGTTTGGCGCTCTATCCAGAGTGTGTTTACACGCCTATTTACCCCGTTTATTGCTTACTTTTCTGCCCCCCAGGATATGTGCATCTGTATGTTGCGTATTCTCAGCCCATCATTGAAATATGGACTGTTTCCCCCCCCGAGGGGATGCGAATCGGAATATGGAGGCGCCCTGAGTCGCCGTGTACATGCTCTTACATACGGTCCAGCCTGGACCAGTACCTAAGCACAGATTCTTCTGTTTGAGTGCCCGTGATACCGTGTGCCCTAGTGGCTGTGATGTGCTGAGATCCTGATGGCGCCAGGCGGGAAGCCCAGTTGCCTGACTACACTCCCGGCGGTCCGCCACTGTCAGTCCCAGTGTGAGCCTACCGACTTGCAGACGCACCTGCAGTCGGGTGGCGACCTCCGGTGTCCTGACCTCGGTCAGTCTGCCTGGGAAACTGGTGGTTTGAGGAGTCGACGCCTCCGCCCAGACTGCATGAGGACTCCCCCATGCATGGCCTTTGTGGTAATGGGGCGAGGGAAAAGACGGCCTTGATGCCCGATCCCTTATGGAGAAGCTCGTTCGGGTTTACCACTCTGTACTCTCGTCGTGGATATGGACATGGTGCGCCCAAGGAAGGACCCGTGGGGACTCTCCCCCAGACTGCGGCCTTGGGAAGCCTGGGGTAGCCTGATGGATTCTTGTGGTCGCTTTCGACCTGTGGGACCACCTCGGTCGTCGTGTGACGCCTATGTTGGCCGTGTATGCCACTGCCACTGTGGTGGTGACCATCGCAGCCGGCACCCGGTGCACCTAGTATGGGTTAACGGGTCCTTTGGATGCCGCACCATCCCCGCCAGGACCCGGGACTTGATACTTGATACTATACTTGCAGTTACTAACAGCTACAGCACCGTACCTGTGTTACTGTGGGATTGTACTGGGCAGCCTAACCCGCAAATCGGCCTGAAGTGAGGATGTGACATCCCCCCCCCCTTCAGGGGATGGTCCTGGGTACCCGCTGCCATGCTTGGGTGTTATCGAGCCCCCCCCCTTGTTTGCTCTATGGAGGGGGGTGAAGGGGTACCCAGAACCTATGGCCCATGGCCCGGAGGCCTGTCAGCCGTCACACCCGCTATGGCCCATGGCCCGGAGGCCTGTGAGCCGTCACACCCGTGCGGAAGCCGTTGACACTGGCTGTCAGCGGGACATCCCTGTTCTCTAACCCGCGAAATCTGGAATCCGATTTCTAACCATTAAGTTGATGTGGAATTACCCCAATTTTACTGTCTTGGTCGATGTGCGGTTAGAATTCGGTGAAATACCCGATTTCTACCGCGATTTCTAATTGTCGTGAAATCGCCGCCTGACGTCGCCCGTTCCGTGCACTGCGAAAGATGATTCTGTAAAACGATCTTTTTGGAAGTTAAGACTGAAACACTCTTCGAGTGATCCGCAACTTTTTCCTTGATAAAACGCATCGCGTCCCAGATTTTTCCCAGAAAATCTGGGCGGCCGAAGGCGCTTTGACTCCCCAAGTGAAATAACAAGGGTTACGAGCGTTCAAGCGCCCAAGGACGAATGAACGTGCCTCATAGGCACTGTGTATGAGGTTTTGCCCCCCATAGTCATAGGATGAGGCCAAAGGATCCCAACTCCATAGGCCCAAAGGGTTATTTATTTTTAGTGTTTTCCAAGAAATGGGCAATCTCACGTACTTGGCGCCCAAGTACGTGTAGAAATATGTTGAGTTGGCGTTTTCTCCCTCTTTGCTTGCCTCTACATCCGGGGCATATCACTTGTCTTCCCCGGATAGTACATATATGATCTCCATATATATATTGGCAATATATTTAGCGTGCATGCTAAAATTTGGCTTTCCGAAGGGAGGTCGATTTTCAACCAAAGCACTTGCATGCGTGTTAAGGGACCAAAGTTACTCTAGAATATAGGCACACCTTGATTCTAGGCCACTAGGTTGGGTGTAGAAGGCGAGGGTAGGGTTGTATGCCATATTTGGTGTCATATCACGTGCCCATTTGGCGGGTGCACCATTCCAAGACTAACCCGCCAATGGACCCCATATGGCACGAAGCCCTTCATTGTACTCCCAACCAACACTCGCAAGCCTAACCTTCGTGAAGGGATGCTTGTGGAGCGCTCCCAAAGCGATGCGTTGCGAGCAAGGTGTGTTTTTTGCAATATTCCATGTTTGCATGTGCCCAATTGGGAGGCAGCACGCGCGGCCTTCCAAAGCGCCCCAAGTGGAGCACATATGTGGAATCGGAGGTCATTCGTGTCGAGTCATTGTGTTTAGAAGGATTGGTCGATTACTCAATCCAAGCCGAAGATATTATAATATATTTGTGCAGTTTTCAGGGCACTCTTGCCTGTTTTTTTGCCAATTTTGCTGTTTTTTGCCCGTCATGATGTCAAGTGGCGACCGTGTATCTCAACGTTGCGCTCAATTGACATCATGACCCAAGTATGTTTTGGAGGTACACACCTCGGTGCCCAACATATCTTGGACCCGGCGAATAACTCCTCTTGGGCTTGGCATACCGTGGCTGCCATGTTGGCGATTTGGGACGATCCCAAATCATGGGCTCACTTGGCGACCCTGCCATTCCCAAAACCGGAGGGGTTTGGGCGACGCCCAAAAGATATGTTGGACGCATATGACTTGATACCAATCCTATGGCACACTCCGGTCCAAGTCGGGCATGTGCCTCATTTGCCCCACCCATGAGTGTGCGCATTTTTGGCCATTTTGAGCAATTTTCTCACATTTTCTGCCCGTCGTGCACCATGTTCAGCCCCCTCGTGCACACCGGACGCATGGACCCATGGACCATATATGACATGGGTGTTATGGATATTGGTTACCATGGTGCGCACACCACGTGGGCGAAGCGGAGCAACCTTCGTCAAGGTGCTAGCCCAAAGTGAGTGTGGACGATTTTGCCATTTTGGCAATTGTGGACCCAATTTGGATTGTCACCACGCCGAGTGGCATGGAGATCTTTGACAGCCAAAGTCATGGGAGTCTCCGTTGGACTCCCGGTGGATGGCATATGGAATGGCGGATCCGATCTCCAAGCCGGCGTGGAGATATACCATTGGGAGTACCCCGGATTTTGGCTCATTTTGAGCAGCCAAAATGACCCCCTTTTGGGACCCCAATTTCACCCCCCGTGTGGTCAATTGGCGGCCCCATCTCTCTATGCCCACAAGGAGCCCGGACTCAATTTCCAGCTGTGCACTCAGATACAGGTCCTAGGTCCTGCCTCCTATCCTGTGACCCATTGGCCTTGCCCTGGCCGGGCGAATCACCCGTGGGAATGACGCCAACTTTGGTGATTTTGGCATCATGACCCCACTTGATGAACCCGTGGTGCCCTGATGCCGGGACCTCAGAGGGAACCAGGTTGGGTGAGGGCTCCAGGGAGTTCGTAAGCGAAGGGCATAGGGTCAGTTGCCTCGTCCCTATCTCTGGCAGGTCCAAGCGAGGGGTCAATCTTGGAGTTTTCTGAGCTAATATCAGTTTGGGCTGAAACAGCCCGTTTTCAGCTACCAACTCCTAGGGGATAATGGCGGGGCCTTATCTCTGGCTCCGAGGGGCGTTGGGACCTGCCAGTATAGGAGCATGGGGAGCCACTGTCGGTTGGCCTTGGAGCTCCTTGGTTCCCAGGAACTCGCCTGTGGCTGGGCGGGAGACCCTCCCCAATTGGCAGAGTTTCAGGGTCCGGACTGAGTAGGGCATGGGTTGTGTTTGAGCCCCCGCCCCTGCCAGCCACTGAGAGGGACGGACCTGGGATTGAGATATGAGTTGGGATTGAGTGTCTATTGTTCCGTGATGCCCTTACCCCAGTCCAGTCTTAACCCCATGTGTACATATCCTCATGTGCTGCTGTACATACTTTTGTTCCCTTGTTTCAGAGTGGCAAGGATCCTGAAACGCTTTGTCACATGACACGAGCGTGATGATGCCCCTGTGAGCGCAGTGCTTTGCCTGCCTGCTTGCTTGTGCGTGTCCACCGCAGCGTCCCGTGGCCAGGCCCCCCACCGGAACGCGTCATTAGCCCCAGCCGGTCCAGCTCGGCTCTCGTAGAATTCCCCACGTGGCTGTAGGGTGGCTGGGCCGTTCTCGGTACGAAAGGGCTTCTTGGTATGGCTGCAGGCGTCGGCATCGGTCGGCTCCTCAGACTCCCCAGGGTGTTTGTCAACCCTGCCACCAGGTGGTTAGCCTGTACTCGATGGGGTGACATTCCCACCGTGGTAGGTGACGCTTGGGGCGGAATCAGGGGCTCTAGTTTAGCCCGAATCTCTTGAGTGAGATCGACCACAAGTTCAGAGGTGGCTCCTTGGAGAGCCTCCTTTACCTCTGATTGTGTCAGGAACCTGTTGGAGGATCTCCCCGATCCTCTACTCCTGCTCCCGCATGACTCAGGTCCTCTCTTCAGCCCACTCAAGGTTGCATACCCAGGAACATCCACATAGGCTCCCGTAGCGGGTACCCCATGGTGATAGTCAGCCGCATACCATAGCGTCGCAGAAGTGGAGGCCACCGGCTCACTGGTAGTAGTTGCCTCTGGAAGCGCAGTGGTAGGTGGGTTCACACCATAGGCAGGGTAGGTAGGCATAGCAGTAAAGCCTGTGCCCTCAGCCATAGGCGGGGTGGTTATGGGTGTGGATGTTGCAGGGGCTGGGTCTGGAGTTGGGAGTGTGGTGGTTGTAGGGAAGGGGGATGCCTGAAGGCCAGAAGCGCTTGGTGCGCCCTCGAATGTCAACTCACTCGTCGGCTCATGCCCATGGTCTACTCCTTCGTCTGCCATGCTTTCTCCAGCATCCTTCTCTCTCTCTCTCTTTCGCTTCACAGGGTTGGTGTCCAGTTCCTCGACTGAGAGGGCCCGGAAGGCCGACTGAAGTCCCTCCAGCGAGTCATCAGCCACGTCCACTGGCCCATGTAGGGGCACCGAAGGTACAGCGCTAGGTCCAGGTCCAGGTTCACCAGGTGCTGGCATTGCTGGTGCCTCAGGCGCCGTCCTCACGTCGGTGTCCTCCTTCTTTGTGTCCATATTCCCCCTTCTTGCTTATATATGATAGATCTCGGCGCACTGCATGTACGGCACGGGGTTGCTGCCGGTACGCAGAGACTGTCTGCCTCTTGCTACCAGAAAGTTTTATAGTGATTTCAATACTGTGTGTTTGTTGTGCCTCTCCTGCTGCTTGCTGCTGGTGTAGGGTTCCTGCTGCTTTTTTTTGATGAGGAAAATGTTTTATTGTTGAAATACAACCAATCCAGGATAACCCAAGCCCGAGATAAGCAAGTAGAAGATAAACAGGATCAAAGCATGAAGGGCTGCAGTAACAAAGAGTTAGATAAAGACATCTGTCAACAAGAGACCACAGCAATTAGCATACATTGCAACTCAGGATGAAATATTTTAAATGTTTGAAAAAAACTGATTAGAAATTTGCCCCAAGGGCTCACTCTCATCCACAGTGCCATCTTGAGATGTGCACTCTTTGTTTTTGGGTCCCATAGGTGCTGAGGTGGCATGGCTTGTGGCGCTGAGGTCACTGCCATGTCACATGGGATATTCCTACTTAGCTAGGCTGACTGGGTATTGAACCCAGGTGCTCTCAAAAAGAGGTCCCCCAGCCCCCTAGGGTGCATACCACTAGGACAGCTAAGAATTCATGAGAAAACATAGATAAATTCATAGCCTCTGCCTTCAATATATCAGTGCCTCAGCAACCCAGGAAAAGATGTTTTAGTGCCTATAGCTTGGGGACTAAGGGTTCCACACAACATCCTGATTTAGTGTTTGGTTCCATAGGTCAAAATGTGTTATCACCAATTTTGGTTAGGCCAATACTAAGATAAAAACGCAAGAGTGCTTAGAGCACCTCTAATACAACTAAAGTATACCCTAAAGCATTGGAAAAGCACTTTTTCTTACTCGTTGTATGTTTCTTTATATATGTGTGTGTCTATGTGACCTTTTGAGGTTGCAAAGAAGAAACGGCTCGTCAGGCACAAAACAAAACACAAAGAAAAATCAGCAGCACCTTGATTTGCGTGGGTTTCATCACCTATTATGGCAGTGGCACGCCACAATGTTCTACCACATGTTTTGACAGCGGCACTATGGTGCGCGTTAGCTTGTCCGGCCTCGGTCCATGCATGCACAACCTTATTGTCCTTCGCGTCCGCGCGGCAGATCTTTTCGTTCTCCACCCGTGCAAGCGGCTGTGTTGTTTTGACACCGAGTTTTGATGTCGTTGCTGACTTTTCTTTTTGTAGGTTTCACATACTTCAACAAACAGCTCAGCTTTTGACAGCGCAATACAATGCGGCAAAAGTTGGCTAGCACTAAGTTTGTGGCAATGCTGGCAGAGAATGATAGTTTTCAATGACTTGATCATTTAACGAATAAGAAACAAGTTCATTTTGGGAAACATTCAAACCCTTCTTGCGGCTATCACATCGAATTGCGCATGTGTGGGGCCGGAATGTAAAAGTCTGAGGGCTGCGACACCGCATTGGAGGCACTTTTGCAACGCCAGTAGGCGTGCAGCAAAACAGTTAATGTTGAAATTGGCTGGCAAAATTGTACTTGACGCATTGGATTTGGTTATTCCAAGCTGCAAATTTCTATTCGGGCTAAGAGAAAGTTTTATAGTGCTTTCAGCACTGTGTTTTTGATCTGCCTCCCTTGCTGCTTGCTGCTGGTGTAGGGGTCCTGCTGCTTGTTTTCGATGAGGAAAATGTTTTATTGTTGAAATACAACCAATCCAGGATAACCCAAGCCAGAGATAAGCAAGTAGAAGATAACCAGGATCAAAGCATGAAGGGCGGCAGTCAAAAAGAGGTAGATAAAGAGAACTATCAACAATAGACCACAGCAATTAACATTCAATGCAACTCAGGATGAAATATTTTACATGTTTGAGAAACACTGATTGAAAAACTGCCCCAAGGGCTCACACTCTTCCATAGTGCCATCCTGAGATGTGCACTCTTTGTTTTTGGGTCCCACAGGTGCTGAGGTGGCATGGCTTGTGGCACTGAGGTCACTGCCATGTCACATGGGATATTCCTACTTAGCTAGGCTGACTGGGTATTGAACCCAGGACCTCTCAAAAAGAGGTGCCCCAGCCCCCTAGGGTGCATACCACTAGGATAGCTAAGAATTCATGAGAAAACATATTAAATTCACAGCCTCTGCCTTCAGTATATCAGTGCCTCAGTCACTCAGGAAAAGATGTTTTAATGCACATTGCTTGTGGATTAAGGGGTCCACACAATCTCCTTATTTACTGTTTGGTTCTATAGGTCAAAATGTGTTATCATCCATTTTGGTTAGGCCAATACTAAGGTAAAAATGCAAGAGTGCTTAGAGCACCTCTAATACAACTAAAGTATACCCTAAAGCATTGGAAAAGCACTTTTTTTTACTCCCCCCTTGTGCTGTGGTGGCCACCACTGTCGCATTTTCAGGAAAAAGGGATTTTTTTCTTGGCCTTTCCTTGATTTCCACACCTACTTTAAAATACCTATAGCTTCCCTAACACTGGAAAAGAGCGCTTTACCATGGCCAGGGTTTCTTGCTGCATTGTTAATGACAATTTCCAACAGAAAACTCAGCGCTCTTGGCGCTGCAAGGGTTCCTGTGGCTTGGTGGGGTTAGAATAGGGCATGCAAACACCATATGCATATGCATCCCTCCCTCCAAGCTGCAGCGTAACACAACCCAGCGCCAGACTCTCATAGGACGCTCGACTCAAGTCTCATGGAACCTGAGGGAGACACCTATCGTGGTACTGGGGCGAGGGTGTGACGATTTAATTAGAATTGCCCCTTGGAGGGATCTTGGTTCTGGTTCAGTCTTCTGCTGCTGCTTTTCGGCCCAAACAGCGGCCTACTCAACGACGCTTTGCAAGGATATCTGTACAACAGAGGGATGGAAGGATAAGGGACAAATCCACGCAAACGCAAAGCGACAACACCTAAATCCGTCAAATGACGGCCTAGAATTTTTCTGAAAGCACATACCTTAACAGATTTTAATTGTGCATCAGATGCACATTTTTATAAAATTTGTGGTCATCTCCTGATTTTTGAAATCAGGAAATTCCCACGCAAAAAAAGATTGCGCGCAAGAGCGGGTCTTAGCGAAGCGCCGGAAAATAAAGAATTAATAAGATTATAAACGTATGTTACGTATAATGATGAAAATGACGAAACACACATAAATAAATAAACATAAAGATTCCACCCACACTGACAGAAAGAATTCAAGATCCCAGAATTGGGGAATCAACGAAAGGACTTCAATGAATGAGGTATAAACCACAGGTGTGCTCGTCTCGTATGCAGCATGCACATTGCTCGTCTCGTGTCTCCGTGAACGTGCCTTGTAGCAGCGCTAACAAACGATAGAGGGCTAGATTAGAAAGATTGCAGGCGATTAGAGGTGAGAATAGTGAAAAGACAGATGGCCTTCGGCCAAGGAGTGGTTGTCACGGGGGGCTACCGGTCCTACCCTGTGGTGCAATGCTTGGCAACCGTGACAACTGCTCTTACAGCACAATCCCCCTTTTTGTTGCACTGATCAGAACATACACACCTATGCATAGCGTCGTGTCTCGCTTGTGTTTCGCTCTTTTCCTCACCTGGCTTCACTCTCCAGCGGTAGGTGAGGTAGGTAAGCCTAGGTGGGGCCACCCCCTGGTGCAGTTCGTGATTGTGGGTAAGATTGTTAGGAAAAAAGAAAGATTGGACCAAGTTGTTTGACAGGTTGGAAAACTCCTGCATGCTCATGCATTCACACACGCATTAAAGGGTAGGCCACGCGTGGTGCACACGGTATAACCCTTGTTTAGGTTACCCAGGGGCACGACCCCACTTTCCAGAAAAGAACAGGTGGAGTTCCTTAAGCTTGCTTGCTTGGACTTGGGTTTGAGGACAGTATATTATAGGGCTACTTGAGAAGCGTATAATACATGGAGGTAGTCTTGGTTCCTCAGCCGCAAACCCAAGTCATCTACCTTTGCTTTACAGGTGGGAAGGTCAGGGTGATTGGTACAGCAGCGCTTGTTTTTTTTTATGCCGTGCTAAACAAGCGCGCTGATCACACGAAACAGATGACTCCGCCTTTGTCTGTGGCAGAGCCGGGAGTCTGACTCCATCGACATCTGCGCTATGCACGCCAAAAGAGCACTCCTTCCCTCCAAGCCGTAGCAGGGAAATGCGTTGTGGCATCCCTGTTAGGCCACAGACGCTTAGTAGCTCTGTGTTCTCTTGCAATCTCACACGTGAGCCGCTAGGGCTCGTGACTTCACCCTCAACGCCACCCAGTAGAGCGTGCGTGTAGGAGTGGTAGTCCTGAGTAGGGGCTTGAGCCAGTTGAACAAGCGCTCGCCCACCGAGATGGTGCCACTGTAGGGTGTGTAGGACCTGTACTGCAGGTAGGTAGGTAGGTATCTTTGGGAGCTCGGGATGCCTCCTTTGACAAAGCAGGAAGAAGGTCTTACCAAGGGGACGTCTTGTCCCTCCCACTGCCCTATGTCAGGTGCCTCTTGAGCCGCTCCCGCATGTGCTTGGGAAGGCATTGTCGCGGCCACCCGGTCCATGTGTCCCAGGTGGGAGGGTGTCCCCACATGTGTCCATGGGTAGGGCCACATGCCCCCTCCTTTGGGCGGCAGCTCTGGGGGCTGCCCAGCCGTGTGGAGTATCTCTCACCACAAGGGGTATTGCTCCCGCTTGTCTACGGTACGACCGCCTCACCCTTGTGGTTTGAGTTGCGGGGCCACTCTGCCTGGCAGGCAACCCCCTCCTGGACTGTGTACCGGCTCGCCTGTCAACAGTTGCTTCCATGGGTCCAGGTGACGTTTGCCATGGTCCCCGATGCAGCCTGGCCAGGCTCAGACGAGTGGCCTTGGAGTACCGCTCCTGCCCCTGGCCCGGTGGGTCGGCCGGGTCGCCCCGGTGTGTCCAACCCATGGGGTGTTCATTCTTTCCTGTCCCTCGGCCGCCCTATGTGTGCGCGGTGTCCCGGGCCTCTTGGCTCCTGTTCACCGGTGTGCTCGCGCGGTTTGTTGTGTCGTGTCTGCGGTGTCCTGGGCCACTTGGCTCCTGTTCACCGGTGCGCCCGCTCGGTGTGGTGGGTTGCGTGTGCGGTGTCCCGGGCCCCTTGGCTCCCGTTCACCGGTGTGCCCGCTGGGTGTGTTGTGTTGTGTGTGCGGTGTCCTGGGCCACTTGGCTCCTGTTTGCCGGTGCGCCTGCTCCGTGTGTTGCTTTGCGTGCGCGGTGTCCTGGGTCACTTGGCTCCTGTTCTGGGGTGTGCCTGCTCTGTCTTTTGTTTTGTTTGTGCGGGGTCCTGGGCCATTTGACTCCTGTTCACCGGTGTGCCCGCGCGGTTTGGTGTGTTGTGTCTGCGGTGTCCTGGGCCACTTGGCTCCTGTTCATCGGTGTGTCCGCTCGGTGTGTTGTGTTGCGTGTGCGGTGTCCTGGGCCACTTGGCTCCTGTTCACCAGTGCGCTCGCTCGGTGTGTTGCTTTGCGTGCGCGGTGTCCCGGGCCTCTTGGCTCCTGTGCACAGGTGTGCCAGGCCGTGGTGTCCCCTCCCTTTGTTTCCCTCGGTGCACGCGCGTGTGCGGTGTCCTGGCCCTCGTGGCGCCCCTTCACCGGTGTGCGCGCTGTGTGCGGTGCGCGTGTGCCTTTGGTGGTTGTGTCCCTCTTCCTCCCCCCCTAATTTTCGTTTTTTTTGTTTTTTTTGTGAAATGGAAAAAAAGGAAAAACAGGGGCGCACGTACACTGAAGGCACAGGCACGGGTACCTGGTGCGGCGGTGCAATAGTGTTGTGTCCTCGGGCGTGTGTCGTCGGTGCTGTGGCGGCGGTCGCACCCCAGGGGTGCGGCTCGCGCGTCCTGATGTACACGGGTATGGGTCAGGGTGGGTTTGGTTAGGTGTCTCTTTGCTTCTGGTGCTGGCTGGTTAGGCGGCTGTGTGGGCTGTGGGTGTGGGCTGTGGCTACGTTGTTCCCTCGGCAGGCCTGTTCAGGAGTCAAGGGTTAGCGGTTTCGGGGTGTGGCTCGGGTTTGATTTGTGTTGGGGCTTCGGCTCGGTTAGGCGGTTGCGAAGGTAGCGTGCCTGGGTTCGGTGCCTTTGGGCTCAGTGGTGCCCGTTGTCCTGTGCTTTGGCGTCCTTCGGCGTCCGGTTCGTTTGGTGACTTCTGGGTAGGGCTTGGCGTGGCGCTCCGCGGCGATGGTTTGCTGGGTAACGGGGTTCGGTGGTGGCGCCGCTGGCCGGGGGTTCAGGCGCGTCGTGTTGTGTGGCGCGCAGGGTTCCTGGGGTGCTGTGGGTGCCGCCGGTGTCGGTGCGCCGACGCTTGTGGGGTGGTGAGGGGTTGTGTGTGTGCGGGGCTGGGCTTTGGGTGATGTCCCACAGGCGGATGCCGTCTCGCTGTGTCTCCTGAAGGGTCTCCCGCAGGCGCCTGAGGACATACAGTTGGTCCTGGGGCGCGGGGAGGTTGCGGGGGTGGACTCCGAGGGGGTGGAGCGCATCGGCCAGCATGGCTTCCCATGCGGCCTGCGGCATCCAACCCCCCGCCGGCTGGAGGCGGGAGTTCTCCACCGACCCCTTGCGGGGCCGGTGGACCAGGCCCTCAAGGGAGGGCTCTCCCTGGGCCCACTTTCGCAGCTCCCAGAGCTGCGTGCGGGTCCAGCGCTGCCACCACTGTCCCTGGGCGGGGCCGCGGTCTTGGGCGGAGGAGTGGGCGTTGGTGGGCGTGACGGGGTCGTGGGGACTGGTGGCGGTGGCGGTCCTTGGGGATTCCTCGTAGTCCTGTGCCGTGGGGGTGCGCGGGGAGTGGGGGCGCGAGCGAGTGTGGACCCGCGCGTGTGCGCGCACGGTCTGCGCCTTGGGGTTGGGTGGGGACTCGCCACGAGCGCGGCCAAAGAAAACATACATATGTGGCCGCGCCACATAATAGTATAAGTTCGCCAGCCTTATTTCAGCGTCGTCGACGCGCTTCAACTCGTCATCGTCGAGATGGCTTCCAACGCAGTCCATGATGACGACACACGGGTAATTCTGCGCCACGCCATGGTCGCGTTTGTCCTTTGCAACTTCGGTGTCGACCTTGATCATCAGGCGTTTGAACGTGTCGCCAGTCTGACACTTCTTCTCCGCGTGGTCTTCATGCATGTAGGATGGCAGGCCCTGAGGCAGGTCGAGACGCGCATGGCAGCGCCCTGTCTTTCTTCTCTGCAACACTTGTAGTACCTTTACAGTGCCTTCACGGTTGACCACAGGCGTGGCCGTGGCCTGTCGCTTGTCAGCGCTGCTGTAGTGTCTGACCTGTTTTTCTCTGGCTGCATACGCTCCGCGCAACTTGGGCGCGTACTGGAGGGGCGTCTCGTCCAGGCCCAACTGCGCCCACGGCGGCAGCGACTGGGGTTCACCTTCAGGGATACGCACACCATACGTTTGAGGCTGCTCAACGAGGTCCAAGAATTCACGTCTCCATTTGTTGTCTAGCGCTAAGTCAGACACTGTAGAAGGCAGCCGCTCAGTCGTGATCTTCTTGAGACAACCCATCTTGTGCCTGCGACGAAGGTTTGCAGCCCATTGGCCGTCCAAAACAGGAGCAAGACCAGGCCCACGAGACCTCTCAGCGACTGTTCTTCCAAGCGCCGCAATGGTGTCCGGGTCAAACACGGCAGCCTCATACTTCAACTCTTTGATGAACTTCAGAATGGTCTCCTCCTCTGTGCAGCTGAGAACTGAGTTGGTGCCGTACCCTTCCAGTGGCTCACCCTCCTGCACCTTGCCAGCCCAGGTGCGAAGCGTGTTAAGGGGCGGCGCTTGACACCAGTAACGCAGCACAACGTGGTTGTAGTTACCTGCCAGGAACAGTTGCACACTAGCGTCCACTCTAGCCAAGTCCTTGGCGCTGAGCTCTTGTATTCGCGGGCCTTAGAACTGGTGGAGACCTTCTTGCTCTGGGACTGCGACACCACTGCAGCCCGAGCGTCGTTCATGGACTGGCCTCCCTTTGTGAGGAAGGGCTGCATGACTGAAGACAGAAACATTATGAATGTTATTGATCATTATTGTTACTATCATCATTATTACTACTATTATGTCCACAGAAGCTCAACAGAGCGCGATACAAAAGCCTCTGTTCTCCTTTCCCAGATTTGACCAATCCCGGAACACATCTGTGCGGTTTTAGTTCGTTGCTGCAGCGGTTCGTAACAGCGGGCGGTTTCTACATGCAGCAATTCGGAACACCACCCATACGAACTGCTACAAAACAAACCTTTACACTTACGAACTATTACCACCCCCTGTAGCGGGGCATGCGCTATATGTGGGCTGACATCGAGGGTTGGTAGGGGGGCAGGGACGCTGCTGGCGGATCCTGGCGTCGTTCTGGCCTGGTCAGGGGCGGTCCGTGGGCCTGGGGTGCGGGCTTTGAGAGGTGGCGGGACGAGGTGCGTCGTGCTTTGGCCGCGGCGCCCTCCGCCCTGAAGGTGGTGGCGGCGGCGTTGGTGACGGTGGGGGGGCGCCGTGCTGGGTGCTGCTGCCTCCGGGCCTGGGACGGCTGGGGCCGAATGTCATAGAGGACATCCTTGGAGAATTGGGCTCGCGCTGCCGTTGTGGCGCCGGGCTTTGGCTTGGGCTTGGGTTTGGCTGCGGGTTGCGGTCGTGGCGCGCTGACGGGTTTGGGTGGCTGTTTGGCGGCGGTCTTGGGTTTCGGCTGGGTCGCGGGTGCGGGCCTCGTCGGGGCGTGGGCCTTGGCGGCGGCGGGGTTGTTCGCGGTGGGGACGGGTTTGGGGGCCTGTTTGGAGGGCTTCCCCCGCGGCTTGGGGGGTGGAGTGCTGGATGAGGACGTGCTGGTGGTGGTGGATGAGGTGGTCGTGATGGTGAAGGTTGTGGAGTCGCAGGCGGAGGGGAGGGCTGTGGGAGACGGCGGAGGGCCCTGGGCTTTGGGGGCGGGCGTAGGATGCTGGGTCCTGCAAGTAGCAAGAGCGAGGGTGCGGGTTCGGGCACCAGGCGTGTGCGCGCGCTTTCTTTGGTGACCCGTGCGTGCTGGTGCTGGTGTGGTGGCGTTGTCTCAGCTGTGCGGGCACGTGGGTTACCCGGGGGGTGGCCATATCTGCTCCAGGACGTGCGGGTGTGTTTGCTTGAGGTAGTCGAGGGTGCGGAAGAAGCATCGCTGGATGCCGGGCATGTCCTCCTCTGTGAGGTGGGGGTAGTTTTGGGTGGGGGTGTCTGGGCCCGGCCAGAGCAGCGCCATGAGGCGAGCTGCCACCATGTATGGGCAGAGCTGTAGGGTGGTGGGGCGTGGGGGGGTGGCTCCCCTGCTGTTTGGGGGGGCTTCCCTCGGCTGGAGGCGCAGCCTGACCCTCCACAGCCACCGGTCCGTGAAGATCCCCCAGGTCCGTTGGGTCCACTTGGCGAGGCAATACATCGCCCTACCAAGGCCCTGGTTGCCGCTGCGGATGGAGAGCAGCGTGTCCAGGGATTTGCGTTCCCACGTGCCCCAGATGTGGGGGTCGTCCGGCTCGTCCCCCTTTGGCGTACGTGTCGAGGCCTGGGTTGTGTGGGGGGGGGGGGGCGTAGTCGGCAGGGAGGAGGGAGTCGGTGCCGTGCACCACCCAGTGGTCAGTTGGTGCGTGGTAGTGGGTGGTGGAGAGGGTGTAGTGCAGATTGCACATGAGAGTCATGTACGTGAAGGCGGCTGGCTGCCGGTCGTCGGGGGTGGGGATGTCCCCCAGGACGTGGTGCCGGAAGTTGCTCAGGGAGGCCATCCGGGCTACCCATGTTTCCCGCTCCCACTCTTTGGTGTTGTTGGGGGTGGCGCCGGGTGGGGGGTGGGCCATGTTGGGCTCGCGGTAGCGGGTGTGGCCTTGGGTGTTGTCCCGCTCCAGCACGGGGTGTCCGACTAGGTGTCGCCCCCAGTCGATGGGGGGAACCCAGATTCGGCTCCCTGTGGGGGGCGGGCTCTAGCCGTCTGGGGTGGCGCGTGGGGGGCGGCTGTGTCGGGCGACGTGGAGGAAGGCGTCGAAGAGGAAGTCTCGGACGCCTTCCCCCAGGGTGGCCGCCTGGACCAGGGTGATCGCCCGGATGCGCTAGGTGGTCCCGGAGGTGTGGAGGCGCAGCACCTCCTGGTCCACGAGTCCCCGAAGGTGCTGCCGTACCGCTGCGGGGTTGTGTAGGGCGTAGGGTTCGGCCAGTGCGGCGGCTGGTGGTGCGGGTCGTGATGGGGGGGCTGCTGTGGGTTGGGGGGGTGAAAGTGCTGCCCTAGGTCGTTGAAGGTGCCGGAGGGCTCAGGGCCGGCAAGACCGGGGGGGCAGGCACGCGAGGAGTCGACCTGAACGCTGCTGTTGGGGGCAGAACCGGCTACACGGACACCAACGGAGGCAAGAGCGGCGACAACGGAGGCAAGATCCATGCTGATTGTTATCCGGCAAAAAATCCCAGTCTATGAAGAAAATTGATGCGGATTATTCTAAGTACATCTGAGTGTCCATATCTGTCTGAAAAGATTTATATAAATCCGATTGTGAAAAAATATTTGGCTGATTTGGCTTCGGGCGCGCATCAGCGGCAATTGGCGATTCCAGGTAAATGATCGGAACGCGACGGATTTACGATGAATGGACCGCGGAATCAGATCCGGCACATCAGAAATATATAGGTCTGATCCTGAGACTGAGCTGCGGGGCGGCGATTCCGCGAAGCAGAGAAAATGACCAAAATGTAGCCAATCTGGGGCAGATCAGTGAAAATCTGGGGAGATGGGGGTTAGCCGCACTTACACTCCCCCTCCAAAAACACACTGGGGTGTGTCGCTACGTCAACGAAGAACGTAGTGCGGGTAAGTCCCAGAAAAAAATAGAAATGTAGCCTCGATGGGGCGAAATCTGCTTGATCTGACCTGATTTGGGCTGAATTGGCACTGAATCAGGATGGATGAACCTGAAATGAGACAGAATGAGGAGTGACGAACAGTCCTCCGTGCAGTAAAACATTAGGTTAAGGGCTAAAAAGCATGTAAACGTATCGAGAATCGATACCAAACCATGCCCTGATTGAGAATGAGGTAGATTATTGGTGGATTGAGTGGGAGAATCAAGAAATGGGGTGACATCTCGGCGTTCTGGCACAGTTTAGCTGTCGCGGGCACGCTACGGTGTCCTCCACGTACTCTACATCGTGTTACTCCCG
This sequence comes from Eutreptiella sp. 'Long Island Sound 2002', assembly GCA_964036045.1. Lineage (NCBI taxonomy): Eukaryota > Euglenozoa > Euglenophyceae > Eutreptiales > Eutreptiaceae > Eutreptiella > Eutreptiella sp. 'Long Island Sound 2002'. The sequence continues at coordinate 27,309,411 of OZ038399.1, read as the reverse complement.
CTTTTCTCGTTCTGAAAAGTGCAGCATGTGCTTCAGATTTGGCGCATCTGGTGGATGATCACAAGATTCAGCAAGATTGAGAATCAATTGGAGCAGAGATGAAGGAGATGAAACAATCACAGAGAGGGAAAACAAATACAAATGTAGTCTGTAGGCCCTAAGTAAACAGAAAAACATCAGCGTCAACGAGGTTAGGCAAGGCCGTAAACAGATCTTCGAGGAATGAGAGGAGATGACAAGGAAATCAACCTAAACTGTCCTAAAATGAGGAAATTCCCTAAGATGGAGGTGAAATGAAGCGGAATGTCTAGAACTGAAACTACTAACACTTTCGTTTAGACTAGAGTTAATATATAGTGTCGTTTATTCAGCTCAATTGTGCTTTCCGGCACGTTGGTTCGCGAGCATCCAACAGATTCCATGAAAATGTGGATCATGTGATGATGCATCATGATGGGACATGCTGGCCCTGGATCCTTGGCATGTAACGCGCCGAAGGTTCGCTGAAGGCGCTTTACTGACAGTATATGACTGAGAGACACCGAATGGTCCTTTATTTACAGTGGCGGCGGTGTCAATCGACTTGGACAAGGCCAATCTTTAGGTTGAGTCCCACAAGACACTTGGATTCACCATTTTCGACAGTTTCAGGTCGGATTGAGCTCACATTGGCGTGTGCCAAAAATACACCGAAGCTTACGGAAGCTCTGAGGTCCGAGAGGTTGCTGTTAGAAGTCCCTGGAGCTCCTGTATGAAGGTTGTCTGAACAATTGACGTCGGGGTTTTGCTGCAACAGTGCAAGAATGATGGACAACCCTGAGGAATTGAAGGTAAATTCAAGGAATCTGGATCTGAATCTGGACTTTGGCTTCAGCATCACGGCAAATGAAGGTAAGATCTGAGTTCCTGGCGTCGCATCTAGTGCCGCCAGTTCTACAGGGGGTGCCTGTAGGGGTGAATGTCGTTGGCCAACGTTTTTACTATGTACATTTGCTTCCATCTGCACGAGTAGTCAAATTCCAAAGATGCACAGACCAACAGAGACAAGATTACCCCAAATCTGCCTGAATTAAGCCTGAGTTTGCTTTTTTCTGGACACGGCAGCACACTCCGTGGCTTTCGGCAGCGTATCTACGCCTTGTCTGCCGAACGGAGACCAAAAAAAAGTTGATTGACGTCAAATTATCAAACATTCGCAGTTCTCCACATCATGTCGTAATCAGGAAAAATGAACAGTGGATTGAGCGGAATGTAGTTTTTTCAAGTCGTCAGAACACTCACATTGGAATAAGTGGTCGACGGGGCGAGGCTGGAGCTTTTGTAGGAGTTGGACATGCAAGGGTTTCGAACCTACACCCTTGAGCCCTAGCGACGAGTGCCATGACGCCCTGGACTCGACGACTGTTACCCAGATTATGGCGTCGGCGACTCAAGTCACGACGGGTCTCCCTCAATTCGGCCAAGCACGAATACATGTGACCACCAACCTGTCTGGTCGGGCCCTCGTACGGCTTGGGCGCTGCAAATCAGCGGCCGAACTTGAAGCTTGGTTCTCATTTGGCTCCTGGGCTGGCCTGACCGCAGGAGGGGGGATCGACGGATCAGCCCTGGAATGTGGCTGCTGAGGGCCGTAAAAGGCTGGATCTCGATTCACCACAGGTCTTTTTCCGTCGCTCCCCACCTGTCTATCTGGTTTCGACAGACAGTCTGTCAGGAGTACGCCAATTTCGGGGTGCTTCTTGAGGAAGTCGATGAACCCCTTGGTGTACCCATGGACAAAAGAATGGGCTGGTTCCCAGTTGTTGTGACTGGAATCAAAGCCCCTCCACTCACATAGAAATTCCCATTCGCCCTTTCCGTCACGTCTTGCTTCTAAAATCCTCTTGAGTTCGTACTTCCCCCCTTCGATGACCCGATCGGACAAAAATTTCGAAGTCCAAAAAAGGGGTTTAACCCGATCCTTGGGGGAGGGGATCTCTCTCTTGAGGCGATCGCCCGAAACGTCAATTTCCCTGCTGACATCCACACGAATCCTCCACCTGTTCTCACCTAGACGCGCTGTAACAGCGAATGGCCCCTCCCACAAGGGAAGAAGCTTATCATCTCCGTCCAGGGTGGTTTCGGATTTTCGAAGCCAAACTCGATCATCGACTTCAAAATTGTGGGGGTTTTTTCGGCCTTGATTCTGGACCCAAAGCCAGTCAGCTTGATGCTTATCGATTAATTTCGAGACAGTTTTTTCTGCTCGTTGGATTTCGTCCAAAAACAACGAAGCATCTTTACAAGGGCGAGGATTATTCAACGGCATGTTCCACCAACACTTCTTTCGTCCAAAGACAATTTCATTTGGAGAAAGGCCATGGTACAAAGGCGTGTTGTGGTAACGGCGAAGCAATGCGAAGAGAACTTCAAGCCAATGGAAATCTTTTTCACTCGCGAGCTCCTTACGAAGCATATTTATAATAGAGCGGCCGGCTCTTTCGCCAGGCAGCGCTCGATGCGAGTGGATTTCACATCTCAGGTGCTGGATTCCAAGGCGAGCACATAATTCCTTCCACCATTCGGAGGTGTACTCTTTGCCTGAGTCCGTAACCACCTCGGATGGGACGTCCCAACCTCCCATCCAGGTCTGCGCGCACCATTTGGCGGCAGCCTTGCCAGTCATTGACTCGATGTGGCAAGGCAACACCTGAATGTAGCCAGAATGAAGGCATTGTATAAGGAGCACTCCATTTACCTTTTTGTTGGTCCAATGGCACTCTTCGTCGTCGAGTTCACCAAGGTAGAAAAAATCACTGGTGACTCTGTTAAAGAGGCGCCCCGGAATAGGATGTGGCCTCAGATGGCCGTGCTTCTTCGCGCTGGGTGGCGTCGCGACAGCACATTGGGCACTTCCGGAGGCTACTTTCATACAGTGAGTATATAGCCTTGAGCCGAACAACCTATGTTTAATCATCGACCATAATCTACGGCCATGTGCGTGGGGGGACTCCCATTTGTGCCACCAGTTTAACACTCGGGGGGCCAGGGCGTCTGGTACGCACAATTTACCCTCCATCCACAGCTTCCCCCCATCCAACGAATATTCAGCAAAAATTCCATCCTTGTGAGCATCTTTGGATTTGAGATTCTCAAAGACCTCTTTAAACATGGAATCATGCAGATAATCGGACGTCCAGTCACGGATGATCAGGGAATCTTTCGGCAGGGGTGGAGTTTTGGCCGGATCTCGACGCTTAATGCCCTGAATCAACCGAAATCCACTTACAGGTCGGGTATAGTCGAACCGTTTCACACTCCCTGAGGAGGGATCGGTGACTTTCTCCACGACTTTCAGTGATTTGGTGATGATTTCATGAGCATGCGCCGGATCTGAGAAGGCCGTGATGTCATGGCACGGTAATGCATGCTGTTTAACAGCGCATTGCATGCATTCACGTCGAATGAGCTTTTTTTCCTCTTGATCCCACTCGATTACGACGTGGCGGTCCTGCTCCGTACCATGGATGTTGGTACTTTGCAGCCCCTCTGAAGCGGGGTAAGCCCATCGGCTCAGAGCATCCGCTACCGTGTTGTGTTTTCCAGGCAAATACGACACATGGAGGTCAAACAGACTGAGAAATTCATGCCATCTGGCCCGTCGACCAGCTGGGCTCGCGACAGTATCAATGTGTTCGGTGGCCCAATACTCCAGAGATCGATGATCCGTCAGGACCTCGACTCGATTGGTGCCAACCCACGATTGGTACTTTTTCAGCGCACAGATTATAGCATATGTTTCTTGCTCACGCGGCGACCATTGCATTTGGCGTGGGGCTAGCTTCGGAGACCAAAATGCAAGAGGGTAATGATCGCTGGTGGCTTCATCAACCTGTTCAAGAACAGCTCCGATCGCGTACCTAGAAGCGTCGGTTCTTATGTAGAAGGGTCGGTCGAATTTCGGCACATGCAACGTGGCGACTTCGCAGAGGGCCGCCTTCAAGTGATGGAAGGCCTCCTCGCACTCGTCAGTCCACTTGACACGAAGCTTTGAACCTGCCTTGCCCGCATCTCTCCCTACCTTCAATAATTCAGTGAGGGGGGCAGCAAATTTGGCATAATTCGGCACAAAAGTGTGGTAAAAATTGCAACAACCCAGGAATCCTCTCAATTCCGTGATCGTCTCAGGGCGCTTCCACTTCTGAATAGCGACGAGCTTCCCTGGACTGGGTCGTCGGGTGCCATTCTCAAGGAGAGAACCACAAAATTCGACTGATTTTAAAAATAGTTTTCCTTTCTTTGGCCCACAAATCAGCTGATTGGCATCAAGAATGTCCAAAACCTGGTTCAGCTGCTTTTCATGTAGGGCCACCAGCTCAGCTTCGGTCAGTCCCTCCCCCTCTGTCGCGATGATTATGTCATCTATGTACACACTCACGAAGGCACGAAGCTCAGGATGAGCTGTAAAAAGCACATCCTCCATCATTCTTTGAAAAAACGAAGGGGCGTTCTTCAGGCCCATGGGCATGACCGTCCACTGGACTGGGCCACACGGCGTGCACATACAGGTGAGAGGTCGGCTGTCCTTCCTCAACGGCATTTGGTGAAAGCCGTGACGGAGATCCAGCACAGAAAACAAACGACCTCTTGCCCTCTTGGCGATTTCCTCCTCAATGAGGGGCAGGGGGTGTGAATCCGCCTTGGTTTGGGCGTTGAGGTTGCGAAAATCAACAACCATTCGCCAACCATCAATAGTGTTCTGGTCTGCAGGCGGCGGCTTCGGGACTGTGAAGGGTGCACAGCACCACTCGCTGGTCATACAACCCTCAAGCCAACCAAATTCCCTGAGATTTCTCTCGATGATTTTTCTGAGGATCTCATGTTTATGTCCATGGTTCTCATAAGGACGCTGTTTCTTCGCCTTGTACCCTTCACGAAGCTCGATGAAGGCTTCACCGAACTGCCCACGGACAGGGGGGTCTTTGATCAACTTCCCCGAAAGGGTTGTGTCCTTCCGTTCCTCAAAAATCTTGTCTCTTTTCTTGGAACACAATTCAGTGTCCACCTGATCGCCAGGAATTACTGTCGAAAAAACTTTGGCGACTTCTTCGGCCTTGGCAGGAAGAATCTTCTTACGGATGTCCCTAAAAAGGTCCGTATCAACTGCCTCTTGAAGATAGGTGGGTCGAGTGTCGACATTCCAGAGATTCTCTTCGTGATCCAGCTCCTCGAAAGGATCTATGAAAGCTTCCACACGGGGTTTTTCATAAAAAACTCTGAATTTGCGGCGCGATTTAAAATTTTTCTTCGCCCGTGCACTGAAGATTCTTTTCGATGTCGATCGTATTGGGGAAGAGGGAGACGAGGCGGATCCATTTGACGTTGGATCACCTTGGGCATCTGACGGACAAAAATCAGAAAAAATAGATTCATCATCAGTACCACGCTCAACCTCAGATTCAGACCCAACACAGGAATCAGTACTAGAATCAGCAGAATCAGAGTCAGAAAGCTTTCCATCCACCAGGAATGCAAGCAAACTCCAGGGCCGCTGTGGCAGGGGACCTGTGTCGTCCCTGGCATACAGCTTAATCTTCCTGGGAAGTTCGATGTAATCTACACAAATGTCTTGCAATTCCTGAAACCAAGGCTTGTCGTCCCACAAGGGCACAACTAAAATCGCCTGGGTTTTATCTTGCTTGATTTTGTGGATGACCTGCTGGATTAAGTGAAACGGAGGATTAATCCATAACTTCTTGTCCCATTTATGGGTCCAAGCGTCGCGAAAATGCTTGTCAAAGCGCTTGTTCTCGCGGTTAGCAAAGGCATCATACTGTGGCCAAAAGGAATGGTGTTCATAAAAATACTCACAAATTGTATCGCGCCATTTGTCGACAACTCTGTAGGATGAAGAGTGCCAGCGCGAAGGGCGTCGTGGCTGGGAGTCCCTACGAAGACATTCTAACTCTCGGGAGTAATCGGCACTCCCATTCACCTCTGCAATGGTGACATCTTCGCCAAATTTTGGTGTAACCTTTTGCTTCAAAAATTCTTCTGCACTTTTAAACCCTGCGTGCAAAAAACGAAATTCAGGACGCTCCAAGGGACCTGACTCCAGCAAAAAACAACGCCGATGACCTACGGGCGCCACCCTGTTCTTGCGAAGCCAAGGATGGCGCAAGTAAAGGTCATACTTTATGTCGGCACGATAGAAGTAGTCATCCTTAAGGACAACTTCCTCCACATTATCTTCTTCCCAAAGGTCTTGAGCGACCAAATGAGTTGATATATAACAACCGCGTTGCCCACCTGCGAGAGAATGTCCAGAAACTCCCTCGAGGGTAACAGGAAGAGGCGAATCAAACACGCAGTCGTCAGGCAAAAAGGAATTGGATTGGAGATTTACCTCCGATCCATTGTCACACAAACAAGTGGCGAGGTGGAAATTGCCCTTGCGATCAGAGACCCACATCTTTGTGACAAACTGACGGGCCCTGTGCTTGGACTGTACACCAACCTCGTCCACTACAACAGAAGGATCCGCTGCCGGATCCAGGGGAGAGGAGACAAGCGACCCTACATCAAGTAGTGGTCGAGATGGAATCTGGGGATCATGCCTGAAATCGCCTGGGGAGGGGCGATTTTCGTGGCTCCCCTAGGCGTTCTGACCTCCAGTGGCTGCGTTAACATTATGGACACACCCTGATTCGTCGACCCACTCATCTTGGAGCGGATCATCTGCCGGATTCAAGGCATTTTCAACGTAATCTCGATCCGCATCGGACACCTGATCTGCACCTGAGACCTGATCCACACGATGGTTGCCCTTTCCACGTCCACGGCCACGGCCGCCGGATGATGGACCTTCACCGTCGCCACGCCCTCTGCCCTTACCAGAGAAAGGGGTCCCAGAAGGATTTCCCTTACCTTTACCCTGGAATCCTGGAGCATTTCCCTTGTTTGCACCGGATTGAGGGGTTTGGCCTGGATTTCGATTTCCGCCTCCGGCGTTGCTATTAGGATTTTTCTGGCCGTTCGGCGGCCCACTGGAGCCGGATGGAGTCCGATTTCCTGTGCCTTGAGACCCGCCAGGGCCTCCAGGATTTTTGTTTCCACCGGAGGGGGGCGGATTCCCTTTTCCAGCCTTCCCACCGTGCACCTGTCTGTCATTCCTGTCTGAATTCTGCGAATTACTGATATTTTCACCAATCACCTTGTGATCTTAAGGAGACCATCGGTGATTATCAGTAGAATGCGTCTTAGCTCGGTTCGTAGAACCTAAAAGAAGGCAGATGCTACAGTGCTGCTGAACATTCCGGGTGTCATTCACCTTTTTGTTGCCCTTTTGGGCCCCATTTTGGGTGTTTTGCTGGGTATTCTTGTTTCCCCCAAGACCCTCATGGAAATTCTGATTGGCGGCGTCGGCGAGCCGCTCAACCTCCTCCCAGAGTTCCTTCGGGGTGAACGAAAACACCCAGTTTTTGGCCTTCAGGCGATGGCCATGGAAGCTTACTCCCCTGTTGAGGACTTGGACAAACAAGTCCCGATCCTCGTGTTCATTAAACTTGATTTTCCACGTCTCCTCAGTGAATTTCACCTTGGAGAAGGACGTGGGGGAGCACTTTTGAAGTGCCTCCCTGACGGAGAACCTGTTGGCAGAGGCATCGAAGCCTTCCACCTCCGCCCACCAGGTCTTGACCTTTTCTTCGGACTGTCTGTTCCGAAGGGTGGCGGCAGTTTCTGAGGGGATCTTGTCAAAAATCAGATTTTTCAGCTCGGCACTAGAAAATTTTTCGCCTGAATGTTCAGCTTCTTCCACTAAATTCCAGAAGCGCTGTTTTTTGTCTTGCACTTCGTGCAAGATTAATCGCGAGAATGAAGGAAAATTCTTCAACATTTGGTGGTAGTGGTCCTCTGGCAGCCGGGATCCACGTACCTCCAACTGTTCCCACACCTCATCAAAGGTAAGGGGGGAACTTGTATCCTCGCGATCACTCCAAGTCCTGAGCCAAGTGTTGGCCGGCGCTCCCTCAAGGCAATCCAAGAGGGCCATCAGGAACTGATCATCTTGGAGTTTTTGAGTCTTAACCCACAGTTTAAATTCCCGTTGGAACTGAGGCCAACGTCGGGGGTTCCCATTATACTTCGGTTGCTTGGCAACCTGACGAAGTCGCAAGGAAGTAGGATTAAGAAGCAAATCCGGCCCAACACCGGCCGTAATGGCAGACACCTTGGCGGCATCATTCGCCACACCAGCTCCGGCGAGGGTCTGGGCGAGCAACAGCTGGGCTAAGGTATTGGAATCAGCAGCAGGAGGGGCAGTACGGGAGGCAGTTCGCTTGGCATTCTGAGCCTCAGTCCTAGCCTTCGCCGTCCTACTCTCAGAACGAGAGATTTTAACCCTTTCCTTTAGCTTGGTCCTGCTGATCCTTGCATCGGTGGTCCTGGAGTCCACCGAAGGAGCAATTGAAAAAATTTCTGTCGCCTCCTCCGATGGCTCTGTTGCTTGTTCCACCGATGATGCGCCCTCAGACCGCATGTGCGTCTTGAAAAGATCTTTGATTCCCAGCGTTTGAAGGATGAGGTGCATTTGATCTTTGAGCAATTGGAGCTCAGCATCTCGCTGGAATCTGCAGGAGCAGTCGGCAGGACAGTACATAACGTGTCCTGAAGGGCCTGAGCAGGCTGTCGGACCGCTGATCTCGGTGGTCCGCAGCCAGGAGTCCACTTGGGGAGCTCCTTCAGCCCTGATTTCCAGGCTTGCCTGCCTGGCCGCCTCTAAAATTCCCTCCTCAACCGCGGCGGCTAGATCGTCGCGGATGGAAACAGGGGGATGAGGGGCGGAGGGCCCGGAAACAGGTGCCGTGCCCTTCTCCTTCGGGAAGGGGCTTGCCTTCCAGATCTGCAAAAAAATGGCAAAAGAGTCATCTTCTTGAGAACGCCACCACATCCTGGTATTAATTTCGTCCTGAAGGAGGAAAAAATATTCCGTTAAAAAATCAGAGGCGATTCTTTTTTGTCCGATCAGCTTAGACGTGGCTAAGAGACAAAGGGCCTCAAGGGCCTCAAGGTTACGGGTCACTTCTGGGGACAAATGGTCGCCCCAGTGTGCCCAAGAGTCTGGTCGATTAGAGCTAGGTACCTCACCTGGACCACCCATCTCAATGTCGTTCAGATCGGCGTCAATGGTCTCAAATGTTGAACCTCCGTAAGGAAGGTTGGTACCTGCCAGGTCCGTAAGCTCCACTGGAGCGTTGCCATCGTCGTAGGCTGGCGGATTCCAGCTGCTCGATGGCCAATTTCGACTGGGATCATAATGGTAATCTGGGTCTCCACAGCTGCTGATGTGCGCCCTTCTTGGGCAGCTTGGGCTTGCGCAAGGCATTCCTCTCAAGGCCTCGTTCGCGCAGCACCATGGCAGCGTAATCGTTACTTCTCCAGAAGCGGCAGGGTCTACGGGGCCGTACTGGGGAGCGGGCTGTGGACTGAAGGGCTGTGAAGCAACATTCAGGTAGCCTCTGCTACCATGAAAGTGCTGCCCTAGGTCGTTGAAGGTGCCGGAGGGCTCAGGGCCGGCAAGACCGGGGGGGCAGGCACGCGAGGAGTCGACCTGAACGCTGCTGTTGGGGGCAGAACCGGCTACACGGACACCAACGGAGGCAAGAGCGGCGACAACGGAGGCAAGATCCATGCTGATTGTTATCCGGCAAAAAATCCCAGTCTATGAAGAAAATTGATGCGGATTATCCTAAGTACATCTGGGTGTCCAAATCTGTCTGAAAAGATTTATATAAATCCGGTTGTGAAAAAATATTTGGCTGATTTGGCTTCGGGCGCGCATCAGCGGCAATTGGCGATTCCAGGTAAATGATCGGAACGCGACAGATTTACGATGAATGGACCGCGGAATCAGATCCGGCACATCAGAAATATATAGGTCTGATCCTGAGACTGAGCTGCGGGGCGGCGATTGCGCCGAAGCAGAGAAAATGACCAAAATGTAGCCAATCTGGGGCAGATCAGTGAAAATCTGGGGAGATGGGGGTTAGCCGCACTTACAGGGGGGTGGTCGTCGTTGTCGCGTGTGGCGTCCGGTGATGGGGTCTCTTGTGGCGGTCGCGGGAGGCGGGATTTGCGGTGGCGTGTGTCGGCGGGGGCATCGATTGCAATTGCCTGGTGCTGGCTGCCGCGTGTTGCGTCCGTGGCCTGGTCTCGGGGGGGGGCGGGGGGGGGGTGGTGTGGGGGTGGCACTGTTGGTGGTGGGGGGGGCGGGGATGCATGTGGTGGTGGCTGGGGGTCTGGGCGCCCCTCTGGGTCCTGTGGGTGTTGCGTGTGTGCGCCCTGCGGTCCTTGCGGTTCCTGGCCGGTTGTGGTGCCGAGGTGTGGGTGGGAGGCGGCCGCATGGGCCTCCGGGTGGGGCTGTGGTCCGTATGTAATGGGTGGCTGCTGGTGGATGGTGCTCGCTGGTATGGGGTGTGGGTGAGGGGGCTGCTGGTGGTGGTGGGGCGCTCCTACTAGGCCCTGGTGTTGCTGGTGTGCGTGCGCAGCTCCCCGCGGGTCCATGGGGGTGTACCGTGGATCGGCTGTTGTGGGCACGTGTAGTGGGGGCGGCGGGTGGTGCTGGACCGCGTGGTGGTGGTGTTGGTGGTGTGCTGGTTGTGTGTGGTATCCCGGCGTTGGTGGGTGTTGTGGTAGGGGCTGGTGGTGGTGGAATACGTGATGGTGTGGTGCGGTGATGTGTGCCATGTGGGGTGGGTGGTTCGTGGGGCCTGGTTGTGCTGGGGCGTGGTGGGGAGGTAGCTGGTGGGGGTTGCTGTAGTATTGGGGCATCAGGGGGTAGGGGTTGGGAGGGACGAGGGCGTGGTGGTGGTGTTGGTGGTGCCATGTCCCCTGGCTCTGCGCGTATGGTGGTCCCGGCATGGTGTGGACGTGTGCGGGCGGCGGTGGCTGACTGGGCTGCAGGGTTTGGGTGCTGCGGTACGGTGGTGGTGGTGGGCGCTGGTGGGGGCGGTGCTGTTGGTGTGCCCCGGGGGTCTGGGGGTGGGGGGGTGCGGTGTGGCTGGACCCGGGCCCTGGTCAGGGTGTCGCGCCCTGCTGGCGGGCGCGCTGGCGGGCCCGTTGACCTGTCTTGGTCTTCTTGGCTTGGTGGGTGTCGGGGGCGGGTGAACCCCCCTGTCCTCATGGGGGCGACGGGGAGCGGGCATGCCAGCGGTGTGCCTCTCGGAGGCGCGTCTCCAGGCCTCTGACGTAGGTGCGCTGGTCCGTGAGGCCCATCCGCGTGGCGGTGGCGTCGTCGGGGGCGGCCAGGTGGGCGTCCCGAAAGGACGCCCAGCCCTCCGGGGGCTTCAGCTGCGTGGGCTAGGGGTGGTGTGCCGGGTAGAGGAGTGCGCTGAGTGGGTAAGGTGTTCCTTTCTGTCGGCCGAGGGCGGTGTTGAACCGGCGGCAAGTGATTCGGTGGTAGGCTGTATCTCCTCTGGTGCCATGTCCGCCCACGCTTCTGGCATGAGGGCTGCTGCTTGGGGGGGCAGGGGTTGTGGGTCTGGGAGGTGTAGGTCACGGTGGTGGAGGTATAGGGCGAGGAGGATGTGGCGGGCCGCCACGTTCAAGCCGCCCCCGCTGTGGCGTAAGGGTGGGCTGTGGGGGGGCAGGGGTGTGCTGCCCGTGGCCACGGCTATGGTCCATGCGTGGTCCGCCGCGTCCGCCGGGTAGTACCCTCCCAGGTGGTCCCGGAGGGTGTCGGTGAGTGGCCCGAAGAAGCTGGGGTGGCTGGCGGGGGGGGGGGGCTGCGGCTGGGGCCGCGGGCCGCTCGCGGTGGTGGGGGTTGAGGTCCCCGCAGTGGGGGCAGTGGATGAGGCGGTGCGCGGCTCCCAGGCAGACCCAGTGGTCTGGGTTGCAGGGCAGGGCCGTCTGTGGTAGCCGCTGGCGTACGCAGAGGGGACATGCGGTGGTTGGCGGTCGATGGTACCTGTGGACGGACGGTGGCGTCGGGGGATGGGGGCTGGCGGCACGCGCATGCTGGTGGGCGTGTGTGCGGTGCCTGTGGTGCCCGTGTGTGCCGTGCCAGTGTTGTGCTCGGTGGATGGTGTGTAGGCGTGGTGGGGGTCCCGTGTTGGTATGTCACGGGGTAGGTTCTCATGGTTGGTAGAACAGGAGTTTGAGGAGGTGGGCTTGGTCTGTTTGGGGCAGGGTTGCTGCATGCTGCAGGTATTTGTGGGTGCGGTATGTGAGCTGCTCTGCTGTCTTGGCAACGGCCGTCCATTGCATGTGCACCGCCGTGCCCTGGGGGTCCTCCGCGTGGGTGCGTAGCAAGGTGTAGACGGCAGTGGGGACAAGTCCCCTGCGGACCGCCTCGAGTACCTCCGTCTGCTTGAGGACGGTGGTGAGTTGTTGGGTCGCCGGGGACTGCGTCAGCCATCCGGCGTGCTGTGCGATGGTGTGGGTTGGGTTCCAGTCTGTGAGGGTGTCCAGTCCTCTGTACAGGGGGCACACCTTGAAGTGGTCCCAGGTTTCTTCTTCCGCGTGGCCACAGATGCATTTGGTGTATCCTGCGGGGACGTGGATCAAGCAGCCCGCATACCATCGGTGGTATCGGGTGAGGAGGGGAAGCTGTTCGAGGGTGAGTTGGAGTCGGGATTTTTGTAGGTGTGCTGGGAGGCTATCCGGGCGCAGGGCGCAGTAGTAGAGGGGAGTGTGGACGGAGTCTTCGAGGCGTCGGAGGAGTTCGGTGTTCGCTGGCGGGCCCAGTGTGGTGGCCAGCTGCTGGATGGGTGTGGGGTACTGGTAGTGCTTGTCTCGATCTGTGTACGGCGTGTCCTCGGGTATCCATTGGGGGGGCTGTGTGGCCGAGGGTATCGGGGGCAGGTGCTGCAGGTGGCTGTGGTGTGGGGTGTCCAGTCGTACGTGTTCGAGCCCTGGGGTGTGGCTGGTGTTCTGGTGTTTGGCCTGTGTGTCTGCGCGTCCATTGCCGTATGCGTAGCGGTGTGACTCCTGTTTGACGATGTGTAGGGCGTCCTGGGGGTGCATGCCCCTGAAGGCCATCCATAGCCCCAACCCTTGTGTGGTGACGCCGGACTCGAGTGCCTTGTGGAGGGGCAGGTCCGCAAGGCGCCTGCTGAGGTGGATGTCGACCGTGGCGTCCACGACTACCCAGATGTTGCGGGGCCGAATCGTTGTGGGTGGTGGTGTGGCAGTGACGGCGTCTGCCAGGGTGCGCAGTTCGCCGTGGGAGGACGCCCCAAAGATGGTGGCCCCGGTGTGGTGTTCCACGTGGAGGCCGTCCGCGTGCCGGGTGATGCGCACGGAGGCCAACCGACCGGGGGGGTGCGTTGCTGGGTGCCGGAGGCGTCAGTGAAGTAGATGATGTCGGTGTTGCTGGGTATGAGTAGGCGGGCAATTGCTGTAGGGTGACAGACGTAGACGGGGTTCCCTTGGGCGGTTCTGGCGGTGATTTGCGTGGGTTGCAGTAGCGGCGCTGCATAGACGCCTATCCCCTGGGTGATGATGGCCTGGGCTCGTGGGGTGAGGCGGAGGAGGCCCCTGTCTGGGCGCCCCTGGGTGATATACGCGTACATCAGGTGGAAGAGGTATCCCGTATTGGGGTGGAACTTCTGGCACGTGATGGTCTGTCGCCGCTCCTTGTCGTCTTTGTCGCCACGGAGGGTGGGGCATTTGTGCTGTAGGGGGCGCATGGGTGCCTCCTGAGGTCCTGCGCGGTGTGGGTCGCAGCAGTCATACTCTATGGCCACGCTGTCCGGGTCTGCCCGCTCGTTGGTGAACGTCCATGTCGCCGTGGATGTTCGGGTCCAGGCTGCTGGGCCGGGTGGTCTGGGGGTACCGTGTGAAACCAGGGGGAGAGCCATGGCTGCTAGTCGGCGGTGGCGGCGGCTGGGGGTGTGGGAGTGGGTGGAAATGATGTGCAGCAGGGGCCACGGAGTGTTGAGGGCTGCCGGGCCGCAGTGCCAGCACGTGCGTGGTATGCCCTGGTCACTGTGTCTGACTGGTGGTACATCGGTCTCCGCTGCGTTGTGTTTGGGGATGGACCAGGGGGCATGGTGTCGCTGGACAGTGCGGGTAGCATGTTTGTGGCCGTTTGGTGCTAGTAGCAGGATGGTGGGTGGTGTCCAGCCTTCGGCTGACGGGGTGGGCTCTTCCTGCATCGTGCTGCCGTCGTTGGGGGTCTCGTGCTCGCTCGGGCGGGGTCGGGGGTGCTGGCGCTGGAAGGCCTTGTGCGCCGTGTCGATGTCCTTGGGTCCTGGCATGACGCGCCCTGCCTTCGTAGCGCATGGGCGGAGGTACGCTTGGAAGACGTGGCGTGCTGGCCATTGTGGGTCGGGTTCCTGTGGCTTGGTGGGGTTAGAATAGGGCATGCAAACACCATATGCATATGCATCCCTCCCTCCAAGGTGCAGCGTAACACAACCCAACGCCAGACTCTCATAGGACGCTCGACTCAAGTCTCATGGAACCTGATGGAGACACCTATCGTGGTACTGGGGCGAGGGTGTGACGATTTAATTAGAATTGCCCCTTGGAGGGGTCTTGGTTCTGGTTCAGTCTTCTGCTGCTGCTTTTCGGCCCAAACAGCGGCCTACTCAACGACGCTTTGCGAGGATATCTGTACAACAGAGGGATGGAAGGATAAGGGACGAATGCACGCAAACGCGAAGCGACAACACCTAAATCCGTCAAATGACGGCCTAGAATTTTTCTGAAAGCACATACCTTAACAGAATTTAATTGTGCATCAGATGCACATTTTTCTAAAATTTGTGGTCATCTCCTGATTTTTTAAATCAGGAAATTCCCACGCAAAAAAAGATTGCGCGCAAGAGCGGGTCTTAGCGAAGCGCCAGAAAATAAAGAATTAATAAGATTATAAACGCATGTTACGTATAATGACGAAAATGACGAAACACACATAAAGAAATAAACATAAAGAATCCACCCACACTGACAGAAAGAATTCAAGATCCAAGAATTTGAAAATCAACGAAAAGACTTCAATGAATCAGGTATCAACCACAGGTGTGCTCGTCTCGTATGCAGCATGCACATTGTTCGTCTCGTGTCTCCGTGAACGTGCCTTGTAGCAGCGCTAACAAACGATAGAGGGCTAGATTAGAAAGATTGCAGGCGATTAGAGGTGAGAATAGTGAAAAAACAGATGGCCTTCGGCCAAGGAGCGGTTGTCACGGGGGGCTACCGGTCCTACCCTGCGGTGCAATGCAGGGCAACCGTGACAACTGCTCTTACAGCACAATCACCCTTTTTGTTGCACTGATTAGAACATACACACCTATGCATAGCGTCGTGTCTCGCTTGTGTTTCGCTCTTTTCCTCACCTCGCTTCACTCTCCAGCGGTAGGTAAGGTAGGTAAGCCTAGGTCGGGCCACCCCCTGGTGCAGTCCGGGATTGTGGGTAAGATTGTTAGGAAAAAAGAAAGATTGGACCAAGTTGTTTGACAGGTTGGGAAACTCGTGCATGCTCGTGCATTCACACACGCATTAAAGGGTAGGCCACGCGTGGTGCACACGGTATAACCCTTGTTTAGGTTACCCAGGGGCTCGACCCCACTTTCCAGAAAAGAACAGGTGGAGTTCCTTAAGCTTGCTTGCTTGTACTTGGGTTTGAGGACAGTGTATTATAGGGCTACTTGAGAAGCGTATAATACGTGGAGGTAGTCTTGGTTCCTCAGCCGCAAACCCAAGTCATCTGCCTTTGCTTTACAGGTGGGAAGGTCAGGGTGATTGGTACAGCAGCGCTTGTTTTTTTTTTTATGCCATGCTAAACAAGGGCGCTGATCACACGAAACAGATGACTCCGCCTCTGCCTGTGGCAGAGCCGGGAGTCCGACTCCATCGACATCTGCGCTATGCACGCCAAAAGAGCATTCCTTCCCTCCAAGCCGTGGCAGGGAAACGCGTTGTGGCGTCCCTGTTAGGCCACAGACGCTTAGTAGCTCTGTGTTCTCTTGCAATCTCACACGTGAGCCGCTAGGGCTCGTGACTTCACCCTCAACGCCACCCAGTAGAGCGTGCGTGTACGAGTGGTAGTCCTGAGTGGGGGCTTGAGCCAGTTCTTAGGCGGCTCAAGTTGCATGGTATAAAACGACAGAAAGTGCCCAAAATACAGGGCCTCAAAAAACATGAAAAGAACCATTCTTTGGCTTGCAAAAAATCAGGCCGTTTTTGATACACCAAAAGAACTCCTATGTAAGGAATTTCGGCCTTTTCCTGGTCCTGATGGGTCCAAAAAATGCATTTTTTAGGGCAATGGACTATTCCTTGCGCGAGGCCTCGCGCAAGGAGCAGTCCATTGCCCCTCCAAAGTCAGGTAATGATGGTAGAACTTTGGAATCAAGCAGGCGACTACACTGGAGTGACATTACAGGCACCCTTGACTTGATCACATTGTACAATATGTTTACGCGGGCGGACATTCACCGCTCTAAACAAGCCTTGCAAATCTAATTGATGACTCAATAAATCATTTCTCATGTTGTTGCATTCCTAACAAAAGAAGCACATACGTTGGAGGTGTTGCACAGGGTGCATCCTTCAGCATTGCTCATGATGCACACCTGCCACAAGTTATGTGGAGTGTCAAACAAAAAAAAAGAGTATCACTGGTAACACATGAAGCATGTCCACTCAACAGATGACGCTGAGCTGGACAGGGACCCCCCTTGTAGCTTTGGCTAAAGAAAAATTTATCCTTCCGTTGTTGACTATAGATCAAAGTAAAATGTGCAAAGAAAATATGAATTTGCCATGCGTGGCACTTTTTTGAGCGTTTGTTTGGGCCAAAAAAAACTGATTTTTTGGAGAGTAAAATGCAATGTAGTGCAAACGACACCAATTATTAAGATGATGTTCGATACGTCGAGAACGAAGGTGCCCTGGGGGAAGCAGTCTGCCAAGCGCAGGGGCTGACCAAGCCCAAAGAGAGTATTTCCGCCTCTGGGGGGGGCAAGCTTCTGGTAAATTTCAATGACTCAACGACAATTTGAGTACTCGTTGCTTCAGTGACAGTTGTGCACAAGCGCTATCAGATGAGAAGCCATCACAATGGTACAAAGAATATGATTTCTGGGCCTTTTTTTGCGCGAGGCCTCGCGCAATGAGGACTGCAATGCAGTCCCAGAACTTGAAAGTCACAACCTATACCTCTTTTTTCAGGCAGTGCAAATCAAAAATCAAACCCTGGGGTGGGTAGTAAGACCACTGGACCCTGAAGCCGTCTTTCCAAAGGAAAATGAATCAAGTGAGGTTTTTGGTTTAGTAAGTCATGCGCGAGGCCTCGCGCATGAGGCGGCCATTGAACCACATGTTGCATATGCTTTGCATTGATATTTAATCAACCATGCTTCTGTTTTAATGATCCTTGGTCTTGATTGCGCTAGGCCTCGCGCATAGAATTCGATCAATAAATCATTTTTCCAGGTATGCAATGAACATACAGAACAGAAAATGATGTTGCAATCATTTTTTCTGCAGACCATGTTCATCCAAAAAACAAGGGGAACGCAAATTGTATTCATTGGCCAATTTACGCTAAAAGCACATCATGTTTCACTGAAATCATAAGATTTGTTAATTTTTTTTATAGTTTTTTTTGTTTTCGGCTGTCCGAGAAAAGGCACAAAATGGCACAAATGGTAAGAAAGATACTTTCTTTGGACTAATATTCTGTTTTAAAAAAACAAAGCCTGTGAAAAACTATTTTTTGGCATGGTCCAAATTGGGTGCATTTGGTGTGATTGTGACCATGCAACTTGAGCCGCCTAAGCAGTTGAACAAGCGCTCGCCCACCAGGATGGTGCTACTGTAGGGTGTGTAGGACCTGTACTGCATGTGTCACTGTCCCATTTGTTTCTTGCAATGTTAGTGGGCTTGGTGGGCAGTGGCAGTGGTTAGGCTAAATTTTGGTCATCGTAGCAAACAGGCGTTTTCATACCTTCATAGCTTTTGGCCACCCCTCCCCTGTAGTATGCAGGTAGGTAGGAAAAACAATACCGGGAATGGTATGCTGGGTATTCCCCCAAGGTTTTGCGCCAGCACAGAAACTGGGCGCTTAGGGGCGCTTAGAGACCCGTGGCGTACCTCGTGGCACCAGTAAGACATCCGCCAGCGTACAGACTTGGCTATAATTAGGATACCATTTCTGCGGCTTGTTCTCAGGACCTTAGGAATAGCACACTCACACATACGCTTAGGCAAGTAAGGGTAAGGTTCGATCCCTAGCTTTAGTCTTGGAGGCAAGCGTCTCAGCGAGCCTCAGCAACTCACCAAGGTTGTTCTGGGACAAGTAGTCTACCACAACTGAGTTTAGGCGTCCTTCAGGTAGAACAAACGCGGAGAAGTGCTCCCATGTGGCCTCTTTGACTCCAAACCCTTCCCAGAGGGTGAGGAAGCGCCAACCCTGGCGATAGCGGTGGCGTAGGACAGACTTCACCAGGTAGAAGCCCTCCTTAGCCATCTCCTGGGCGTTCATGTCGGGCAGGTCCCCGTCAACTTCCATAGGGCTGGCAGCCCCTTGTAGGTCTAGGGCGGCGATCTCCTCGTCTTTCAGCTCCCACTCCTCCCAGCATAGGTCTTCAGGATCATAGTAGCGCTTCAGGATTTAGATGAACCCACTGAGGCTGTTTCATTTTGAGAACATGCCTATTTATATGAGCATTCAGTTATTAAGCTGAACTCTGGTAGTGAATTTCCTACTGTAAACCAGATCCAGATCCAGATCCCAGAATGTACAGCATGATGCTGCTAATCCAAGATTGTCCTGCATGAACAGTGAAGATGAACAGTAAATCAGAAGAATGATTGAAGATGATGGTGACAGGCAGATTCTCAGAGGTCTAATTGTTCATAATCAGATCATGATGCAGAAATGACATGATGGGTCATGATGGAGCACATGAATGGCTCCATGATGGCCAGTCCTACTGAGTGGGCAGTGCAAGAGATAAAGGTCAGAACTGAACTTTGGTGATAGTAAAAGGCCCAGAAACCACAGAAACATATCTTTTTCATGTAGTTTATGCTCTAAAGACGTGTGCATATTCTTGGGTCGTTTGTTTAGCCTTTTTTGCCATGGACCTACAATCAATGCTGGACTTTCATTAGCAAGTTTGATCCTGAATTTTTGCTTTGTGCTAGGGTGTAAGGCAGAAATCTTTCTTGTAGCAGAGGCCGGAGTTGTAGCAACTCCAGGACTCTGCCTGGCCGATTTTTGAAAATTGAAAAATCTGAGATTTTCATCATCTCAATCATCATCACATTTCAACAACCCCAGGCTAGCCCTCTAGTTCTACAACCCAGCTGTTTGACATGGCCCCACCCAAAAGTTCACAGGCAAAAAGGCGAGAAGATAAGACACTCAGAAGGGTACGTGTGCATTTAGGGATAAGGTTAAAAGGGAGCGCCGAGCGAGAGAGAGTCAGGGCACTGAAGGCAAGAGATGCAAGGTTAAGAGCGTCAGAGAAGTCAAGATTGAGAGAGTCAGAGAGGTCAACATCGCACGGCGCTAACACTCTAACAGAAGCAAAGCCTGTACCAACTCCCTCGCAATCTTCTGGGTGCGCGCACGAAGACACTCACGCGCATCGAGATTGGTTTGAGGTTTGAGGTTTGAGGTTTGATTTTGCGGGTACTGGACGCCTTTTGGCGCCGGGGGGCCACCTGGTTGGGCCAGGTGATATCCTCCCCACCGGATCCTAGTGGGGGGCCCTCCAAGACGCACCTCCTGCCTGGTGGCGGAGTCCCCCGGGTTCACAGGGCTTGGAGCCCCGTCCTTCCCCGGCTTCCCTGTTTCGCCACTCCCCGGTCAGTGCATCAATTCGCAGCCGTGGCTGCGGGCGCTTACCCACTGCGTCGCCCCCCTAATGCGTGGTCCCCCGGGGCGCCGGCGCCGCCGGGCCCGTGCTACTGGCTTGTCGCCAGTGGGACCCCCTTGGGCTGGCGCGGAGGCTGCCTAGCCTAGGGGTTGGGGCGCGGCGCAATGCGCCACTACTGCCTTGGCGGGTGCAGTGCCCCGTCTGTGTGTGCGCTGCGCTCGCGGCCGGTTCGGGGGGTTCGGGCCGGTACCTGGTGTTGTGTGTCTCTCGTTTCCCCCTTCCCGCCCAGCGTGTCCCGCGCTGCGTGTGGCGGGCCGTCCCGTCCGGGTGTCCCTTACCCTCGCTCGCTGGTACGCCATTCCACGCGGTATGTGCGTTTCGCGTGCACGGTCCGATTGCCCTTCTGGTAGTCCCCGCATGCCCTTTACGTGTGTGTGCGCTCGCGCTCCCGCGCCGTCCGCTCTCCCCCCCCCCTGGGTCGTGTGGCCTGCGCACCTCGCTTGGTCCCGGCACTGGGCGCTGGTAGGGCCGTTTCACGTGGTCCGTGCCCCTCCGCGTGTCCTGCCCTGGTCCCTTGCTCCGTCTGGCGTGCTTGGGGGGGGCCGTCCGGTCCCGGTTCCCCCCTACTTGGCTTGGGGTTGTGGGGGTGGCCGTAGGGCGTCCCCGGGGGGGGTGCCATCTCCTGTTGCGAGGGGCGTCTGGGGTCAGGCGCTCCCCCTCCCCTGACTGCCCGCCCACTGGCCGGGCTGTTGGGGTCTGCGATCCACGTGTTGTGGGCGCGGGCGTGCGGGTGTGGGGGCCCTTCTCTGTCCCCTCGGCCCGCACGCCCTGTGGGGGCTGCGCGCCGCGGGGCGGGTCCGTGGCGTTCGTGTGCCGGGGGGCGGGCTGGGGCGGGGGGGGGCCGTGCGCCGTACCCCCCGTTTGTGCGGCCGGGGGGGGGCCGGTAGGGCGGGGGGTCGCTCTGCCTCGTTCCGTCCCTCTGCCTTCCCTGGGCAGGCAACAAAGCGGGTGTCACTGGCGTCGTGCTGTCCATGGGGGGCGTGGCCCCCCATACCACTCCGGTTCGTGCTCACCCGCCTTCTTTGGGCGCGATCTGCGCGGCGGCCTGCCGCGTTGGCGCGGGCTCGCTTGTTCTCCGCGGCCCCTGTGGGAGCCGGCGGCTGGGGCGGGGGGGCGGGTCGCGCTCCGGCTCCTCTCTCAGGCGGGGGGGGGACCATCCCCCCTGCCTCGGGGGGTGGGGGCCGGGGCCCCCGCGGCTTGCGTGCCGGTAGGGGGCTTGGGGGGGGAGGGGTCGCGCCGCGGCCTCCCTGCTCCCCTTCTGGGTGGCGGCCTGCGGTACTCAATCCTGGCCCCCCTCGTGTCATCGGTGCACTCCCTTCCGTCGTGCGCGTGCGGTTGGGGTCGCGGTGCCGCCCCGGGGCGGGGGGGGGGGTGAGGGGCGGCCCGTGGACCGCTCCCCCGGGGGCCCCTGCAGACCTGAACCCCCCCTTTGCCCTCCCTGAGTGGGCTGTGGTCACGAGAGGGTCATGTGGGGCGCGGCCCCCATACTGTACTGGTGCGCGCGTTGCTCCAGCACGCTGGTGTGGGCTCGCCCTGCAGCCACGACCCCCGCGGGAGCAGGTCCAGCCGCATCCCCCCCCCCCCCCGCGTCGCGGTCCCTTCGGGGGGGGGGGGGGCGTCCCCTCGGCTCCGGGGGGGCGGAGGGCCGCTCCTGTGGCTCCCAAGCTTTGGGGGGGTGCGGGGGGGGGGGTGGGGGGGCCGCCCCCCCGCCCCCCCGCTCCTGTCGGGCGTCGGCCTGCCTTCCGTTGTCCCCGGCGTGCCCCCCCGGGGTATACTCGCGCCGTGGGGGTTGCCGGGCGGCCGCGGGCATCGGGCGCGGTCCGGTCGGCCGCCGACGGGTTAGTGCGGGGGGGGGGGGGGGGGGAGGGAGGGGGGGGGGGGGAACCCCCCCGCCCTGGTTCTCGCCCCCGTCTTCCCTGGGCCGGCCTCTGAAAAGGCCGCTCCGTTTGCGCCGTCCTAGGCGCCGCGGGTCCGCCGTCGGCCGGGAGCAGGCAGGGCGTGTGGGCGCCTGCCTCGGCCGTGGTGCCCATGCACCCCGGGTGCAGCGGCCTCTTCGCGGGGGGTGCGGGGCCGCCGTTTCGTCGGTCTGCCTCCGTCCGCTCTTGGGCCTGAGTGGGAGGGGGGGGGGGAGTGGGGGGGGCCCTCTGGTCCCCTGGCGCCGCCTCCTGATGGCCGGGGGGGGGGGCGGCTTGGCGGTCCCGGCTCCGGGGGCCAGCCATCGGCTGGGGGGTCGCACCCTTCCCCCGCCCCTCTCTACCTAGAGCCGGACCCTCGTGCAGGCCTTCGCTGGGGCCCCTCATCCCCCCGGCCGTCGTCGCGCGGCGCTGACCGGCCGGGGGCAGCCGTGAGGGTTAGCGGTCAGCGGTTAGCGGGTTGCGGGGCAGCAGGTTCCCCCCCGCGCTCGTTGCCTCCGCCCTCCCTCCCGCGGGAGGTGGCGCGCACTCCTGCGTCACGCCGTACCGTGGGGGGGGCGTGGGTCGGGGGGCCCAGCTCCCCCCCCCACTTTCTCGCGTCCGCCGTCTGGGCCGTCACCTGCGCCGCCGCTTGTGTGGGGGCTGGGGCTGTGGCGGCGGCGGGTTGCGCCGGCGGTAGCGCCAGTGGGCGAGGGCGCTGCGCAAGGCTCGGGGGAGCCAGTTGTTGGCGTCCGCATCCGTGATGCGGAGCACCGCTCCCCCTTCCAGGAAGGCCGGCCATGTCGGCTCCCTGTCGGGCCACGCCGCCCGGATCACTGACCTGAGGACCCTCTCATGGTCCTCCGGGGCTGCCCACCCCCCCGGGGGTACCTCTTCGTTTCCTCCGTCTCTCGAGAGGAGCACGGCATCAAAGGGCCGGTTCCTCAACCCCCTAGTGTTCCCGTGGTTGGCCCAGCACAACCACCCGTACACCTCCCCCACCAGGGGGAGGGCCTCCTCCCCCAGAGGGTCCGGGACCGTGCCCCAGTCCCGGTCCCAGGGCCGGGCCCCCTCCGCCCCTCGCGCCGGCTCCCCTCGCTGCCCCTGTGCCTGCGGCGCCGATGCCGCGCCCCGCCCCCCCTCCGCCGAGGCCATCCGCGCCGGCTCCGCTCTCGGCGCGGGGGGGGCTGGCTGGTGCTGGGTTCGTGGGGGTTGGGGGGGGACGAGCTCGCCGGCGTCAGGGTCGATGTTGTAGAGGTGGTGGTGGTGGTGGTGGTGGTGGTGGGTGTGGTGCGCCGGCATCTGTTGGATGCCGGGGGGGATGCACCTCACCGGCTGCACGTCCGGCTGCGGGGGCGCCCCGCTCCCCGCCCCCCTCCCTTCGGCCCGCCCTCCCCCCCGGGCTCCAATGCCCCGTCCCTTGTCCTGTCCCTTGGGGCCCGCGGCGCCCTTGCCCTTGCCCTTGGGCCCCTTTACAGCCCCCTGCCCGTGCCGCGGGTCCCGCCCCCCGTCCCCCACGCCCTGGCCCGCGCGCTCGCCGACCGCCCCTCGCCCAGCCCCCTGCACCCGGGCTCCCTGCCCGCGCCCTTGCGCGCCCTTCCTGTGCCCTGGTCCCTCCCGGCCCCCTGCCCTGAGTCGCGCCGTCCGCTGCCTGCGCTCTGCCCCCTCCCCGCTGCTGGGCCCTTGCTCCCTGCCGCGCGTGCCCTGGCCTGCTCCTTGCGCGCGCTCCTGGGCACTTCCCCTGTCGCCTCCTGCCCCCCGCTCCGCGCTCCCGTGGCTGGCACGCAGCTCTGCCTGCGCGCCCTCCCCTCCTTCCTGGATCACGCGCCGGGCGTCCCGCTGTCTTTGCAGCTGCGGCAGCGTGACGCCCGGCGGCGAGCGCTCGGGCGCCGGGGGGCGGACGTGCCGCGCCTGCCCCGGGGGGACGGCTCGGGGGGGAATCGCTTTGGGGGGACTGGTGTGGGTGTGGGTGGGGTTGGCGTGGGCGCGGTGTGACCTGACGGGCAGTGCGAGGGCTTTCCTCAACGAGACCGCCCTCCTGGCCGTCCGTGCCCTGAACGGAGCGGGGGCCCCTACGCTGCTCCCGGCGATGCACCGGATCGTGAACGCCGTCCAGCCGGGGCTCATCAGCCCGGAGGCGGCCCTCTACGGGCACTGGATGGAGTTGCGCGAGTCCAACCGGTCGGGCCGGCCCCTGTCCATGGGGGATACCCTGCAGCTGACGGGAGCGGGTTCCGCCATGTCCCTCCGCAGCAGCGCCCCAGCCCTGCTGGGGGCCCTCAGGACGCGCTACCCCGGGGACGCGGCCCCGTACCTGAACCAGGCGCGGGCCACGTACCCGGGGGGAGTGTCCGAGCTGGATGCGGCGCTCCACCTTCTACACCCACCGGACGAGGACCTGGAGGTGGGCGAGATCACGGTGTTCGTGGAAGGCGCGGAGGAGGCGTCCGCCCGCCCCCGGCCGACCAACCCGGTGTACGACGGCACCAGGCCTACCCCCCCGTACGCCATCGTATGCGAGGCGTTCCCCAGGTAGCCCACTTGGTGCCCCGCCCTCCCGCCGGCGACGCACGCGCCCCGCGGCTGGGCTAACCCAAACCTGTCCCCCCCCTCTCCAGAACCAGGGGTGCCCACCACAGGGGGCAGGTCCTCTGGCAAGAGTGCACTGGCACTCCCCTGCTCCTCCTCGTCGTCGCGACCCGCGGGGACCCGGGGCGGGTCCTGGGGATCACCCCCACCCAGCTCTATGGGGCAGCACCCGTACCCCGCCCCCCCCTCCCGGCGCCCGCGGCGCGGGACGGAGTACACACTTCCTGCGAACATAGGAGGTCACCGCCGTTACGGGGGTCCACCTAGTGCGGCTCCCCCCGACACCACCCGACGACCCCCGGGGGCCCAGGGCCCTGGGCCCCGCCCCAGACTGGGAGCTGTGGCGCGACGCGTGGGCCGCGTGGCTCCCCCGCTTTCCCTCCCAATGCCGATGGATGGCCGCCGGCCCCCGGCCGTGCGGGGCTGACGCCACAGCCGACCCCCCACCCCCTCCCCCCCTCCCCCCCGCGGAGCACCGCACGGCACTGCCCACGGCACGGCACTGATGCACCAGGAGGTAGTGGGAAGGGCGCGCCTGCCACCACGCATGCCTACCAGGAAAACAGTGATGGCAGACTCCGATGGCTCCCCCCAGCGGGACGACCGCCACCACCGCAGGTCCCGCTCCTGCTCCCCCTCCTCCCCGGAGTGGACGGGGAAGACCCTCGCGGAGCGCGAGGAGCGGAGGCTGGCGGAGGCGGCGGTGCTGGTCGGGCCGCCTCCGCCGGCCCAGGAGCCTGAGCCAGCCGAGGTGACCGCCCCCGCCGCCCAAGCAGCAAGCCCTGCCGCCCTGCCCCGGGAGGGGGCCCCAGACGCGCAGGAAGCGGAGACAGCAGCCCCAGCGAGCCACGCCGCGGCCCCGACCGCGGCCCCCAACACGCCGCCGACATGGGGGGTAGCCCCGGCGCAGGAACCGGGCGCATCGCCGAGGGCTGCCGCAGCCGCAGAGGAGAGCGAGGAGGGCGCGCGAGGGGTTGCGACCGCGGCCCCGGCGGGCCGCGCCACCGCCTCGGCCGGCCACGCCGGGACCCCCAGCACGCCGCGGAAGCGGGGGACGGACCCCGCACGGGCCAGGGGCGCCTTGCCGGCGGCCGCCGCAGCAGCATCAGTGGGCAGGGAGAGCGCGAAGTACCGCGCCCACGCCAACCCCACCCACACCCACACCAGTCCCCCCAAAGCGATTCCCCCCCGAGCCGTCCCCCCGGGGCAGGCGCGGCACGTCCGCCCCCCGGCGCCCGAGCGCTCGCCGCCGGGCGTCACGCTGCCTCGCATACGATGGCGTACGGGGGGGTAGGCCTGGTGCCGTCGTACACCGGGTTGGTCGGCCGGGGGCGGGCGGACGCCTCCTCCGCGCCTTCCACGAACACCGTGATCTCGCCCACCTCCAGGTCCTCGTCCGGTGGGTGTAGAAGGTGGAGCGCCGCATCCAGCTCGGACACTCCCCCCGGGTACGTGGCCCGCGCCTGGTTCAGGTACGGGGCCGCGTCCCCGGGGTAGCGCGTCCTGAGGGCCCCCAGCAGGGCTGGGGCGCTGCTGCGGAGGGACATGGCGGAACCCGCTCCCGTCAGCTGCAGGGTATCCCCCATGGACAGGGGCCGGCCCGACCGGTTGGACTCGCGCAACTCCATCCAGTGCCCGTAGAGGGCCGCCTCCGGGCTGATGAGCCCCGGCTGGACGGCGTCCACGATCCGGTGCATCGCCGGGAGCAGCGTAGGGGCCCCCGCTCCGTTCAGGGCACGGACGGCCAGGAGGGCGGTCTCGTTGAGGAAAGCCCTCGCACTGCCCGTCAGGTCACACCGTGCGGCAGCGTGCACCTCGTGCGCCTCCGCCACCGCGCCGGTCACCAGGCCCCGGACGGCCGCCTCCTGCGCTTTGCGGCGGGCCCTGGTGTGTCCCGGCCCATCCCCCCGTCGGCGTGGCATGGTACTGCGGGCTCTGCAAAGGGCGGCGGCGGGTGGGGGTCAGGGCGCGAAAACGTGCGACAGGTCCGCAACGGATGTGGGGGCCCGCAGGTGCACGTGGATCCACAGAACCGCAGCGCCCGCGGGGCCCGCGCGTTCGTGTGAGGGGGTGTGTGCCCCCTCGATGCGCCGGTGCAGGGCCTCCTCCTCTGTGCGCCTGCGCGGGCCTGCGGGAGGTTCGGACCAGGGGCGGGCGGCCACCTGGGCGCACCGCGCGCACCTGTTGGCGCCTGTCGATGCTGCGGAGGACACCGTGTCACATTCCCCGCAGAGCCGGCAGGTGTGTGGGAGGTGGGAGGTTGGTGACCAAGGGTCGAGATGGCGGAGCCAGAGGTTGTCCCACTTCTGTCGGAGGGGGTCCCGGATCTCCAGCAGGCGGGCGCGGACGCGGCGCCGGTAGTCCCTGCCAAGCGTCTTCCGTTGGACCCCCCGCCACGTGTCATCGGGGAGGATCCCGTGGTCGTGGAAGGCGGCGATGAGGTCGTCCCACGCCGGGCGGGGGTGCCCCTGGGGGGGGATTGCCATGTACACGTGGCGCCCGGTGAGGTGGGGCGTCAGCGCATCCCATCGGCACCCGTTCGCGGTTTCTCGGTGGAGGAGGGCCAGCAGGGTGTCGTCCGCGACTGCCTCCCATCCCACTCGCAGCCCTTCGCAGCCGTCCAGCCCCTGGCGCAGCGCTGCTGCAATGTCGGTGGGGAGCATGAGGAGCAAGGGCCCCTGGGTGTTGCCCAGCCGGGACAGGGCGTCGTCGTATACCAGCCCTCCAGCTTTGAAGTGCGCCACGGCGAGCTGGGCGGCCCCGTCCTCGGGGGGGTGCCACCAGACGGTGGCCGCGGCGTGTCCCCACGTGCGTATCTCCGTAGCCCGGAGTACGTTGGCGGAGTGAGGGACGATGCGGGGGGGGAGGGGTGTCCTGACGAGTGAGGACACGTCCCCAGTCCATCCCCTTTGCGGCCCCGGGGCCGCTTGCAGCCATTCCCCCGTCGCCGCGTCCCACGGGTGGTCAGGTCCGGCCCCGCGGATCACGGTGGGTCTCGGCCGGGTGTCCGGCCCCCATTCCTTGAGCGGGATGGCGGCGTATCGTTGCGCAGGGGTCTCCGGGGCGCGCGTGGTGGCGCACCACCGGCCCCACTCGCGCGCCCATTCCTCACGCACGATTCGCGCCTCCCACGCGGTCATGGAGCCGCGCCTGATGATCCACGGTGGGAAGAGGGCGTCTTGTAGGTGCTTCGGGAACCCCCCCGGCAGGTCCTGGTACGGGTGGGGGCCCTCTTGGGGCGGGCACTCCAGAGTGCCATTCACAGCACGGAGGGAGGCTACGAAGTCCTTGTCAGGGCGCGGGGGAGGGGGAGGGTGGTCGCCCTCCGCCGCAGTGAGCCATCGGTGTGCCCGGGCCGCGGCGCTTTGGGGCTCGCGGAGGAGTTGCTCCAGCCGGTGGTTGCGAAGCTCCCATGCGAAGTCCCCCAGCCGGAGCATGTGGTGGAAGGAAATCGTCCACAGAGGTCCCTCCCGGCGGGTCGTAGCGGGCTATGGCGCGGAGCTGCGCCTCCGCGTCCTCGGGCACCAGTCCGGAGCAGAAGACTTCCGTCCATGTGGCGCCTGCGGAGCGCCACGAGGCCACCCACAGGGCTTTGTCCCCGGGTGGAAGGTGGCGGGCCGCCTCGTGTACCGCCTGGCGGTAGTGGGGCCAGAGGAGCTGTGAGTGGGCGCACCCCACGTGCATGTGCACCGGGGTCTCCTCCGGGCTGCCGCATAGGAGGCACGGTTGTGGGACGACGGCGACGCCGGAGAGCCGCTCCTTACGGACGCGGAGCCTGCGCTGCACCGGCGTCTGGCCGTCTCGGGCCCGCAGCGCCCGGCGGTTGGTGGCCGTCGCGGTGAGGTCCCGGGCGTGGACATCGGCTGTGGCGTGGGCCGCGCCCAAAGGTGTGTGTCCCCGGTGCGTCAGCGCATGGTCCGTCTGCGCCCGCTGCGCGACCTCGCCGAGCACCCGCATCGTGGGGGGCGGTAGATCGAGATGGCCGTCACGGCCGGCGACAATGAGCTGGGCGTGGCCAGGGTCCGGGGGCGTGTTCTGCAGGACGGTGTCCTGGGACGCCACCCAGTCCGCTTTGTGCAGTAGGGCGTCACTGTGGTGCGAGGTGGCTCGGTAGGTAGGTAGGTAGGTAGGTAGGTATCTTCGGGAGCTCGGGATGCCTCCTTTGACTATGCAGGAAGAAGGTCTTACCAAGGGGACGTCCTGTCCCTCCCACTGCCCTATATGAGGTGCCTCTTGAGCCGCTCCCCCATGTGCTTGGGAAGGCCTGGGACGCCGCCCAGTCCGCCTTTTGCAGTAGGGCGTCACTGTGGTGCGAGGTGGCTCGGACGTACCAGAACGGGTGCCCGGCGTGTTGCCCTCGCGCGCACAGTCTGTCCCGGAGCCACCGCAGGGGCATCTGGTTGACCACCTTCGCTGCGCCCGCGGGGACCCCCGTGGTCCGCTCGCGATCTGCGTGCCGCAGGAGGTGGAGGATGACTTCGGCGTCCACCGTGTGGACCCATGGTCGGTGGGCACCGTATTGTAGGGGGAGGGAGGCGGCCACCCCCTCCCCGTCGGGCACCGTGCCCGAGATGGCCACCGCCCACGTGCGGGTGAGGTCGGCGGCGAGAGCGACGCTGGTGGCGTGTTTGCAGGGTCCGCCCCCGGACGCGTCAGAAGAGGTGTGGCCCCAGGCCTCCGGGATCCAGTAGTACCCGGTGGGGCTGAGCCACCCCGCGTTGAGGTCGGCGGAGTGCCACCGGACGTCGGGGTGGCTGGGGGTCAGTTGGTCCACGCTCAGCGCCCTGGTGTCGCCGGGGCTGATCGCCGGGTGGTCGTGCAGCCAGATATCCGCTCCGGCGATCGTGCTTGTCCAGGACCGAAGTGCCGTCACATGTTCCTTGAGCCACGCCGGGCCTCCGCGCTGGTGCACCACCAGGTGCCCCGTGTCCTGCAGCTGGTCCTCCAGCGCGTGCACTGCCATGCGTAGGTCGTGCGGCACCCCCGTAGCTACCAGCAGGGCGGTGCCACGGGGGAGCCCACGGGGTTTGGGCTGGCGTGCCCCCACCTGCACTATTACCCACTCGGCCCGGAGCTGCGCTTGCCCCGTCGCTTGGGTGCATTGGTCGTCCGTGGTCACCAACCACAACGGCGTCGGCGCGTGGGGCCCGGGGCGCAGGGGCTGAGGCCATGCCACGTCCGCGTTAGGCTCTTATTGCTCGCTTTCCGCGAGTACGTCGCGGAGGATGTACATGAGGGCTGCCGGCGGGTGGTACGCAGCCCCCTGCGTGGGGAAGGATAGGCCGCCCCGGCGGCGGTAGCCCCCGACGTGGAGATGCAGGCCGTCCTGGGTCACCCGTGGGCCGGTGTGGGCGTCCTGCTTAGCCCTCGTGGGGTGGACGAGTCTCAGGCGGGGGTCCCGCGTGCCGGTGGTGTGGAAGAGGTGGACCAAGGCGTCCCGCCACCCGGGGTGGTTGGTGGGCTCCTGCTCACGGCGGCAATAGTGGAGGTGTTCATCGGCGCATTGGTTGAGGCATTCCCGCACCGCCGTCGGCCACGGGTCGTCGTTGTCGGGGAAGGGGTGGCGTGGCCCGTGGTGCCCATGCCACGGCGTTGTGTGCGGCACCGTCAGGCGGCACGTGTCGCGGTGCCGCAGCTTGGCGTTGCGCAGCGTGACGATGTTGCCCGGCGGGGACTGTAGTTGGACATGGGCCGCCCTGGGGCACGCGATGGGGTTGTACAGCCCCACTCCCAGGGCGGCCAGGGCCCGGTGTATGCGGTGGACCCAGTCGCCCCCCGCTAGAGTTGCAAACTCCGGGACGGGGCAGTGCACCTCGGGACGTATTCCGTGCGCGCCGGCTATTTCCCAGAACATCTTGGTGACCTCGGCGCGCACGGAGGTTGAGCGGTGGTGGACGAGTGTACCCACGAGGGCCACCGCGGCCTGCTGGCACCGCGTTGGCACCCGTGTGAGCCCCAGGGTCCGGTCATCCTGCAGGCTTTTTCATGTATTTTATGCTCTAAAGACGTGTGCATATTTTTGGGTCGTTTGTTTAGCCTTTTATGCCATGTACCTACAATCAATGGTGGACTTTCATCAGCAAGTTTGATCCTGAATTTTTGCTTTGTGCTAGGGTGTAAGGCAGAAATCTTTCTGGTAGCGGAGGCCGGAGTTGTAGCAACTCCAGGACCCTGCCTGGCCGATTTTCGAAAATCGAAAAATCTGAGATTTTCATCATCTCAATCATCATCACATTTCATCAACCCCAGGCTAGCCCTCTAGTTCTACAACCCAGCTGTTTTACATGGCACCACCCAAAGGTTCAAAGGCAAAAAGGCGAGAAGATAAGACACTCAGAAGGGTACGTTTGCGTTCAGGGATAAGGTCAAAAGGGAGCGCCGAGCGAGAGAGAGTCAGGGCACTGAAGGCAAGGGATGCAAGGTTAAGAGCGTCAGAGAAGTCAAGATTGAGAGAGTCAGAGAGGTCAACATCGCACGGCGCTAACACTCTAACAGAAGCAAAGCCTGTACCAACTCCCTCGCAATCTTCTGGGTGCGCGCACGAAGACACTCACGCGCATCGAGAGAGGGTAAGGCTCGCGCCCCAAGCATATCCTATGCGCAGGACAAGGCCTGCGCGCGAAACCAGGATACCATTCGAGACTGATCCGGCGCGCGAAGCAAGACCCATGCGTGAAGCAATGCAGGTGCCAGAGACTGGTTATGCGAACGAAGAGTGGACCACACGGACATGCGAGGCTGGTCTTTCGCGCGCAAGTGGACAAACACGCGAAGTTGATGCAGAGTCCGAATGGTTAGAAGATCTTGCAGAACACCTGAAAACAATGGGCAAAGACAAGGTGTTGAGGGACCTGTTGGCGTGCGACGACAAGAAGGAGAGCGTGCAGCAGTCACACGCGCGCACTTCAGATTGTTGCATAGTGCTGCGCATTACATAATGTAGATAAATGAAAGACGCTCAGATTGTGTGTGTTTGTATGTTACAATTATCGAGATATCATGATTGTTTTATTATCATGTTATTCAGGGACTATGAAAGGTCTTAGGACAAAATCAGAACTGCGTCCCTGATTTGAAGGATTCGTGTTGTGCTCTTGCCTGCTACAATTTTGTCCTAGCTGGGAATTTTTTCGGACATCGTTGAGATTGAGGTTGCGAAGAATTGTGGCCGCTGTGGAGAAGTTTAAAGCAGCAGAGCAGGACGCAGAGATCTGCATTTACGTCCGAAGTTCGGGAACCAATTTTTTCCCCCTTTCACCGAATATATGCACAGGGCAGTGCTACAACCCGCCGAAGAGGACAAGTTGAGGAACGTTCTGCGCAGCCTGAGCACTGAGGACAGTTGGGGTGCCTCCGACGTTGGGTGCACCAAAAAACCAGTATGCCGTACCGTGAGTCTGGGCGTCGGGCACGTGGCGTGCGAGTGCTACAGGTACTGAGGCAGACTGGCAGCGCCACAGCGAGTCACGCTGAAGGGAGCATGCCAAGGATATGCGGCGATGAGGCCACCACAGCATGCAGCGAAGATGTAGCGAGGCCAACGCTCGTGAGAAGGCGCAAAGACAGGAGTCCAACGACAATGAAGGAGTTTGCGAAAGGGAGCCATCGTTTCGGGGGAGCGCCGGCGAGGGAGTACAACGTTAGAGTGCTGGAGGACAACTCCATCGAAGCAGCGCAAAACAAAGAACAACGCGCGACAGGTTTGCGTATTGGAGGTCGCAGAAGAAAGACGACGGCGCACATGAGAGAAGTCAATAAGGAGCAAACCTAAACGTTGACTGTGTCTGTCTTTGCTTGTGTGTGCACGCATGCTGAATAGCTGTCTTCGTTACTTTTGTCTGAGTTTTTTTTTCTCTCAAGTGCTGTATATTGAGTCAGATGCAGCTCAAAAATGAGCTGAATGTCAAAATGACTTTTGCGTTGAGGACCAGTTTTGGTCCGAAAAGCACAGTTTTGTGCTGAATAGGTTGCACGAACATGCACCTTCGCCTTTGTTTTGGACAACTCTGTTGTATGTTTGATTTTTGATTTCACTGGTTTGTTGCTATGGCTGTTGTTGCCATTTTCGTGTTGAGTTGGTGGCTTTTGTGTTGGTTTGATGCCGTATGGCAGATGGAGGTTTGAAGACTGGCAGGCAGCACAGCCTATGTTTCTTACCTGTGCTCTGCCAAACGTTGAAGCCTGTCAATTGGACAGTGCTGTTTTGGTAAGGGTAAGAGGCCTGCAGCCATGGTGTGGCTTAGCAGGAGATTGGTATTTGCAGGTACTTCTATTTTTTCTGCCTACGCCCGTCCACCCACACCCGCACTAGGAAAGTGTTGAAGGGTGTTGGAGGGTTTGGACACCTGGGCAGGGGCCCAGTTGGGTGTGTTGTGTGGGGTGCACAACACGTGGACTGGGGACATTTGTTTTTGTAACCCCCCCACTGCAGGAGGTCTGTAGCCTTGGTCAGATAAAGGGGTAGGCCACCCAAAGAATGGGCAGGGCCCTACTAAAGGCCAACACAACTGTTGCCCCCCCCTTTGCGATGTCTAACCTGCCCAATGCACCATTGTTTCTGCTCTTATGTCACAGGTCAAATCAGTTGAAATTAGTCGAAAATACAAGACGTCTGCCCCACAAGGCTGCAGCACCTTAGCTTAAGGGTTTAGAACCCAATGGGCAGTGGTTTCAACAAACATCATTGCCTTGGTTGTGCTGCTTGTTTGCCTGTGGTTGCGGCTGAGATGCGAAAATTTTGGAATTTTTTTTTGCTGAGAGAAACAGCAAATTTTGCACGCATGCTTGCATTGCAGCATGTTTTGACCTGAGGCAAGACAGTATCAGTTTTGTTTTGGTTATCAAAGCTTTGGGGTGTGACTGCCACTCCTTTATATGACAAACAAACTGTGGCTCAGCCCAATGGTACAAGGGTATCAGTGAGCTTGGGAGGGGAGTGCAGCAGTCACACGCGCGCACTTCAGATTGTTGCATAGTGCTGCGCATTACATAATGTAGATAAATGAAAGACGCTCAGATTGTGTGTGTTTGTATGTTACAATTATCGACATATCATGATTGTTTTATTATCATGTTATTCAGGGACTATGAAAGGTCTTAGGACAAAATCAGAACTGCGTCCCTGATTTGAAGGATTGGTGTTGTGCTCTGGCCTGCTACAGAGCGACGAGTTGCACGATCTACATGAGTACGAACTACCACCTCGCGCTACTGAGATTTGGGGTTTGAGGTTTGATTTTGCGGGTACTAGACGCCTTTCGGCCCCAGGGGGCCACCTGGTTGGGCCAGGTGATATCCTCCCCACCGGGTCCTAGTGGGGGGCCCTCCAAGACGCACCTCCTGCCTGGTGGCGGAGTCCCCCGGGTTCACAGAATTCGGAGCCCCGTCCCTCCCCGGCTTCCCCATTTCGCCACTCCCCGGTCAGTGCATCAATTCGCAGCCGTGGCTGCAGGCGCTTACCCACCGCGTCGCCCCCCTAATGTGTGGTCGCCCGGGGCGCCGGCGCTGCCGGGCCCGTGCTACTGGCTTGTCGCCAGTCGGACCCCCTTGAGCTGGCGCTGAGGCTGCCTAGCCTAGGGGCTGGGGCGTGGCGCAATGCGCCACTACTGCCTTGGCGGGTGCAGTGCCCCGTCCGTGTGTGCGCGGCGCTCGCGGCCGGTTCGGGGGGCTCGGGCCGGTAACTGGTGTTGTGTCTCTCCCGTTTCCCCCTTGACACCCCGCGTGTCCCGTGCTGCCTGGGGCGGGCCGTCACGTCCGGGTGTCCCTTACCCTCGCTTGCTGGTACGCCATTTGACGCGGTCTGTGCGTTCCGCGAGCTCGGTCCGGTTGCCCTTCTGGTAGTCCCCGCGTGCCCTTTGCGTGTGTGTGCGCTCGCGCTCCAGGTGCGTCCGCTCCCCCCCCCGCTGGGGGGTGTGGCGTGCGCACCTCGCGCGGTCCCAGCACTGGGCGCTGGTAAGGCCGTTTCACGTGGTCCGTGCCCCTCCGCGTGTCCTGCCCCGGTCCCTTGCAACGTCTGGCGTGCTTGGGGGGGGGCGGTCCGGTCCCGGTTCCCCCCTACCTGGCGTGGCCTGCACGCCCTGTGGGGGCTGCGTGCCGCGGGGGTGGTGGGGGGCCGTCCCCGGGGGGGGCTGGCCTTCCACCATTGTGAGGGGCGTCTGCTGTCAGGCCCTGTTTCTCCCCCGGCCGCCCGTCCTCTGGAGCGGGCAGCCAGGGTTCCGCGAAACCGTGTGACCCGGGTGCGGTCGGTGCGGGCGTGAGGACCCAGCACCGGCCCCAGAGCGTGCGCCCTTGTGGGCCGGCGTTGCTCGCTGTGGGGGTGGCGGAAGGGCGTCCCCGGGGGGGGTGCCTTCCACCATTGTGAGGGGCGTCTGAGGTCAGGCGCTGTCCCTCCCCCGACTGCCCGCCCACTGGGCGGGCTGTTGGGGTCCGCCACCCACGTACTGTGGGCGCGGGTGTGTGGGTGTGGGGGCCCAACACTGTCCCCCTGGCTTGCATGCCCTGGGGGGGCTGCGTGCCGCGGGGGTGGTTAGGGGGGCGTCCCCGGGGGGGCTGGCCTGCCACCGTTGTGAGGGGCGCCTGGTGTCAGGCGCTGTCGCTCCCCCGGCCGCCCGTCCTCTGGAGCGTGCAGCCAGGGTTCCGCGACCGGTGTGTCCCGGGTGCGGTCGGTGCGGGCGTGGGGACCCAGCACCGGCCCCACAGCGTGCGCCCTTGCAGGCCGGCGTTGCTCGCTGTGGGGGTGGCGGAAGGGCGTCCCCGGGGGGGGTGCCTTCCACCTAGGGATGCAGGTTCGAATTCGCACGAATTCGGTCGAATTCGAATTCGCCCCGAATTCGCACGAATTCGTGGAACCCCTCGAATTCGAATTCGAACCTAAATTTTTCGAAATTTTCTGCAACCACCTAGAAGTTCACCCCTCCCAACCCGGTGGTCCGGTAGGCGGAGTCATCAGCCTTCGTGGTGGCCACATTGGCATGACATCATCGGAGTTTGTTTTTAATTGTAACAAGGGTATATGACATTATCGGAGTTTGTTCTTAATTGTGACGTCATCGATGATATTCATGACAAGAGTGAAAACATTTACAACCTTTGCAAAACCACAAATTTGTTTAGAAAATATCCAATGCATCAAAACTCTTTCATTTTTTTAGAAAATGTTTGTGAAATCGGAACACTACAATGCAAGGAAGGAGGACACTTTGAATGATGAAGGTCAAGTCATTTCTACCTATCATAATCTTCGCATCCTGGCAGGCATGAAAGTCACAAAGGAGGACAGGCGGCCGGAAGTGGCTGCCAGCGCTCTGGCGGTGAGCGCCTTCGCTGCGATCCGATCGCTGCCGCCTCTGGAGTGTAATTTCACACCTGTTTCATATTTATGATTTTTCCGGTTCATCATTCCACTGCCAGTCATTGTGGCAGTGCAGGACAGTCAAATCTGGACTTTTTCAAACCTCGTCATCAGGATTTCTCTGCGTGCAGGGCACCGTGAAGGGTAAGAAGGGTACCAGTGTGAAGCGTAGGCAAGGGAGAACACGTTTTGACTGTCAAAAGTGCAAGGGCCGGCGTTGCTCGCTGTGGGGGTGGCGGAAGGGCATCCCCGGGGGGGGTGCCTTCCACCATTGTGAGGGGCGTCTGAGGTCAGGCGCTGTACCTCCCCGGACTGCCCGCCCACTGGGCGGGCTGTTGGGGTCCGCCACCCACGTGCTGTGGGCGCGGGTGTGTTGGTGTGGGGGCCCAACACTGTTCCCTTGGCCTGCACGCCATGTGGGGGCTGCGTGCCGCGGGGGTGGTGGGGGGCCGTCCCCGGGGGGGGTTGGGCCGCCACCGTTGTGAGGGGCGTCTGGTGTCACGCGCTGTCCCTCCCCCGGCCGCCCTTCCTCTGGAGCGGGCAGCAAGGGTTCCGCGACCCGTGTGTCCCGGGTGCAGTCTGTGCGGGCGTGGTGACCCAGCACCGGCCCCACAGCGTGCGCCCTTGCGGGCGGGCGTTGCTCGCTGTGGGGTTGGCGGAAGCGCGTCCCCGGGGGGGTGCCTTCCACCATTATGAGGGGCGTCGGAGGTCAGGCGCTGTCCCTCCCCCGACTGCCCGGGCGGTGGGCGGGCTGTTGGGGTCCGCCACCCACGTGCTGTGGGCGCGGGTGTGTTGGTGTGGGGGCCCAACACTGTCCCATTGGCCTGCATGCTCTGTGGAGGCTGCGTGCCGCGGGGGTCGTGGGGGGCCGTCCCCGGGGGGGTGGCCTGCCACCGTTGCGAGGGGCATCTGGTGTCAGGCGCTGTCCCCCCCCCGGCCGCCCGTCCTCTGGACCTGGCGGCCGGGGCTCTGCGTCCCGTGTGTCCCGGGTGCGGTCGGTGCCGGCGTTGAGACCCAGCACCGGCCCCACAGCATGCGCCCTTGCGGGCCGGCGTTGCTCGCTGTGGGGGTGGCGGAAGGGCATCCCCGGGGGGGGTGCCTTCCACCATTGTGAGGGGCGTCTGAGGTCAGGCGCTGTACCTCCCCCGACTGCCCGCCCACTGGGCGGGCTGTTGGGGTCCGCCACCCACGTGCTGTGGGCGCGGGTGTGTGGGTGTGGGGGCCCAACACTGTCCCCTTGGCTTGCATGCCCTGTGGGGGCTGCGTGCCGCGGGGTTGGTGGGGAGGGCGTCCCCGGGGGGCCTGGCCTGCCACCGTTGTGAGGGGAGTCTGGTATCAGGCGCTGTCCCTCCCCCGGCCCCCCGTCCTCTGGAGCGGGCAGCCAGGGTTCCGCGACCCGTGTGTTCGGGGTGTGGTCGGTGCGGGCGTGGGGACCCAGCACCGTCCCCACAGCTTGAGGACCTGCAGGCCGGTGTAGCTCGCTGTGGGGGTGGCGGCAGGGCGTCCCCGGGGGGGGTGCCTTCCACCATTGTGAGGGGCGTCTGAGGTCAGGCGCTGCCCCTCCCCGACTGCCCGTCCAACAGGCGAGCTGTTGGGGTCCGGGACCCACGTGCCGTGGGCGCGGGTGTGTGGGTGTGGGGGCCCAACACTGTCCCCTTGGCTTGCATACCCCGTGGGCGCTGCGTGCCGCGGGGATGGTGGGGGGCCGTCCCCGGGGGGGGGCTGGCCTGCCACCGTTGTGAGGGGCGTCTGGTGTCAGACGCTGTCCCTCCCCCGGCTGCCCTTCCTCTGGAGCAGGCAGCCAGGGTTCTGCGACCCGTGTGTCCCGGATGCGGTCGGTGCCGGCGTGGGGACCCAGCACCGGCCCCACAGCGTGCGCCCTTGCGGGCCAGCGTTGCTCGCTGTGGGGGTGGCGGAAGGGCGTTCCCCGGGGGGTGCCTTCCACCATTGTGAGGGGCGTCTGAGGTCAGGCGCTGTCCCTCCCCCGACTGCCCGCCCACTGGGCGGGCTGTCGGGGTCCGCCAGCCACGTGCTGTGGGCGCGGGTGTGTGGGTGTGGGGGCCCAACACTGTCCCCTTGGCCTGCATGCCCTGTGGGGGCTGCGTGCCGCGGGGGTGGTGGGGGGCCGTCCCCGGGTGGGGTTGGGCCGCCACCGTTGTGAGGGCCGTCTGGTGTTAGGCGCTGTCCCTCCCCCAGCCGCCCGTCCTCAGGAGCGGGCAGCTGGGGTTCCGCAACCCGTGTGTCCCGGCTGCGGTCGGTGCGGGCGTGGGGACCCAGCACCAGCCCCACAGCGTGCGCCCTTGCGGGCCGGCGTTGCTTGCTTGGGGGTTGGCGGAAGGGCGTCCTCGGGGGGGGTGCCTTCCACCATTGTGAGGGGCGTCTGAGGTCAGGCGCTGTCCCTCCCCCGACTGCCCGCCCACTGGGCGGGCTGTTGGGACCCGCCACCCACGTGCTGTGGGCGCGGGTGTGTGGTTGTGGGGGCCCAACACTGTCCCCTTGGCTTGCATGCCCTGTGGGGGCTGCGTGCTGCGGCAGTGGTGGGGGGCCGTCCCCGGGGGGGGTGGCCTGCCACCGTTGCCAGGGGCGTCTGGTGTCAGGCGCTATCCCTCCCCCGGCCCCCCGTCCTCTGGAGCGGGCGGCCGGGGCTCCGCGACCCGTGTGTCCCGGGTGCGGTCGGTGCGGGCGTGGGGACCCAGCACCGGCCCCACAGCGTGCGCCCTTGCGGGCCGGCATTGCTCGCTGTCTGGGTGGCGGAAGGGCGTCCCTGGGGGGGGTGCCTTCCACCATTGTGAGGGGCCTCTGAGGTCAGGCGCTGTCCCTCCCCCGGCCGCCCTTCCTCTGCAGCGGGCAGCCGGGGCTCTGCGACCCGTGTGTCCCGGGTGCGGTCGGTGCGGGCGTGGGGACCCTGCCCTGGCCCCAAAGCGTGCGCCCTTGTGGGCCGGCGTTGCTCGCTGTGGGGGTGGCAGAAGGGCGTCCCCGGGGGGCGTGCCTTGCGCTGTTGTGAGGGGCGTCTGTGGTCAGGCGCTCCCCCTCCCCCGACTGCCCGCCCTCTGTGCGTGCTGTTGGGGTCCGTCACCCACATGCCGCTGGCGCGGGTGTGTTGGTGTGGGGTCCTAATGACCCTCCTGTGAAGAAGACAAGAGAACACAGCGCTGCTAAGCAACTGCGGCCTAACAGGGACGCCACGACACGTTTCCCTGCTAGGGCTTGGAGGGGAAGGGCGCACAGGTGGCGTGCACAGCGCGGATGTCGATGGAGTCGAACTGCCCTCGCCACTCCTGGCTGAGGTGCAGTCAATTGATTGTGTGATCAGCGCCGTATATTTTAGCACGGCTCAAGGGACTGCACCAGTTCACCCTGACCCTACGACCTGTACAACAGAGGCCAATGGACTGGGTTCAAGACAGAGGAACCAAGACACACTCCACGTATTATACGCTTCTTAGTGTGCCCTATAATACACTGTTCCTGAACCCAGTTGCAAGCAAGCAAGCTTAAGGACTTCGCCCGTTCCCTTATGGAACGTAGGGCGAGGCCCTGGGTACCCTGGCAAGGGTTCATACCGCGTGCACAGCGCGTGGCCTACTGTCAATCCCTTTAATGCATCGTGTGCACGCATGCAGGGAAGGGAGGCGAGATCTGTACCACTGTAACCACACTGACTCAACCAGAAGTTGAGCTCCTCCTGGGCTTACCTACCTTACTCACCATGCACCGTGTGAATGCCGAAGTGAAGCGAACGCAAAACAAACCTAAGCGTTTAAACAACCCTATTGCGAGTTATAAACAACCCTAAGCGGTTAATTACATCGTGTGGCTTGCACGATTCTTCCTGTTGTGCCTGTTTTGTCATCTGCGATAAGGAGAACAGGGAATGGCGAATGAGAGACGACAGCACGACGCAAATTAAGCCTAAGCGTCTAAGACAACCCTACTTTAACGCACAAACGACGCAAACACGAGCACACACTTCTCCTTTGGACCTGTGAAGAGAAGGGAAGGTGGGTGCATGCACAAGGAAGCGTGGCAACGTGTGTATGTCGGAATCCGGCACACGACGCTATGCATAAGTGTGTATGTTCTAATCAGTGCAACAAAAAGGGTGGTTGTGCTGTAAGAGCAGTTGTCACATGTTGCCCCGCATTGCTCCGCAGGGCAGGACCGTTAGCTCCCCGTGACATCCACTCCCTGGCCAAAGGCCATTTGTTTTTTCTGGTCTCGGTTGGTGGCGCAGGCCGGGCGCTCGTTGCTTCTCTCGTGTGCGCGGCGTGGCACGACATGGTAACATACTTGCGCTCTTGGTGGCGGTGTGTGGCTCCCCCCTTGCCTACTACTCGTTTGCATGCGGCGGCATACCTTTTGTTCCCTATGCAAGCAGGTGGGTGTTGGTGCGGCACGCATGTTTGTTGTGTTTTTGCACTTCCGTGTTGTTCTTTCTCGTGGTTGTGTGTGGTTTCCCACGCGAGTGCCGCCCGTCATGCTTGGCGTCCTTCGTATTCCTCCATACCATTTTGCTTGCTCGCGGCGGTGGTGGTCTCCTTGCACGTGCGGCGGTATGCAAGGGCGGGCATACCTTTTGCTCCCTTTCGCCTCCTACGTAAGCGGGCGTGCGGGCAGGGGGGTGGGCACGTCTCGGTTACGCCTCGTGGTCACCTTTTACATTTGTTGGCGCCGTTGCCGTTCTTATCTCGTGTTTGTTGCGTCAGCAACTCACCAAGGTTGTTCTGAGACAAGTAGTCTACCACAACTGAGTTTAGGCGTCCTTCAGGTAGAACAAACGCGGAGAAGGGCTCCCATGTGGCCTCTTCGACTCCAAACCCTTCCCAGAGGGTGAGGAAGCGCCAACCCTGGCGATAGCGGTGGCGTAGGACAGACTTCACCAGGTAGAACCCCTCCTTAGCCATCTCCTGGGCGTTCATGTCGGGGAGGTCCCCCTCAACTTCCATAGGGCTGGCAGCCCCTTGTAGGTCTAGGGCAGCGATCTCCTCATCTTTCAGCTCCCACTCCTCCCCACATAAGTCTTCAGGATCATAGTAGCGCTTCAGGAGTTAGATGACCCCACTGAGACTGTTTCTTTTTGAGAACATGCCTATTTACATGAGCATTCAGTTATTAAGCTGAACTCTGGTAGTGAATTTCCTCCTGTAAACCAGATCCAGATCCAGATCCCAGAATGTACAGCATGATGCTGCTAATCCAAGATTGTCCTGCATGAACAGTGAAGATGAACAATAAATCAGAAGAACGATTGAAGATGATGGTGACAGGCAGATTCTCAGAGGTCTAATTGTTCATAATCAGATCATGATGCAGAAATGACATGATGGGTCATGATGGAGCACATGAATGGCTCCATGATGGCCAGTCCTACTGAGTGGGCAGTGCAAGAGATAAAGGTCAGAACTGAACTTTGGTGATAGTAAAAGGCCCAGAAACCACAGAAACATATATTTTTCATGTATTTTATGCTCTAAAGACGTGTGCATATTTTTGGGTCGTTTGTTTAGCCTTTTATGCCATGGACCTACAATCAATGCTGGACTTTCATCAGCAAGTTTGATCCTGAATTTTTGCTTTGTGCTAGGGTGTAAGGCAGAAATCTTTCTTGTAGCAGAGGCCGGAGTTGTAGCAACTCCAGGACCCTGCCTGGCCGATTTTTGAAAATTGAAAAATCTGAAATTTTCATCATTTCAATCGTCATCACATTTCATCAACCCCAGGCTAGCCCTCTAGTTCTACAACCCAGCTGTTTGACATGGCCCCACCCAAAAGTTCAAAGGCAAAAAGGCGAGAAGATAAGACACTCAGAAGGGTACGTTTGCGTTCAGGGATAAGGTTAAAAGGGAGCGCCGAGCGAGAGAGAGTCAGGGCACTGAAGGCAAGGGATGCAAGGTTAAGAGCGTCAGAGAAGTCAAGATTGAGAGAGTCAGAGAGGTCAACATCGCACGGCGCTAACACTCTAACAGAAGCAAAGCCTGTACCAACTCCCTCGCAATCTTCTGGGTGCGCGCACGAAGACACTCACGTGCATCGAGAGAGGGTAGGGCTCGCGCCCCAAGCAGGTCCTGCGCGCGAGACAAGGATTGCGCGCGAAACCAGGATACCATTCGAGACTGATCCTGCGCGCGAAGCAAGACCCATGCATGAAGCAATGCAGGTGCCAGAGACTGGTTATGCGAACGAAGAGTGGACCACACGCACATGCGAGGCTGGTCCTTCGCGCGCAAGTGGACAAACACGTGAAGTTGATGCAGAGTCCAAATGGTTAGAAGATCTTGCAGAACACCTGAAAACAATGGGCAAAGACAAGGTGTTGAGGTACCTGTTGGCGCGCGACGACAAGAAGGAGAGCGACGAGTTGCACGATCTACATGAGTACGAACTACCACCTCGCGCTACTGGGAAAGAGCATGACCCTACGCTACACGACCTCTTACACAAGATGGAAACACTGACACTGGAACTGAATCAGATGAAGGAAGGCAGCAAGTTGACAGACCTGGACAGCACCATCACAGGCCTGTCGTACCTAGGTGACAAGCGCTCGCCCTTTGTTCCACGACAAACCTATGGCAAGTCGACGCCCTTGTTCAAGAAGTCAGTACCAATCAAGACGCTACACGAAGCACACCTACATGGCCTTCGAATTCTTGCGTGCTTGGTGGTGCCAACGGGGCTCGAAACTGAAGATTCTGAAGAAGAAGCAGAGCGAAGGAGAGAAAGGAAGGGTGTCGCCACAGCGAAGATCGA
The DNA here is from genome assembly GCA_964036045.1 of Eutreptiella sp. 'Long Island Sound 2002'. Taxonomy (NCBI): domain Eukaryota; phylum Euglenozoa; class Euglenophyceae; order Eutreptiales; family Eutreptiaceae; genus Eutreptiella; species Eutreptiella sp. 'Long Island Sound 2002'. The sequence goes on along the minus strand of OZ038399.1, from coordinate 27,266,956 downwards.
AACACCACTGCCTGTGTTCACTGGAAGGAACATTGTCTTCTGGGCAAAGGACTTCGCGCGCTTTCTGAGACTCACAGGTCCAAAGCGTCAGACATGATCAAAGCCGACCTCGTGGTGACTGGGTGCAAAACAGACTGGTTGCACGAACTCCTAGGACACCTGTTGTCCGAATCTAACACCTTCGTGGAGTTTCTTTCTAAGATTGAGGAGACCTTCCCTGTGTTCGAGACTGATATGCACATTCGCCAACAACTCTTAGCCAGCCTCTTCCACCTTTGCCTTTGCCGCCGCCTCGCCCTGGACCTTTTCCTTTTCCTTTGCCACCGCCTTTGCCTTCTCCTTCGCCTTCGCCAGTAAACAGTTCGGTCTCAGCGTTGTACTGCGCGTAGTTGAGGTGCGCGTGGCGGTCGGCGGCTTGATCAGACTCTCGCTCCATAGACAGGGCTTCAAGCAGTCTTAGTAGATCGGAGTAGCTGTGGGTAAGGGCCTTGCGCGCTGGCGTGTCTTTGCACTCTGACCATGTCTTCGCTGGGATCTTGCTGCGCAACAGAATCAGTTTGTCGTACTCAGAGTAACCACACGTAAGCCTTGCAACCAGCCTTCTGACTCTTGCCTCCATCTGATTGATCTCGTCCAGCTTGGGGAACTCCTTAAACTTGGAGAGATCAATGGACGCAAGAACATCCTCCACCTGCTTTCAAGGTTACCATCTACTGCGAATACTGTGGAAAAAGGAACCACGCAGCGTCGAACTGTTGGAAGAAGCAAAAGGATGACAAGAAACAACAAGAAGACTGGAATGCACAACAGCAAGCACCACAGCAAGGTCAACCTGTGAACCCCAAGCCGGCCGCGCAGCCATTTCCGAAGCCTGCGCCGAAGCCTGCACCTTCACCGAAGCCAGCACCGAATCCCGCTCCTGTGGCAGCACCTGAAGAGGAAGGAAGCAACAAAAAGAAGAGGAAGCTGTTGTCCATGGATAAGTACCTTCTCAAGCAATGCGTGAAGCACGGGATTCTACTCAAGACCCTTCAGGCCGCACAGAAGTAGAGGGGTGCGACCTCGGGAAAGAGGCTCTACGCGTGCCTGGTCTCAATGGGGGAGCAAAAGTATCATGGGTTACTCGACACGGGCGCCAGTAACAGCTTAGTGGCGGAGAGACTGGTGGAGCAAGGGCAGACGCAAATGGGTGAAATTTTGGGAGTCAAGGTTGGCAACGGAGCTGTACAGCTGACAAGTGGGGAGACAGAAGGAGTTGTTCACGTGCGAGAAGAGGACATCCCTTTCTCGTTCGCCACCTTCGACACCAACGCGTTTGACGTGATCCTGGGAAACGACTTCTTTGAAGCCAACCCGCACATGAAGTACCTCTAACTGCAAGCGCCCCACCATTTACTGGTTCAGGGACATGGGCAACTCGTGGAAGTCCCACTGAACGAGGACACCACACCAAAACCCTCCGTGCAGGTCATCCAAGGTCTGTCGCTCAATTTAGGCGCAGACATGAAGCTGGAAGGTATGGTGGCCCTCCACGCGCAGCTCGCTCGTACTGAGAACTACAAGCTTTCGACGGAGATGAAGAGACAAGGGTTTGCGGACTTATCTTTGGAAGGAGACCCGACGGGTTTAGACTTCATTGAGCTGTTCGCTTCAAAGCAGAACGCGGACCCACAATTTTACTGCAACCGCAAGGACAACTCCGCCTTTTGGTACCATTGGGGTTGGCTACAAAGGTGGAAGCAGTTGTACGCAAATCCAAGGTTCTCCCAACTCTTAAGGATTCTGGTCAAGGTGGCGATCGACCGAGCGCGCTTAGTTTTAGTAGTACCAGAAGGGAAGAAATGGGAAAGTAAAGGAGCGAAGTGGAAAGAACTGCTCGAAAGACTGACTATGTCGAAGATCATCCCACCCGACCTGCCGATGTACAGCCAAGATGGGAGTGAAGAAATTTTACCGAAGCCTTCCTGGCGGACATGTCTCTATCTACTGGACGGGGATACCAAACCCGTACCGATGGAAGAACTCGACCAGGAGGAGGTACAGTGGGTCACAAGGCAGAACTGGGGTTGGGGGAAAGCAAAGATGCTCTCCAAATTCCCTGATCACCCTGAGGTCCAATGGGAGGAATGAGAACCTGTCGTCAACGCTCCGACGCTGGACGTGGAAACTGATAGCGAAGGAGAAGAGGATACCTGTGCAGCAAACACAGGAGACAACACCAGGAATCCGAGTGTGTCGACGATCCCGATTCACAACTCCGAAGGGTACGAATCAGTGAAATGGGACGATTTGGTGGACGCACTAATACTCGAAACTGAACCTGACATACCTCCGCAACGAGGACAACTCGATGACTAAGCCAAGTGCTTACTCGCCTTTGCGTGCATGGTAGCCAACAAGACGACCCACTCCGAGAAGAAGGATCCTCAGTGGGCGAAGCCCAGCAAGGACAGTTGGCCCATTGGGGAGCACGAGAAGGAGGATATCAAACAACTTCTCCTTCATCGCGTAGAACACCTACAAGAAAATCAGAAGAGAGAGCAATGGCGAGAAAAGCAACTGAAGCTTAAGATGAAATGGGGTACGAGTGTCTATATCCCTGAGAACGACGACGATCCGTCAGCCTGCACCTGCGAGTATCAAGGACCGTGGGAGATGTCCCACGTGTGTCACTGCCACCAAGCGAGTACTCTAACTCTGCGAGAAGTGCGTGAACTACTGCAGGAATACGGCGATCAGAGCGCGAAAGAACATACTCACTGCTGCGACGATTGTCACGGAAACCTCGACCTCTGTCAATTTCACCAAGTGGATCCTGACGAGATCAAAGAAGTACTTACACTCAAGCAGGAGTATGGGCAAAGCAATCTGGCGGCTTCTGAGGATTTTAAGAACAAGATCCAAGAACACGATCCCCGAGTCGCTGAAGTCCTCGCAAGGTACGAAGAAGCCTTCGGACCTTTACCACCTCCCGGGTGAAGCAAGAAAGTGGTCAGAATGGACTTAGAGTTGAAGCCCGAGTACAAGGACCAGCGGATTACTTCGAGAGGTTACCCCTGCTCTAAGGAGGACGAGGACGAGATCATGAGGCAAGTCCTAGAGCTGGTGGAAGCGGGGATGTGCGAAGCCTACAAGGACACGGAAATCCCTGAGCACTGCTCGCCGTGTTTCTTGGTGGCCAAACCTGGATCGACAGCGAAAAGGCTAGTCGTCGACTATCGCAAGCTGAACAAAATGATCAAACTGCACGCCGGCAGTCTCCCTGTGATGGAAAACACCATCGAAAATGCCGCGTCGTGCAAGTTCAAGTCCAAGATGGACAAAAGATCAGGGTTTAGGCAACTCGATTTGACGGAGCGTGCCAAAGAGTTGATGGCGTTTCGGACACCAAACGGAAGGGTGTTCCGATGGCTGGTCATGCCCTTTGGTATCGCCACACCCCGCGCTGTTCCAGGAGTTGATGAACCAGGTGCTCACCATCCTCAAGCAGCAACCCGCAGTCCAGGCGTTGCTGGAACGAGAAGCGGTTGCCGAAGCTCACATCGACAACGTGCTGCTAGGCACGAACTCGATCAAAGACCACCTGCTGTTGCTGTCGGAGTTTTTCGACGTGTGTGTGGAGCAGAATCTCCGTATCAAACTGGAGAAATGCGAATTCCTCAAAACTGAGCTGGAGTACCTTGGATTCCGAGTGGGAGACGGTCACTGGGGACCGTGTGAGGACAGACTGAAGCCACTGATGGATTTTACGATCGATGGAGTCAAGGGGAAAGCCGAAGGAGTCAAGAAGATAAGGCAATTTATCGGAGGTTGCAACTTCTACAGGCGCCACGTGAGGAATTTCACTGAGTCCTCGGCTATACTGACAGACCTCATCAAAGACAACACCCCATGGAAATGGACAGACGAGGAGAAAAACAAGTTCGAGGAACTGAAGGAGAAAATCTGCAAAGCAATACCTCTGGGAGTGCCGCGACCGCAAGGAGAGATTGTCTTCGTCTCCGACGGTTCGCACTTGGGCGGAGGCGGTACTCTCTTTCAATGGCAAGCGCTCCGACCTGAACAGTGTCACAAAATCGATGTAAGGCTCAGAACACAAGGAGTGAACCCAGACGGCAGTCTGAAGCATTCGTACAACGAAGACAAATGGAGACTTGTTCCACTTGGACATTGGAATTGGAAGTGGAATGCAGCGCGCTCCAAGTACCACACGTATGAGCACGAACTGTTGGGAGGAGTACTGGTCCCCGCCAGTAAACAGAGGATCATTGGTAACAACCCAGTCACCTGGCTCTGTGATCAGGATTTGGTCAAGTACTTTATGGACTCACCGCCTCCCGAACAAAGGAGACTACGGCAATGGTGGGTATTCCTATCCCAACTACGACTAGCTGTTCACCACATCCAAGGACTCAAAAACGAGCTAAGCGACTACCTGAGCCGCAACTCGTTCGACGAACGCTTGGGGCAATCTTCCGAAGAAATGGCAAAGGACGCATTCGCCAAGATGGATGTGCAGCTCGACCTGTTCATGAAGACCACGCAACCGCAGAACAAGTGGGGAAAGGAGGAACTGTTGAAGGATTACGCTGTGATTATGAAGCAACTGCAACCAGGGCATGTCAAGCTGATCGCCGGCGAACAGTGGGCAATGACTAAAGACGCGCTGTACAAGGAAGATCGAGTCTGTGTACCTGAATCCCATCTCGAGGAAACACATCGATGGAGCCACACAGTCAACAGTCATCCTGCAGTGCAGAGGTCCTTATGGTTTTTCGACCGCCACTTTCACTGCAACAAGAATGAGTCAGAGAAGAAGAGACTTATGACCGAAGTGACGAAAGACTGCCACTGCATCCTGGGGAAACCCAACAGTCAAGTCGATCGCGGAGAAATGGGAAACCTGCCCATACCTCATATGGTGAACTCTGTCGTGTACCTCGACTGCATGCACCTGCCCCACTATGCCGGGCACAACTTTGCCTTGATGGTCACGTGCGGGCTCTCCAGATTCGCGAGGGTCTTCCCTATGAACAAGAAGGCGGATAGCGACACCGTGCTGAAGACTTTGTTTGAAGAATGGGTACAAGTCTATGGTTTACCGAAGGTCATCCACTCTGATCAGGACTTGCGCTTAACAGCAGCAGGCAACTGGTACAGGGGAGTACTGGAGACTCTTGGTTGCGAGATACAATTCGATACGCCCTATCTACGCACCAAGAACGCACTCTGCGAGAGGCAAATCCGCTCCTTCAAAACAGTGATGCGGATCCTCATGGCGCAGGAGAAGGGGAGGAACTGGTTGAGAGTCCTACCGTACCAAATATACCTGATGAACAACCAGGTGTCCACGCGTACTGGTTTCTCACCGCACGAGCTCTTCTTCGGTCGTCCTGGTTTCCACATGGAGTTCCCGACGCCACAGGACGCGAATCCTAAGGTGAAGGAGTGGATGGAGAAGCAAGCGACGTTGGCAAGCAAGGCCAGAGAACTGCTTCAGAGGATCAGAAAACGTGAGAGCACACGCAGCAAACGTGGGCGCAAACCCATCGAATACCAAATCGGAGATATGGTACTCGTGCACCACAGGAGGTTACCGCGCTGGAAAAAGAACGATCTAGACCTACCCTACTATGGTCCTTTTATGGTCACGGATGTGGGTCCTAGTTCGGTTAAAGTACGCGCAAGCCCGACGTTTGGGGGAGAGATCGAAGTCGGCTTCCCTTTCCTCAAGAGGTACACCCTGATTGACGAGTACGCCCTGGATTTGGAGGGTTTCGACGACGAAGTGGCGGCTGAGGAGGATGAGCTCAACGACGATCAGGATGAGGACATGACGTCGGAGCTCGGCAGCGCGGAGGACCCTGAAGGAGAAGGACAGCTGCCGGATATGGACGCGAAGGAGATGAAGGCAAAGGGTTTTTACAAGGTGGAAGCTATTCTGCGTTCGAAGTACAGGCATGGCTGGAGATTCTTGGTCAAGTGGGAGGGTTACTCTATGGCAGAGGCAACGTGGGAACCCTACACGGCGTTTATTTTGGACCAAGGAAATGTGAGTTCGGTATTTCAGGACTACTGCCACGACAACGAATTGCAGAAAGTGCTCAAACTAGCGGAGACCAAGAGTAAGAAGGAGCATGAAAAGAACAACAAGTAAGAACCTGAAGACTCTTCTCCCAAGTCAGCCGACTCCAGGGGCGAAGGATCGAGCACGTTCACGGACACCGTCTCGGAGCATTCCTCACCTGCTTGCAGCTGCTGATCCGACTACGCCTGCGGCTGTGCCAATGGCTGTTGATCCGGCTGCGTCTGCGGCTGCTGATCCGGCTGCGTCTGCGGATGTTGATCCGGCTGCGCCTGTGGCTGTTGATCCGACTCCAACATCAGCCCTGGGTCCACCGCTCCCGGCAGCCAACGAGGCTCACTCAGCTGGGCGCTGTCCAGCTGAGCATCTGCCCAGTACAGCCGGCGCCCACCAGAGTTGGGCATGACTGCCAAACGGCCGACGGGCTCCAGCTGGCGCCAAGGCCCGAAGTGGGCATGGACGGGCAGATGGGAGGGGGGGAAGGGGATGCGAATGTTGGTGAGAAGAGGAGGGATGCAGGGAGGCGGAGTGCCGGAGAGGGAGAGCGGAGAGTTGTAGATCGACTCAAGAGTAGATGCAGGAGCTGGAGATGCGAGAGATGCACCGGAAGTAGAAGAAAAAGAAGAAGAAGGAGGTGGCATCGGTGGCGGCGCCAGAGCCGCGGGGAGCGGCACGTTTGCCAACTGAGGCGGCGGTGGTACTGCCAGGGGTGCCGGTGCTGGTAGTGGCAACATCACGTGCAAGAAGGGCACGGGCTGGGACAAAGACTGTCCACTGGGGGCAACGGGTGCAGGGGGAAGTATGAGGTAGGGTTTGGCTGGTTTTGGTAGGGGCTTGGGCAGAGGCTTGGGCTTAGGTTTGGGCACGCCTTTACCGGTCGACTTTCTACGGTCCATGACTTCCTTGTAGAATAAGCTGTATAACCATACAAGTCACGGTACTACTGTCAGCAGTAGGGTATCGTTTAAGGTGCCAGAACAGGAGTTTGCGTCGCTCTAACCAACTGTCGCGCACGAACTCAAGAACCCAAACCAACAGAAAGGCCAGAAGAAAGGAAGAGAGCAAGACAGAGAAGAGGGGAAGAGAAGAGTGTGGGTACCGGGGGGGAGGATAAACGACAAAAATCTTAATGAAACCCACGCTGAAAACAGCGAACTCCGCCAGCGAGGTTCTGGGTACCTAGGGCGCCAGGTCACTGTAACCAGGGGTAGACGCCTACGCACCCAGGTACTAAGCGAACGGTGAACGCCGAGTGGGAATGGTGTACAGTGACATCCTTTACTCCTTGTGACATCTTTTTCACCTTGTGCGAATCAATTATTTTATTCCCTTCTCACCAATGAGCGAATCAGCACGCGCACGCTGGCCTCCCTGAGCAGTACAACGGCCACCCCCGCAGTGCGGTGACTACACCCTGCCAAGTGGATCGAAGGACGCTTGCAGGATGACAGCGATTTTGTTAAACAAGCACGTAAACCACGACGCAATCTGTGCGATGCTAACGAAGGTCCGCCTCAGCAACTTGCCCGTACCAGTACCTTTACTACGAGAGTGACGGAGCATGAGGGAGAGACGGATGAGTACCAAGTACCTCTACTACAGCTACCTGCAGACTGAGTACAAGAAGATCAACCTGATTGCCTACAGCGACAAGGACATTGGGATCAACGCGTGGAATTCAAGGTACGCGCTACGCAAAGCTGCTGAAGGACGTGTCAGACGTCTCCACGCCTACGCAACGAACAGATCATAGCGATGAAGGACGGCGCGCGCAAGCAGCTTGACTGAGCACGACCCCAAACCACACGCGCAACTCACATGCGCTATTCCAAAGCACCTAAGGTCTGACCACAAGCAAGAAATTGGTGTAAGAATATTGCGCATGCATGTGGTGAGCCCATCTAAGGGTTATATTTTTTGCGACGCACGCAAAGGACTTGCAGCGCTGCAGGGGGGGGGTTAGATGGACCCACTGAGACTGTTTCTTTTTGAGAACATGCCTATTTATATGAGCATTCAGTTATTAAGCTGAACTCTGGTTGTGAATTTCCTACTTCAAACCAGATCCAGATCCAGATCCCAGAATGTACAGCATGATGCTGCTAATCCAAGATTGTCCTGCATGAACAGTAAAGATGAACAGTAAATCAGAAGAATGATTGAAGATGATGGTGACAGGCAGATTCTCAGAGGTCTAATTGCTCATAATCAGATCATGATGCAGAAATGACATGATGGGTCATGATGGAGCACATGAATGGCTCCATGATGGCCAGTCCTACTGAGTGGGCAGTGCAAGAGATAAAGGTCAGAACTGAACTTTGGTGATAGTAAAAGGCCCAGAAACCACAGAAACATATCTTTTTCATGTATTTTATGCTCTAAAGACGTGTGCATATTTTTGGGTCGTTTGTTTAGCCTTTTATGTATGTATGTATGTATCTTCCTTTGTCGAAGATGTGTCGGTCGCGCGATCGCAGCAGAAGAATAATACAAAACTAAGAAAACGACGCACCGCCAGCAAAAATAAAGCGAAAAATCGTTTTTTCCGACCTCAGAAACCCCCAAAAAAATTTTACGCCGCTGTTTGGCGAGGTCGCACAATTTAGGACACTCACAAAACAAAGACGAACAATAGAGTCGCGATGGCGAAGAACCTGAGCGTTGCATGCTCCAAAAGACCTAGCAAAGTGCGTGTCCTAGGCGCTAGGGACTTGTGCGCGCTCCACCAACAAAGAAGAAGAAAAGAGGCGAACACCAAAAACAAGCGAGCCACGACGAGGAAGACAAGAACAAAGCGAGCTCCAAACCACCTAGCAAAGTGCGTGCCATAGGAGCTAGGCGACATGTGCGCGTAAAAAAAAAAAAAAAAAAAGAGAGAAGGAAACGCCACAAAAAGAGAAACACCAAACCACAAACAAAAAAGACGCGACCACGGACCACGGAAAAACGAGGTATGACAACCAAGTATGTTACGGCCCCATGCGTCCTACATATCGTATCCACCGCTACACATACGTGGATGAGAAAACCAAGTATGTTGCGAAGGAGGGCGCACAAGGGACAACACCGCACGCAAAAAAAGACGGCGAACCGCCACGCACGTCAAAAGGCACGCCCGCAAACACAAACCACAACCATATATCCCCCATATTTATTCCTCCATAGGCCCCAACCGCCGCGAGATACACGAAAAAAAAAAAATCCACAAAAGCGCAAAAGGTATGGGGCGGCCAGGGACAAAGGGGAAACAATGAAAAGGCGAACAAGCGAAGCCCACCCACCACGAGGAAACAACGGTATGGCGAGCAAGTATGTTAACAATGCGAGTGAGGGCGCCAAAGGGACGGACCACGCACACACGCACACACATAAACAAGACCGCAAGGAGCGAGAAGACGGAGACAAGAGCAAGGAAAAACAAGGTATGAAACCCCACACCGCCCCGCCCGCAAACACACACACGCTCTCGCTATAGGGAATGACCACGTACCACGGGGAAACAATGGTATGGAGGTATGACGAACAAGTATGTTAAAAATGCAAGGGAAGGCGCCAAGGGGACGAAAACACAAACGTACACAAAGCCGCAAGATGCAGGAAGACGGAGACGAGACAAAGGAAAGTCATGGTATGCAACCCGGCCCCCGCCCCACCCACAAACAAACACACGCTTTCTCTATAGGGGACGGCAACAAGAAGTGGCACAAGGTACGACAAGTATGTTGAAAAAAAAAAAACACGAAACCGCCTTCCACGCCCTCTCTATAGGGGAAACGCAATGCGGAGAGGTATGTTATCGAAGACGCGGCGAGAAAAAAAAAACACGAGGGAGGAGACACAAAACACAACACGCAAAAAAAAAAAAAAAAAAGGACCTGCGCACGCTCTTTCTCAACAGGGGAAGAAAACATGATGGGACGAAAGGAAAGGTACGTGCTACGCATCACGCATGCCACGCATCTCTGCTACGCATCTACAGGACCTCTTCTTCTGCCTTTTGAAACATGCCGACGACCGACGACGAGAACCAGCCAAGGAATGACACACCCCACCCCACCAACCACACACCGTGAGCACACACACGCGCACGCACGACAGCCGCACCGCGCACGACCCCCCCCCCCCCACGCCACCCACACCAACACGAAGGGCCACACAGCGCACACACACACACCAGGGCCAAGGGGAAGGGCACCCGGAAGACACACCCACCGCACCACCACACCACACCACCACCGGCAGCGAAACCCAGCCAGGAGTGGCGGGGAGTAGCACACAGGAACCTCCGCCAGGAGTGGCGAGGGACCAACCACACCAGCCACAAACCCACCACCGACGCCACCGCCGCACGCCACACGCCACACACCACACACCGCACACCACACACCACCGCCGACAGCGAAACCCAGCCAGGAGTGGCGGGGAACCGCGCCCGGGACCCTCCGCCAGGAGTGGCGAGGAACGCCCACCACCGCCGGCAGCGAAACCCAGCCAGGAGTGGCGGGGAGTAGCACACAGGAACCTCCGCCGGGAGTGGCGAGGAACCAACCACACCACACACCAGCCGCAACCCCACCAGCACACTACCACCGCACACCACACACCACACACCACACACCACACACCACACACCACACACCACACACCACCGCCGCCAGCGGACCCCAGCCAGGAGAGGCGGGGGACCACACACCACCACCGGCACCAAAACCCAGCCAGAAGTGGCGGGGAGTAGCACGCAGGAACCTCCGCCAGGAGTGGCGAGGGACCGACCACGCCACACACCGCCGCCAACGGGCCCCAGCCAGGAGTGGCGGGGAACCACGCCCGGGACCCTCAGCCAGGAGTGGCGAGGACCGCCCACCACCACCAGCAGCGAAACCCAGCCAGGAGTGGCGGGGAGTAGCACACAGGAACCTCCGCCAGGAGTGGCGAGGGACCAACCACCAACACACCACCGCCACACACCACACACCACTGCCGCCAGCGGACCCCAGCCAGGAGTGGCGGGGACTGCCCACCACCACCGGCAGCGAAACCCAGCCAGGAGTGGCGGGGAGTAGCACACAGGAACCTCCGCCAGGAGTGGCGAGGGACCAACCACACCACACACCACCCACAACCACCCCGCCAACACACCACCGCCGCACACCACACACCACACACCACGCACCACCACCGCCAGCAGGCCCCAGCCAGGGGTGGCGGGGAACCGCACACCACCACCGGCAGCGAAACCCAGCCAGGAGTGGCGGGGAGTAGCACACAGGAACCTCCGCCAGGAGTGGCGAGGGACCAACCACACCACACACCAACCACAACCCCACCACACACCGCCGCCGCCAGCGAACCCCAGCCAGGAGTGGCGGGGAACCGCGCCCAGGGCCCTCAGCCAGGAGTGGCGAGGACCGCCCACCGCCACCGGCAGCGAAACCCAGCCAGGAGTGGCGGGGAGTAGCACACAGGAACCTCCGCCAGGAGTGGCGAGGGACCAACCACAGCCACAACCCCACCAACACACCACCGCCGCACACCACACACCACACACCACACACCACACGCCACGCACCACCGCCGCCAGCAGGCCCCAGCCAGGAGTGGCAGGGAACCGCACACCACCACAGGCAGCGAAACCCAGCCAGGAGTGGCGGGGAGTAGCACACAGGAACCTCCGCCAGGAGTGGCGAGGGACCAAACACACCACACACCAGCCACAACCCCACCACACACCACCGCCGCCCGGAGACCTCAGCCAGGAGTGGCGAGGACCGCCCACCACCACCGGCAGCGAACCCCAACCAGGAGTGGCGGGGAGTAGCACACGGGAACCTCCGCCAGGAGTGGCGAAGGACCAACCGCACCACACACCAGCCACAACCCCACCAACACACCGCCACCGCTCACCACACACCACACACCACACACCACACACCACACGCCACTGCCGGCGGCGGAACCCCAGCCAGGAGTGGCGGGGAACCGCACACCACCACAGGCAGCGAAACCCAGCCAGGAGTGGCGGGGAGTAGCACACAGGAACCTCCGCCAGGAGTGGCGAGGGACCAACCACACCACACACCCGCCACAACCCCACCAACACACCACCACCGCACACCACACACCACAAACCACGCACCACACACCAACACAGACACCACGCGCGCACGCACCGCGCCACAAACACACACACCGGCGGCGAACCACGACCAGAGGAGGGGGCGACACGCCCGCAAGCAACACAGCCAGGAACAGCGAAAACCCCCCCCCCCCCCACCACCACCACCCCACCCCGGAGAGACGGGACACCAACCACCGCAAACCACACAGCGAAAAGGGGGGCGGGACGAAAAGGGCCCACGGGGGGCGCAGGCGAGGGACCCAACCTCAGGGGTTTGGGGGCCCCCCCGGTGACCATATCGGCCCCACCTGAGCACACGCAGTAAGGTGGGATACGCCCGGGACCGTTGGTCAGCGGCCCGCGGTGGCACCGGCCTGGGGGGGTGACCAATGGGCCTGACCAAGAGCACTCCCCACGGCACGTACTGCGGTTCGGGCCCAGCGAGGGGCTGCGGGTAGGGCACACCGTCCATCGGGGCAGGCAAGAGACGCGCCTGTCCCGCAAGGACTCCCCAGCGACCCACAGTGTACCCGACCCCGGTGTGGGGAACGGCTGGAGTACCTGGCTACGGTGCAGGTCCATTTGTACCGAGTGAGTACAAATGGACGGCCCGTACAACAGAGTTACACCCTGACGGGGAGTGCAAGCAACGGCCCCTCCACGGGGAAACACCAGGGGAAGGGACCCGAGCCGGCGACAAGGACCCCCCCCCACACACCACAGCCGGGAAGGCCCGGGCACGACACCGCCCCAAGCGACACGGAAAAGAGACAGAAGGAGGAGGGCACGCAAAGGGGACAGCAAGGGGACACACCACCAACAGACCCCAGCCAAGGGGGGCGGGGAACCACACAGCCAAGACAGGGGGGGGGGCACGACACACAGCCCCCAGACCAAACAGGGCCGCCAAACCACGCCCGCAAAGGCGAGGACAGGCACCCAAACGCACCACCAACACACCGCACACACGCCCGAGCGTGCACACAACACACACCCCCACAACCGCCACCGACACGAGCCCCACAAGCGCACACCACACACCAAAGCGCAGGCGCCACCCGCACCACACACGCCACACAAACAAACCCAAACAACAGGAACCCAGCAACCCCCCCCCGCCAGGGGGGCTGCAGGGCCGCTAGAAACCGCTAGGACGCAAAGGAGGACCCACCAAGCCCGCAGCCAGGAGTGGCGAACGGCCACACCCAGTAACACCCGAACGGCCACGCCCAACACCAGGACCGGGCACTACGACACCCACACCAGCACCGCCACCAACGCCCAAACCGGACGCCACGACACCCTCACCAGCGGACACACCTGAAACCAACGGAGGCACCATCGGCAACACCAGCGGCCCCAGCACCCACCAAAACACTAGGACATGGGACACCCTCACCAACAACAAACCAACACAAAAAGCCACCCAACACTGACCAACGACCGCACCCAGCCGATCCGGTCCCCCACCGACCCGAACCCAGAACCACCGCCACCGGCATCCACGCCATCGGAAACACCAACACCGCCAAAAATCAAGCCAGCACAACACCCTCACCAACACCGTCACCGCCGGCACCAACGCCTACGAAACCTACGCACGCCACCGCCGGTTCCAGCACCTACATCACCCAAGCCAACGGCATCAAGCACACCATCGCCGGCAACACCCCACCATCAGCGTCGCCACCAGCAACCTCTGCCACCGGAGGACACCGAAGCCACCACAGCCGGTGAGCCAACAAACCACCAAGCCCCGGCCAGGGGAAGCGAGGGCACGCGCCCGGAACCACCATGCAATCCCCGGCGACACCCACACCACCGGCGCCGCCAACACCACCCTCACCCACGACACCACCCGGAGCAACGCCTACGCCACCTACACCAACAGCAGCACCAGCAGACCACACCACCTACTGCACACCCCCCAGACAGAGCCACAGAAACCGACCACCGCCCTGAACACAAGCCGCTGACCACCCACACACAGACCCACGCCAACCACCACCAGCATCAGCAGCGTCCGAGACGCCGTGAACCATAGCGACGCCCACAACGACCTCACCACCGGCATCACCGACACCGACACCGGCAGTACGGCCTCAGCACCGACAAACCAGAGCGTCAACGGCAACCGCCACGGCGACACCGCCCGGTACAACACCATCGGCATCAACAACACCAAGGGAGCCAACACGCAGGCCAGCGACACCCATGGGTACCTCCACCAGGAGTGGCGAGGTCCCACCCCCGCCGTCAGAACACCACCATCCACCAGGGCAACACCCGCAGCGCCCACACCAGCCACAGCTCCACCGGCGGCGCCCTCGCCAGCACCGTCACCAACACCGCGACGGCCAGCCACGAGTGGCACGCCCGGAACCGCCGACCACCCAAACACAGGCCGCGCCCAGCACCAACACCAACAACACCCACGCCAACAGACCACCACGACACACGCCAACCACCAAGTAACACATAAGGCACCCTCGCCTTCGGCAACACCAACGCCACCAACACCCACGGCACTATCCACACCACCACCAACCCCACCAACGACGGGCCAAGGTGCCGTCACCTACAACGCCCCCAACACCACCACCACGGCCCCGCCACCTAGGGCAACCCCACCAACGGCGTCACCAAGGTCGCCAGCACGGCTGGCGAACGAACGCCACCGAGCCCTCAGCCAGGAGAGGCGAACGCCCACACCCAGCAACACCCAAACGGCCACGCCCAGACCCAGGGCCAGGAACTGCGACACCCACACCTGCACCGCCGCCAACACCCAAACCGAACACCACAACACCCTCACCAGCGGAGACGGCCGGAACCAACAACGGACCAACACAAGAAACCACCCAGCGGCCAAGTTACACCCAAGGCGTTCCAACCGCGCCACCCACCGGCCCGCACCCAGAACCACCACCAGCACCAGCAGCAGCCACTGACAACCCACACACAGACCCACACCAACCACCAGCAGCATCCACAACATCAGAGACACCGTGAACCATAGCAACGCCCGCAACGACCTCACCACCGGCATCACCGACGGCGCCACCGGCAGTGCGACCTCACCGACAGCAACCCGGAGCATCCCCCATCCCGCATCCCGGTGAGACACCATCGGCAGCAAGGACACCGAGGGGGCCAAGGCCAACCCACCAGCCAACGACACACATGGGAACCTCCGCCAGGAGTGGCGAGGTCCCCCCTCCGCCGTCAGAACACTGCCAGGGCAGCACTTACAACACCCTACAACGCCAACACACACAGCTCCCCCTCCAACGCCAACACCGGCACCACCGACAGCGGCAGCACGGCGACACCACCACCCAACCGCAGCAAGGTCACCCTAAACCGCAACCGCAGCAACACCTATCACTACGGACCCACGGACAGCCGACACCACCAGGACCACAGGCCGGCCAAACACCAGCCACGAATGGCACGCCCGGAACCACCGAACACCAGCACACAGGCCACCCGGCACCAACACCAAAAACACCCACGCCACCAGACCACCGCGAGACACACCACCGCCAACCCCACCAACGACGAACCGAGGTACCGTCACCCACAACACCCCTAACACCACCACCACGACCCCGGCACAGAGTAACACCTAGGGCGCCCCCATCGACGACAACACCAAGGACACCACCACGGCTGGCGAACAAACGCCACAAGCGCCGCCCACCAGGCCCCCAACCAAGGGTAGAAACAACAACGCCACACACCATCGCACCCACCGCATCGAAATCACCCGGAGTATCGTCAACATCAACCAGGGGTCCCCACCACCCACCCAAGCAGCACAAAACACCACAGCAACACCACCACACCCTCACCACCAGCGACACCACCGCCAGCACCCTCCGCCAGGAATGGCGAGGAGAAGGCCCAACAGCGCGGACCCACCCAACGTCCCCGGCACCCTCACCATCGGACCGCCACCACCGGCGCCGACCCCCAACACACCACCGTCACCAACGCCACCGACCCCTGACGCAAAAATCACACAGCCCGCACACACGGCACCAGCCAGAGCAACGCCGACACCACTCCCGGCCAACTCACACGAACACCACCGGAAGCACCACCGTCGACCGAACGCCACGGCGACCCCAGGGTACGAGTCCCCCCCACCATCTGCACGGCCAGCGACACCGTCACCGGCACCAACCGGAACACCGACAACGACAGCCTCACCAACAACCGACACCCCCCTACCGCTGCCACCCACCAGTCACGCCACCCGCCGTCGAAGCCACCCACCAATGCCGCACCCCGAACCACACTTACACCCGAAACCGGCACCAGCACGCCCGGCCGAGCCGTCAATGGCACCACCGCCCATGGCACCGCCTACGCTCACCACCGCCACCACCACCCCACGCGAGACCAGGAACCCCCGGCGTCGCCAACGGCCTCAACGAGCACCGACACCACCAACACCACCACCGCCGGACGGGGACTACCCACAAACCAGGAACATCTCCACCACAAACAACCAATACACCACCCGCAGCACCCCACCATCGCCGACACCACCACGGCACCCATCACACCTCCACCACCGGAGGCGACGTGGGCCACACCACCCGTCAACTACAGCACCCTCGCCACCACCGCCACATCCGGCCCACAAACGTTACCACCGACAACACCACATACGCCCATACGTCACCCACGCCATGCTCACCAACCATCACCTCGTCATCAGAGGCACCAACACCACCGGCGACGACGACAGCGACAACAGCTGACCCACCAGCTAACCACCATCAACCATAGCCCAGCACCAGCTTCATCTACTCTAACGCCCATACCACCCTCGCCAACAGCGCCGCCACCGACACAACCATCCACTCCGGCGCCCACACCACCCTCACCACCAACATCACCAACACCACCACCCCCAAGGTCAGGGCCCGCGGGAAACAGAACGGCAGAGCGAGCACGCCACCACCCGCACGCGTCGCCCACCCTATCGTACACCGCTCCGCAACACGCCCCCCCCCCGCTTCCCCTGACAGGGCGTGCGCTCCAGCCCACTGCTGGGAAGACGACTTCGACATCCTCCCGGCCATCCGACACCTACTGGCAGCCACGGCCCCGCGCCCACAAGCCCACCAGCAACCCACGGAACCGCAAGAGCCCGACCACCCCATGCCACCACGCTCCATATCCCCCGCGTCCACCGCAGACCGGAACGCGGAACACCAGCGAGAGGAGCCCGACCCCGGCCGCGCCGCCACGCCCCCACCGCCCCCCCCCCCAAAGGACATCTACGCCACGCTGGCCAGCACCCTAGCCCCCATGGACGCCGAGCAGTACTACCAGTCCGTCCAACGAGACCTCCCTGAGGACCACGCGACCCTCCAGGGGTGGAAGCAGGAGAAAAGGTACGACAACGAGTGGGGCACAGAGGAAGACCTTCTCTGGGACGACACCTGGAAAGGCACCGCGGACGCCTTCCTGGAGGCAGCAGCCGAAACCTACCCCCGCCCGCCCGGGGACACCAGACACGGCCTCCACGCCCTCCTAGCGTTCCACAGCTGGAAACACCGCCACACCGTCACCCTCCACCCCCTCGACCACAATCCACACCGATGGACACCTGAAGACGACGCCACAGCCACCATCACCGTACAACAAAGCCCCGAGAACCCGGAGGAATACCACATCACCTGGGACGATCCGGCACCCCACCCCCCCGCCTCCCCCACCCTCCCAGATGTCTTCGCCGCCATCAGTGCAGAGCTCCAGGAGGCCAAAGCCCCCCAGCAACTGGACGAAGACATGCCCCAGGCACCATCACCATCAACCACACAAGACCAACCCCGCACGGAGCCCCTCACCCACCCCATCACCACAATGGAGCTCCCCCCACAACACCGCACCACCCCAGACCGAAACGGGTTTCGAGACCTGCCGCGGGAATGGGCGGTCCACAACGGCACACTCCGATGGGACGAAATCACACCGGGCCTCCAGGCCATCCGCCTCCACTCAATCACAGAGCCCACCACCACCTGGGCACTACCAACGGACCGCCACCACCTCCTCCTCACCGTCCAAGGCGATGCCACGATCACACCCACGGAAGGAGACCCCGTAACAGCAGCCCCCGCCCACGCCGTCCACATACCCCCGCAAGCATCGTCGGCACCTATGACGGTGCAACCAGGCCCCACCCCTTGGCAGGCCATCGTCATCACCTACCCCGCCCCCAATGACCACACACACACCTGGCAGCAACGATGGGAGGACATCCGAGGGGACCTCCTCCAAGAACACCTAGGGCTCACACGCACCCACCACACCCTACAACCGATACGAGGAGTAGGCCAAGCGCCACACGGCATACACGCCCCGGGAGTATGGGCGTACGCCACACCCATAAACCCACAAGCAGCGGAGGACATCAAGACCGCCCTATCCATCCAGCAAGCCCAGACCCAAACCCCGCACCGCAACACCCAACGAGGCTACACAATTTGGTGGGCATACCAAGACCATGACACCCTCACCCCCCAACCGGGGGCCCCCCCTCTAGACACCAACACCACCGCCCTCCTCCAAGCCGCAACAGCGGCAGCCACACAGGTAGGGGCCCCGGAAACCTGGGGCCCACAATACCTGGTCGAAACCAAAGTGGCGCCCCACGCGAAGGGCCAAGACAAGCCCCCAACACCGAAGCCGCTCCACCCCCCGCTCAAGCTAGACCCGACGGAACACACCCCCCAGGATGAATGGGCGACCCACTACATCATCCCCCACACCACCACCCGCAAGAACGACGCCGCCAAGATCACCGTCACCCGCCACCTCCCCCACACCACACAGGTGTATGAGCTGACGGCCCCCAACGTCCTCGTCACCCGTCGCCGACACGACGAGCGATACACCATACAGGCGGAAAGGGCCGCCGCGACCACCCTGTACACATGGGCAACACGGGGGGACCTCCCACACCCCACCCTCCACCACGCCCCCTCCTGGCCCACCCCCTTCCACACAGCGGACCGCCCCAACAAGAAGCCCAAACACACGGGTGTGCACACCCACGCCCAGGAGGCCCAGCACCGACACGAAGCGAGGCGCAAGGCCCGCACCCTCCACGACGACCAGACCATCCCCCGCATCGGCGCCCCCCCCGCCAGGGTATCAGATACCACCCACAACCGCACGATCACAGGCATCACCACGGACTGCCTGAACCCAGCGGCGCCGCGGGCAGACGCCGTATGGATCAGCGAAGGGCGCTCCCACACACGGGCGGTGGCGCGCCTCCACAACATCGAACCCCACAAACTCCAGCGCGCCGTTGGACCCTTCGCCGTACACGTCACCCCGTACGGCATGGACCACCCCCGGTGTGAGCACCATGACCCGCCCTGCTCCACCCCATGCACCTCGCCCCTACGCCAACCGCTGACGGCCCCCACCATCACGGGCAACATGTACCTGGGCACCGTACCGGGAGACCCGGGCATATACATCCTGCCCAACAGGTCCAGGGAACACGCCATCCCCCTCCACGGTGTGGAATCCCTCGCCCTGGGACCACCCCCACCAAAACACCAACACCAACACATCCCGGGGGACAAACGGACACAGGCCCCAGACGGGGGAAAAAAGGCCCACCAACGCGCCCTGGCCCACATCACCCTCCACCCCGCAGCCCACCTACCAAAGGACTTCGGCACGGAGCGCCACATCGTCCTGGAGGGCCAAGCCCACCACATCATCACCGCCGCCCTGTACACCCTCGCCGCCCACGAACGCCACTGGGACCCCATAACCATCCCAGCAATGCCCCCACCGCCCCAAGGCCCCAACGATCCCGTCACCCCCTTCCACATCGATCAACTCCTAAGCCGCAAGGCCCCCCCAGACCTCCACCCCTCCAGGATACCACTAGCCATCGCATCGTGGGACACCCTGGACACCCCCCCCCAACAACCCGCCATCCACATCCTCAAAGCGGACACCCAATGGTGGGTCCTCCACTGGGCACACGGAGTCCTCATGGCGGCCCAGGCCTATACCCCGGAAATGGACCCGGAAGACCCCCCACGGGGCCAGCAGCGACTCCTCCAAGCCACCACCCTCACAGGCCGCGAAGGCGCCCCCTGGGAAGCCCTCCACACAGCACTCTACTGGGCTCAAGGCTCCCCCAGCGGCCCGGACACACCGGAACCCACAGAGGCCTGGGTCAGGCAGGCCAAGGCCATGAGGAACTACCACCTACACCACCCCTTCGACGACAGCCCCGCCGCACTGCCATGGCGAACAGATCTCCCGGAGACCGTGCGCAAGCTCGCCGACATCATACGCAGCCACGCGAAAGCGAAAATGCAAACACCGGCAGAACCCCCACTGAGGGATCCAGACCAGCAAGCAACGCACCCCTTCTTCAAACCCCATGCCCCCCCAGCCCCGCCACCTCCAGTCCCACCCAAGCGAACGAGACGACAAAGGGGCGCACCCGCCCCCAGCCAAGCCGGAAAAGCAGCAACCTCCCGACCCCCCGCATCCCACCCGACCCACCCGGCGAACCCAGACCAAGCATCCTCGTCATCCTCCCTCCCACCACTACCACCGCCCCAGCCGGACCAAGCATCCTCGTCATCCTCCCTCCCACCACTACCACCGCCCCACCCGGACCAGGCATCCTCATCATCCTCCCTCCCGCCACCAGCACAGCCCCCGCCCAAAGCGTACCCAGGGTTCGAAAAAGGTGCGAAGGTCCAACAGCCCTTCCGCAACGACCACACAGGCGACTGGATCTGGTGTGAGGGCACGATCCAGTACCGTCTCAAGGGACGGGGGGACAACGGGGGGCCACAGATCCGGGTGATCTGGCACCGCCAAAAGGAGCTAGACCAAGGCAGCAGCGCCCCGGACAAACCACTCGGCAACACCCTGGAACTCACCAGCGCCCACCCCATCCGGCTCCGCACCGAAGAGAACAAGGCACACACAGGCACCAAATACACTTGGGAGCTCCCCCCGGAGTGGAGCCAAGGCCTCCCCCCGCCGCGCCTACCCAAACGCCCACAAACCGGCAAAACGTCCCCAAGCCCCAGTCCCCCTCCCTGACGGGGCAAGGGCCGAGGGCACAAGCCTCCACAGCCCCGGCCCGCCCCCACCGAGGCCACCGTCAACCTCCTCGACCTCAACCACCCGGCCGTCACATACTCCAAGGACGCCACAACCGCCCTCCAAGAGCTCCCAATGGCACAGGGGCCGGGGTCAGTCCCCCACCTCCTCACCTTCCAGGAACAAGGCCTACAGCGCGACGACCCCCCAGAAACCACCCCCATATATACCCCGGACCAGAAAGCGTACAAATGCTACTGGCACAAGGGGACCCCCCTATACGCCCAAACCGGCATCCACGTCCACCTCGTCCACCACCTCAGCGTCCCAGGGAGGCTAGGTGTCTATGAGGTCGTCGGGGACGGATGGCAACTCAACGTCATCAACACCCACGTCCCCTTCGGCGAAGCCACGGAACCCTTCCTCCAGGCCCTGGCCGAGGCGTACCGCCAAATGGCCATGCTCGCCCCCACAGTCATCATCTGCGACATGAACGCCGCCCCCACCCCAGCGGACCGAGGGGGACAGGCCACACCCCAGGACCAAGCAGTCCGCGACACCATCGAAATGCTGGGGCTCGTGGACCTAACAGCCAGCCTCGAAGGCCAACCATCCCACTTCCCCCACCAAACGGATGCCGCCCCATCCCGCATCGACGTATGCTATGGCGACCCCACCACCATCATCCGAGCGGAGGCCCGATATGGACCCCTCCCGCTGGGACCCACAGGCCATAGCCCCCTGCACATCCGCCTCACCATCCCCAACCTTCCCCCCAGCCCCCCAGAAGATGCGGACCAAGGCCTACCACCCCCCCTGAAGATGCCCCCGCTGCATGACAAGCATGCCTGGTCCCAATATCACAGGGCCATAGACCGCGCCCGGCGCATCCAACCAGACCCCACCGACCTACTCAAAGCCATGCGCACGGCCGCCGTCGCCTGCGGCTTCCAGCAACACCCCCACACAGACGACGACCAACCACCCACGGCCCTGAGGGACATGCTCCATGACCTCTGGCATGCGAAGCAACAACTGGCGACCCTCCTCCACACCGACACCCCCCAAACCCGCCGCCAGATACACCACCGCAGGACACAGATAGCCCAAATCAGGGCGGACCTGCAGCGGTGGCACATCCACAGGCAACAGCGCATCGCCCAGGAACACGAACGGTATGCGCAACACGAACTCCCCTACAAGGCCATCCGCCACCTCAACGACGCCATGACCGATACCGGCCACCGCACCATCACCACGGTTCGGCAGGAGGACGGCTCCCTCACCAACGACCCAGCCACAGTGCTCCAAGCCACCCAAGACAGCTTCCTCCGGCAACACACCCCCACCCAAGACACACTGGACCCGGACACCCAGGCCAAAATCGACCGCCTCCCTCGGGTCTTCAACCACGCCCAGAGGAGGCACCTGGAAAAACGCCCCTTCACCATCCACGAAGTCCGGAAGGCCATCCACAGTCTCCGGCAACACAAAACCCCAGGCTACGACGGCCTCCCTGCAGAGGCATACTACCACCTCCCCGCCCACCTCCTCCACGTCGTCGCCCACCGCCTCTGGGACATCGTCACGGGGCGGACCCCCCTGCCACCAGACTGGGCAAACGTTGTCCGCCCCCTCTACAAAAAAGGGGACTGGGCGAACCCGGACAACTGGCGCCCCATAGTCTGTGCGGTCACGGAGGTCAAAATCGTCTGGACCATCCTCCTGCGCCGCATCCGCCCCCACCTGGACCCCCACATACCAGCGAGCCTCTGGGGGGCCATCCCAGGCCGCTCCCCACACGAGGCCATCTTCCTCCAGGACACCATCGCGGACATGGACCCGGTGGACCTCATCATCGCCTCCCTTGACGTCAAGGGAGCCTTCCCGAACACCCCCTGGCTCCTTCTAGAAGCGGTGTGGAAACGCCTAGGCCTCCCCTTCTACAACTTCACCTCCGACTACATCCGCACCCGCAAATACACGGTCCGCACAGGAGCAGGCCTCACCCCCTTCCTGGAGCCAGGCAGCGGGGTCCCCGGAGGGGGAGCAGAGGGCCCCTTCCTGTACCTTCTAGTGACGCTCCCCCTGGCCCTCGCAATCGAGCAGGATTACCCGGCCTACGCACCCTACCCCCTCCTCTCCCCCCTGGTCGGCTTCGCGGACGACACCAACCTCACCGTCGCGCACACCCCACACGACCCCCATGCCCCGGACCCCGGACCAACGGTCACCCAACAGGCCAACAACTTACTGGACGTGACGGTCTCCTACCTCTCCCACAACAACCTCATCGTCCACCCCACAACGTCAGTGGCCATGATCAAGGGGTCTGCCACACCTCCCACCCTAGGGCCACAAGGGCCCCCCATGCAAGTCGTGACGACCACCACCCACCTGGGGGTAGTCCAGGCCACCAACCCTGAAGACGCCACCCTCCCACCCAAGTTGCAGTCACACCTCGCCCATCTCCCCAGATATGCGTCCCCGACCACCAAGGCCCTCTCCCTGTCCCACCAGAGCCTGGCGTACTACCTCACCGGGGTCTTGAACGACTCCATAGGCTTCCAAGCACTCCACCTAACATACCCCACCACCGCCCTCCAGCCGGCCACACGCGCCGTGACCAAGGCATGGGCAGCACACGGGGGCTGGCCCACCTCCATACCCACCCGCGCCATCCGAGCGGCATGGCCCCACTATGGAGACGCCATAGGGGACGAGGTGAAAGCGGCCTATACCAGACACACCGCCCTCCTCCTTCACCGCATGACCCACAACCACTCACCGGAGGTCCGCGAAGTCACCGCCATCCGCCTCCAAGCCGCACAACGGGCCCGCAACACATGCCCGCGCTGGGTACTCCACCAGAAGGGCATGCCCACCAACATGAACACGCCCCTGTGGAACAACCTGCAGCTTCTCCTCCCATCCCCACACCACGCCATACTCACCAACCACACGTGCCCAGAGAAAGGGCCACTAGCGGTCCTCTGCGGGGACCTCCACCACCACCCCAAGGGCACCATCCACACCATAGACCTTGTCGGGGCCTCCATCACCGTAGTATACGTCACCCTCCCCCAAATGCGAGTCCTGCACCACAGCGGGGCACACCACACCCCCTTTCTACAGCTTCCCGAATGGCCACAATACCGCCTCTTCCACCAGTACCTCACGCAGACGGCACGAGCAGCGGGACACACTCTACCGGGCAGCAAAGACATGCGCACAGCCTACCGAGAATTCACAAAGCAACACCCGCGACCCATCCCAGCGACACCGCCCTACGCACCAACCGGATCGAAACACGAACCCGTCCCCCCAGTAACGGGCCCAGTCCCACCACTAACCCTGCTACTGGCCCCGAATGAAGCCAAACCCACGCAGACCACCGTCATCCACCACGGGGCAAAATGGCGCATACCGAAACACCACATGACCGCCCGAGACCTACCAAAGGTCCCCCAAGATTCCCAGAGCATGCCACGCACATGTTGGGCCTGTGACCCCCAGGGGCCAACCACACCATGGCCCGTACTACACCTCATAGCACGCCACCACACCCACCCCACGACCCACCTACCACCACAGGCCTACGCATGGATAGCCCCATGGTTCCAGCGCACCGACACTAACCCCACGGTAGCATGGAACCCCGACCACGCGCCCAAATGGCTCTTCACCACTACACCCACATGCCCCCGCCCCGACCCGGCAGGGGTCGCCATCCGTTACAGCATGTACGAGCCAGGCAGAACGGGCAAGCACGAGCACCCCTACTATCCACTCCACCACTCCTGCCACACACCAGAGCACCGAGCACAAACCCTCACATGCCACGACCTAAACCCCGACACAGCCTACATCCTCCACTACATCTACTCCTACCTCACACAAGGACAGCCGGAGCAGGGACTCATAGCCCTGTCCCCCCAAGCGAAGCACATCATCTCCAAAGGAATAGGGGTGTACGCCACCCCCATGCTACAGCCCACAACCCCAGTAGCCCACCTCGCCACGGGCCTTGCCATATACGCCTACCTGCCCATGAACCCATGCCGCCTCCCACAACCATCACCGGCGGACCGGCTCTTCTTCACCGACGCCTCAGGCGAATCCGCCCTCACGCCCATCACCGGGGGGGCCACCCTGCAGCTAACCCACACCGGGGGACACTACCACATGGACCACCACACGGGCCACACCACCTATGGGGCCTCTTCCCACGGGGAGCTAGGGGCCATGGCCGACGCCATCACCGAGGTCGCGGCCCACCTACCCGCCCACTCCCCGCACATCGTCCGGGTCTGGTTCGTGGTAGACGCCACTGTCGACACGCACCTGCTCCTCCGCATAGCAAGGCAACCACTTCACAAAGCAACCGCGACGAGCCTCGGCACCCAGGCACTGCTACTCTGGAAAGCCCTACGCAGCCTTCCCCCCTACGTCCAACTCCACATCGTGAAACAAGAGTCCCACAGGCACCAATACGGAAATGGTAAGGTCGACAACCAGGCAGTACACCAGCGCACAACACACCTACCAGCCCTCCAGATCCCTGACCTCGGCCGCAACCACACACACGTCCAACACGTGCCCCCTGTACCCGAGCCCCATCAGACCCCGGACTGGGTACCAGAGGACGCCCCCTATTCCTCCCACGACAGAGCGTACCACTACCCCAACCCCGTCCAACATCTCGCCCGCGTGCTCGGCGACGCAGACAGCCGGGCGCACATCCAGGAGCTCCAGGACAGACTGCAAGTCCCCCTCTACCACTCAGCGCTCCGCCCAGCAAACGTCCCAGCCCACCTCCAGAAACGACGCATCCAGCTCCTCAGGGAGCAACTGCCTTTCCTCACCAGGGTCGCCAGATGGCTCGCCCGCAAGCACATCCACGTCCCCGACGAACACACCCGTTGCCCATGCGACCACACCACCCCGGAGAGCTGGGAACACTTCAAGAAATGCCCCCTCCATACAGACAGGGACACCCTAGTGGGCTGGTCCCCGGCGGAAACCCTGCGACAACACGAAGGATGGCCAGCCCACAGCCACGCACACCAGGCCACCGAACACCTCTTCCGGGACCCCCTGATCAAAGAAGCCACCATGAGAGGGGCAGTGACACAGGCCCTGCACCGACACCTCACCAAACACACGGAAAGCCCCATGGAGGCAGCAGCACACCTCCAGCTAGAAGTGGTCCGCAGAGCAGCGGCCCAAATGGTACACCGCAAACACCTCCTGCTAACACACGCGGAACAACTCACCGACCCCACCGCCAGGGAACACATGCAGCGTCTCATCCATTACCATGCCGTGCATGACCCAGACGTCCACTAACCCGCTCCGCGCCCCGCACGCGCCCCCCTTCTCCATCCACAGGTCTCCAAGGCACCACCACAGCGCCCCGAGACCCGTCTCGCACCCAAGAAGCCACCCGGCACCGCCCAGTCCGGCCGAGCCCAGCCAGGGCCAACCATCCATCGACGTAGACGCGCAAGACCCCGGCAGCCCATCCAGCCCACCCCCCCCGGACCCGGGGCACCCCCCCCTCACACCGGCCACCATCCGCGACCCCGACCTCCTCCGAGCGACCCTCCAAGACAGGGCCCCGACCACCCCCCTGGGCTGGTACCGCCTACAAGAGGACTGGACCAAGCTCACCGTCAAAGCCCTCCGGGACCTGACCACACCAGGCAGCGGCCTCCACGAGACCATAGTAGACCTCGTGCTCTGGCGAGCCCGCAAACACACCCGGGGCCAGCCCATCTGGATCCCCCCCATCGAGTGGGGCCAGGCCCTGACGCACGACACCGGCAGCAACGTCACGCGTCGAGGGACCGTACGCCTACGGCGGGCCCAAGCGGAGACGGACCACCCAGCGGACCCGGACCACCCGGAGCAGTGGGAACAGGCCACCGCGCCCAACCGCGACACCGCCCTCCGCGCCGCCGGCCTCCGCACCTCGGACGACGACCCCCCCCCCCCACCTACAGACAGTGACCACCCCCCGCCGGAGGTCTGGGTTACAGTCCTCGAGCGCGGCCACTACTACGTGATAGCCGCTACGGCTACGTCCCCCGGCCCGCAATGGATCATCCAGGGGACGGACACCATGTTCGCCCCGGAGACCGCCCCACCAGGGGCAGTGGGGGACCCCACCACCCAGCGCAGGATCCTCAGGGGTGTCCTCCAGCCAGGGGACACGCCCCCAGCCCGCGCCCTGGCCCAAATCACCTCAGGGAAGGCAGGCTACCACCTCGGATTGGCCATGCTCTGCCTAACCCACTGGATCCAGCGCCACTGGCCACCCACGGGGACCGTGCCCTGGGTTTGGGCCATCCCCACCGCCCACACACAAGTCGAGGCAGGCCCGGACACACGACCAAACCCCCCCCCCAGACCGCAGCAGTCCCTCACCTGCGGGTACCACGCCATCCACAGGGTCCTCAACCGCGCGGGTCTTAGCCCAAAGCTAGCATGCCCCCTTCCCACCACTGACCAAGAGGTCCACCAGATACGAACGCTCGTCTGCGAAATCCTTGCCGCAGCAGCAGAAGACGGCAAGCTTCTCCTCCAAACCGCCCGGCCTACAACTGCCCACGCAAGCGCGCGGCAAGCTGACAGATACACCGGCACAGCACACCCCCCCGCACGATCCCCGCCCATGCCCCCCCCCTCTCGCTGCTCAACCGGAGACCCACACACGCCCACTATCGCGCGCACCCCCGGGCCCCGCGACACGGGCCTCCCCCACCCGCCCGAACACCAGCACACGCCCGCCACACACCCACCCACCGGCCATCCTTCACCGCCCCCCACACTCGACAACCCACACAGACTCGCCAAGGGGAGCCCCGCGCCCCGCGGCACGCCCACCCCACCCAGTGGCCCGCCCACGCCCCCCACACACACCCCAGAGGACCCAGGCCCACCCCCCCCGGCCCCTGAATGCAGCCCACGCGAACTGTTCCCCCGCGCGGACACCAACCCACACGACCTCGCACATTGCAGGACCCTGGCCCAGCCGAGCCCAGAAAGAGAAGGCCGCAGCCCCGCGCCTCCCCCCCCCGCCGCAGCCGACCAGATCGGCCCGCCGGGCCGCCAGGTCACGACCGGGCCCCCCCAGCCGCCCGCCCCCAACCTACAACCCGGGGACATGCCCTCCATCCTCCCCGCCGTGGCCGCAGCAGAAGCCGCCGCCCGCAAGCCCGCCCGCATCACAGCCCAACCCGCGTCCACCACCTCCTCCTCGTCCTCAGCCTCGTCCACCTCCTCCACCTCATCCTCCGACCCCCCCCTCCCCGCCAAACTCATCCTCAAGGCCACGGCGAAAGCCAAAGCCGCGGCCGCACGCACCGACCCCCCAACCCCCACAAAGGCGACTCAGGCACCCCGGCAACCCACCGGGACGACCCCCGACCCGACATCGGCGCCCTCACACCTCCGGACAGAGGTACTCCTCAACCTGGAACCGGACCCCAACCCCAAACCCGACCCCAAACCCAAACCGGACCCCAACCCCAAACCCAACCCAAAACCCAAGCCGGCGCCCACACGACCACACACAACACCGCATACGCAACGACACAAAACCACCCGATACCACCCCCGCCCGGGCCCTCGCCCAAGCCAGGACCCCCCACCCACCACGACCCGCGCCCCCCTCCCGCCGGCACCCACCACCACCGCGGAGACGGCCACCCAGCACGACCCCGTCCAGGCCCTCGTCCACATCCTGGTCACCAAGCGCCCCGTCATCCATCCCCCACAAACCACCACCACCGCCGGCCAAACCGACCCAGGGACGTGGGACCCCTCAACCATCGTCACCGTCAAGCCCGGCCCCAGACCCTTCCCCCATGCCCACCACATAGTGCAGCCCCGGGGACTGCCCACGATGCCCAACCCCCCACCCCCACAAGGGGGACCGGAAAACCCACAAGGACTCCATGGGCCATACCCGCAACACCAACCCCACCACTACACACACCACCACCACCAGCGGCCCCACCACCACCACTACCAACACCACCCCCACCACTACCACTGCCCACCGCCCTACCCCACCGGGCCACAACCCCCCGTACACGAACAGCACCAGCGGACGGGATGGCAGCCACGGAGCGCCCCGCCCGCATACCCACCCCCCCCGTACCAGCCACCACCCCCGTACCAACCGTACCCCCGCGGCCACCATCCGATGGCCGAAGGGGCCCCATGGACGACGGGGGACCTCCCCCCCCAGGCGGCACCGCGTGACGCCCCGTACCCCCCCGGCCACCATCCGATGGCCGAAGGGGCCCCATGGACGACGGGGGACCTCCCCCCCCAAGCGGCACCGCGCGAGGCCCCCCAGAGGCCGCCGACGCTTCCAGACTGGCCCAACTCGAGCGACGGGGGCCGGTCCCGCAAACGGCGGCGCTCCCGCTCCTCCCCCGCACGGCACACTCGCCCACGGCGCCCACACTCCCACCGCGCCTCAACCACCCACTCGCGCCGCTCCCGCTCCCCCAGGTACCACCACGACCCCCAGGGACCCCGCTCCCGTCGCTCCCGCTCCCCCGGACACCACCACGAGCGCCACCGCCGCCCCATGTCCCCCTCCCCCTCCCCCCACCGGCCACCCAGCCCCCGCCACCACCACTCCCGCTCCCCCCGACGCAGCCAGGCACGCCACTGCCGCCCCACGTCCACCTCCCCCTCCCCCCACACGCCCCGCCAGGCTCCCCGTTCCCCCCGCCACCCGTACCCATCCACCACCCCCAGCCCCCGCCACCACCACTCCCGCTCCCCCGGACGCCACCGAGCGCGCCACCGCCGCCCCATGTCCACCTCCCCCTCCCGCTCCCCCCTCCGCCCGTACCCGTCCTCCACCCCCAGCCCCCGCCGCCGCCGCTCCCGCTCCCCCAGGCACCACCACCCCCGCCACCACCGCAGGTCCACGTCTTCCCCCCGCCGCTCCAGGACCCCGGGCACGGACCCCTCCCCCCCCCGGGCCCCCGCCTACCTCGCCTGGTGGTCTCCCCCCGCTCTGCAGGAGCTCCGCCGCTGGGTGAAATGGGCCGGAGGAGCGGGAAGGCACGAAGGGGTGCACATGGTGCATACCTTCGAGGAGGTGCGCACCCGCACCCCCGCAAAACCCAACGAGGCCGCCCCGGAGGCCATCATGCTGCAAGCGGCATGGGAGGCCCTCCTCTGCGATGCGGTCCAGGGCCTCCGCCCCCCCTACACCCCCCAAGCCCTCCGCCAGTGGCTCCAGGCCACCCACCCCCAAGCCTGGGCCACCGGCGCCCCCTCCCCACCCCGCCCCTCCCGCCACCACCACACCAGGAAGGGGCAGGACAAGGGCAAGGGAAGGGCAAGGGGCACCAAGGACCACACAGGCAAGAGGGCACGGAAGGGCCCCAAGTGAGGGCAGGCACACGCAGGGACAGGGCGCCGGAAGCGACACCACATGGGGGCAGGACACCACCCAAGAACCAGGAAGGAGCGGGAACGGGGACCAAGACACGGAGGAAAAGGGCACCACGGCAGGTACCACGACCCACACCGACGGGGAGACGAGCGCCGCCCCACCCCCACCAAACACCCCAACACACACCACCGAAGCAAACATCGGACGCCATGCGGATCACACCAGCGCACGCCCACCGGCCACCGGAAACCACACGGAGAACGGAGGGCACACCTACACGGGGAGAACGGGCCACACCCACAGAGGAAGCCGCAGGGAACACCGCCGCACGGCGCACCACCACGCCCTCACCGCCAGGCGACGACCCCGACCACCACAAAGGCCAACTCACAGGCACCGGAAGAGGACGAAAGCACGGCCGCGGCACCCACGACTACGGACCGACACCCCCAGAGGACACGGGACCAAGGCACAGGCCCCCAGGGAGGGCAACCCCACGGACCGTCACGCGACCACACCATGGGCTATAAGGGCCGGGCTGCGTTACCGTCGCGGTTTGACGCAGAATATTGCTATGCACTTGGATTGACGGCCGGGGGCTTGATCTCGGCTGGTCTCACGTCCGTGAAGGCGTCCGTCACCAACCTGTTGCGTCCAGTGGAGGAATGGCACTGCGGCGGCACACCGATCCCGTCCATGATGAATATCGAGCGCCGCAAGGGGAAGTGAAAGGCTGTGATCGATCGCGAAGGCCTTGGTGCTGCTGGACGGTGCCCCCTTCAAGGCCATCTCCGAGCGCCGTGAAGACTGGAAGTGCCAAGATTACTACCGGTGCCCCGGACCCCTGCAGTTCAGCACCGGAGATATGGACATCCCCCTGACCCTGAAGTATGAGCTCATCCCTGCCGGCGGCACCGACCCGGACCCTGCCAGCGCAGCCGAGCTGCAGTGAAAGCCTTTCGCCACTCAAACAGCGTTCGGAAGCCACCTCCACCGTCCGACTCCTGATTTCTGTTTGTCTGCCTTGGAGAAGGAACGCCTTTCCTACACCCCGAGTACGCCTACCTGTCTGCGAGGCCCGGTGAAGATTGAGTCCATGGGTGAGAGTCAGCGTGCACGCCCCAAGGACACCGTGATCATTCAGCAGAATTTCCCGAAGACCTAACCGACCCACACAGGCCAGGCTGACCTCCACTGACCCACCGCGGCACCACGCGAGACCACGGCACACCGCACCACAGCGCGCCACAGAGCAACGCACCACAGCACGACGCGACGCTACGCGGCACAGAGCGGCACAGCACGACACAACTGACCCTAACCTGAGGGACTAACCGAAGCCAGCCACCGCACACCCGGGAAGGCGCCGCGCCACCACGCCACACACCAGCACCACAGGCCACACACGGGGCCACAGCGCGCCAGGCGACAACGGTGACGGACCACCCAGAAGATTACAGCCGGCACCGCAGAGGGGTAAGGACACGAACAACCCCAGCCCCCTAACCCAAAACCACAAGCAGCCGCCTGGCGCAGCCGCCCAGCCGGCAGAGCCAGGACCTAACCCAGCAAGAAGGGGCGCCGAGCCCACCGTGTACAAAGCCCACCCGACCCATGGGGCCGGAACATGGCCACACAGAACGCAACTGAAGACAGCAGCCCGGAAGACAACACTGAATGCAGGCCAGTGCGTGCGCCAGCCCAGGGAAGGCAGAGGGAGGAACAGGCAACCCCCCCCCCCAAAAAAAAAAAAAAAAGGGAGGGGGGAAGGGGAAAAGGCACGAAAACAGCCCACAGCCGTCCAACCACCCGCCAACACCACCACAGGCGGCCAGGCCCCCCCCCAAGAAAAAAAAAAAGGGGGGGGACCCCCGCAGAGGCACAGGGGGACCACCCACCCAAAACCGGCAACACCAAGCCAGTAACAGCGGACCACGGGGAAAAGGGACACGGGGAAAAAAAAAAAAAAAAAAAAAAGAGAGCCACCAGCCCAGCCCGAAAGAAAGGGGATGGAGGGACAGGGACCACAAAGCCCGGAAAAAAAAAAAAAAAAAAAAGAAAAGAAAAAACCAAAGCGCAAAAAAAAAACACACCCCGACAACCCAGCCAAGACGGGCTGGGCACAGGCGAGACCCGGGCCCAGCACACACGCCCACACCGCGCGCCGGAACCGGAAACGGCGGGGGGCAAGCGGGGCGCCCACGAAACCACACACGTCCCAAAAGCAGGCCGAAACCGAAGCCCAACCACGAACACCACAAACAGCCGACACTAGAGGGACAACACCACAAACCGTGCCCAAAAACACCCACCCAAGACCCCAGCCAGGACTGACGGGGTTAACAAAACCCGCACCGAACCGCCAACCGGACCCAAACACAAACACCACACAACAGTAGGAAACCCAGTGCCCACAGCCCGGGCACTGAGGCAGCCCGTGCCATGCAGGTGACCCGGCCAAACGAGATCCGGAGCCCGGGGGTAAGGCTGCATCCTAAGGCCTGCGCTGCTTTGGGACTCGAGGCGGAGCGTGCGACACCCAAGCGCCTCGGAACCCTAGTACCAGGAACGTGCATGCACGCCTTGGGAACGGGATACGCCAGGAAGTCCGGTGAACCCCTAGGGTTCCGCCCAAAGGAGGGGACGTGCGCAAGCACGGGGGCACACCCTCCCGGCGAGACAAGCGTGTCACGCTGGCGGCGATCAGCCCTCCCGGCGTAGCCCGGGGCCGCTTTGTTGGGGGCCAACAGTCAGGTCTAGCGGGAAGTAAGCCGCCTCCCCTCTTCACGCGCGAAGCCTCTTCCTGTTCGTCACAGGGGCGATGCCAGGGGGAACCATGGGGCGCCTCTCCACGACCGAGTGCACCTACCTACCTACCTTTAGCCTTTTATGCCATGGACCTACAATCAATGGTGGACTTTCATCAGTAAGTGTGATCCTGAATTTTTGCTTTGTGCTAGGGTGTAAGGCAGAAATCTTTCTTAGGGTGTTGAGGAGCGCACACCAAGGTCCCCCGCAGATGGGGAGAACACCGCACTGTGATACGGTGTCCATCCACAGATAGAACCTTGTAGGGCCCGAAGTAGGGGTCATCGCTGGTAGAGCGTGGCCAGGCGGGTAGTCGGCTGTGGTGCACGAGCACCCAGTTCCCCTCTTGGTAGGTAGCGGGCACCCGGTGCTTGTTCTTCTTGTTCTGACGCGTTCCCGTGGGGGGCCGGCCACGGGACGCTGCGGTGACACGCACAAGTGAGCAGGCAGGCAAAGCACTACGCTCACAAGGGCATCAATACGCTCGTGTCATGTGACAAAGCGTTTCAGGATCCTTGCCACTCTGCAACAAGGGAACGAAAGTATGTACAGCAACACATCAGGATATGTACACATGGGGTTAAGACTGGACTGGGGTAAGGGCATTACAGGACAATAGACACTCAGTCCCAACTCATATCCCAATCCCAGGTCCGACCCTCTCAGTGGCTGGTGGGGGCAGGGGCTCAAACACAACCCATGCCCTGCTCAGTCCGGACCCTGAAACCCTGCCAATAGGGGAGGTGTCCCGCCCAGCCACAGGCAAGTTCCTGGGAACCAAGGGGCTTCAAGGCCAACCGACAGTGGCTACCTATGCTCCCTTAACGGCAGGTCCCAACTCCTTTCTGAGGCAGAGATATGGCCCCGCCATTATCCCCTAGGAGTTGGTAGCTGAAAATGGGCTGTTTCAGCCCAAACTGGAATTAGCTCAAAAATCTCCAAAATTGACCTCTCGTCCGGACCCGCCAGAGGTAGGGACGAGGCAACTGACCCTATGCCCTACGAGTACAAAGTCCCTGGAGCCCTCAGGCAACCTGGTTCCCTCTGAGGTCCCGGCATCAGGGCAACACGGATGAGTCAAGTGGGGTCATGATGCCAAAATCACCAAAATTGGCGTCATTCCCACGCGTGGCTCGCCCGGCCAGGGCAACGCCAATGGCTCACAGGTTAGGAGGCAGAACCTAGGACTTATATCTGAGTGTACCACTTGAATTTAGGTCCGGGCTCCCTGTGGGCATAGAGAAATGGGGCCGCCAATTGACCACACGGAAGGGGGAAATTGGGGTCCCAAAATGGGGTCATTTTGGCTGCTTGAAATGAGCCAAAATTTGGTGTGCTCCCAATAGTATATCTCCACGCCGGCTTGGAGATCGGATCCGCCATTCCATACGCAATCCACCGGGAGTCCAACAAAGACCCCCATGCCCTTGGCTCTCAAAGATCTCCATGCTACTTGGCGTGGTGACGATCCTGATTGGGTCCACATATGCCAAAATGGCAAAATTGCCCACACTCACTTTGGGCTAGCGCCTTAACGAAGGTTGCTCCGCTTCGCCCACGTGGTGTGTGAACCATGGGGACCAATATGCATAACACCCATGTCATATACGGTCCATTGGTCCATGCGTCCGGCTTGCACGGGTGGGCTCAACATAGTGCACGGCGGGCAGCAAAAGTGGAAAATTGCTCAAAATGACCAAAATTGCGCACACTCATGGTTGGGGCAAATGAGGCACATGCCCGACTTGGACCGGAGTGTGCCATAGGATTGGTATCAAGTCATGTGTGTCCAACATATCTTTTGTGCGTCGCCCAACTCCTCCGGTTTTGGGAATGGCAGGGTCGCCAAGTGAGCCCATGATTTGGGATAGTCCCAAATCGCCAACATGGCGGCCACGGTATGCCAAGCCCAAGAGGATTTATTCGCCGGGTCCAAGATATGTTGGGCACCAAAGTATGTACCCTCATATCATACTTGGGTCATGATGTCAATTGAGCGCAACGTTGGAATACACGGTCGCCACTTGACATCATGACGGGCCAAAAACGGCAAAATTGGCACAAACATACACAAAAGTGCCTTGAAAGGCGCACAATTATATTATGATATCTTTGGCTTGGATCGTGCAATCAACTAATCCTTCTAAACACAATGACTTGACACCAATGACCTTCGATTCCACATATGTGCTCCACTTGGGGCGCCTTGAAAGGTCACGAGCGCTACTTCCCAAGTGGGCACATGAAATTATGGAAAATTGCAAAATACACACCTTGCTCCCAACGCATCGCTTCGGGATCACCACACAAGCTTCCCTTCACGAAGGTTAGGCTTGCAATTGATCGTAGGGAGTATGGAGAAGGGGCTTGCACAATATGAGATCCATTGGCGGGTTTGGCTTGGAGCGATGGACCCGCCAAATGGGCACGCAACACAACACAAGGCACATACTCCATATTGCCCAAAAAGGTAGCTCCCCCCACGATATGTCATGCCCCTCCAAGGGCATAACTTCGTGTCAATCGCTCATAGGAACTCAAGGAGAGTTCCTATGCGACACCAACACTCGCGCGCTACACTCGAAAGTTATCTTAACGCACGCAATATCATGGCCATAGAGTTACAACGCAAACTCTACTCTCTTGACCATGATCCATTACACTAGCGCGCACGTGTGGAGACGCAAGGCATATGATGCTTCCTAAATTACGTCAGGAGTATTGTGAATACATCCCACGTTTCCTTATTGTCATTCCTCGCAAGCAACACGAGATATGACCTTCACAAGTGGCCTCACGAATCAACTTTGTTTTGCCCATATCTTTAAGACAAATGGAGGGCAGGATAAAAGGAAAGTTGATTCGTGCATAGGGAAGCACCTAGGTCCACTCGAAAGAGGTCAAATCAAGTGCGGGGATGTCGAAGTCGAAAATCCGATTTCGACATCCTGAAAAATTCGGATTAAGGTTGCGGGTGTAGAATGTGAAAATTGCGGATGCATCAACGCAATTCCTGAAGACTTTAGAGCCTTCGTCACGGATAGCGTTAAAATTTCCATTATAAACAGTTAAACTGGCGGTTACGGTAAAGTCGCGATCCAACCGCCAGCAGTCAAAACAGTGAGTATCAGAACGGAAGCGTAAAAATTGACGGAAACAATATGAAAATAAAACCCTGTTGATTCCTGATATTCTGATACACAAATCTCCGTTGGCGGTGCATCGGTTGCCGATGCGGGGCTTTACGGCACGGAACACGCTCCCGCCGGGCTCGCACCGGGCGTCAACGGGCGCCTTCCGTACATGGGGTTAGTGGACCGGAGACCGGTCTTCCCTTCCGTACTTGGGGTTAGTGGACCGGAGACCGGTTGTATGCCGTAACCTAGCCATGGGGTTTTGGGTACCGCTTCACCCCCCTCCTTAGAGCAAACCCTGGGGGGGGCTCGATAACACCCATGCATGGCAGCGGGTACCCAGGACCATCCCCTGAAGGGGGGGGGTCACACCCTTATTCAGGCTGACCCAGGTGAGGCTGCCCATATCCCACAGTAAGATAGGTATGATGC
Source organism: Eutreptiella sp. 'Long Island Sound 2002' (assembly GCA_964036045.1). Taxonomy (NCBI): domain Eukaryota; phylum Euglenozoa; class Euglenophyceae; order Eutreptiales; family Eutreptiaceae; genus Eutreptiella; species Eutreptiella sp. 'Long Island Sound 2002'. The sequence goes on along the minus strand of OZ038399.1, from coordinate 27,229,835 downwards.
TGTAAAAGCTCGTAGCACATGTATAGTATCAAGTATCAAGTCCCGGGTCCTGGCGGCGATTGTTCGGCATCCAAAGGACCCGTTAACCCATACCAGGCGCACCGGGTGCCGGCTGCTACGGTCACCACCACAGTGGCAGTGGCATACACGGCCAACATAGGCGACACACGACGACCGAGGTGGTCCCACAGGTCGAGAGCAACCACAAAGATCCATCAGGCTACCCCAAGCTTCCCAAGGCCCGCCGACTGGGGAGAGTCCCCACCGGTCCTTCCTCGGGCGCACCATGTCCATATCCATACGACGCGAGTCCAGAGTGATACAGCCGAACTCCTTAAGGGATCTTAAGGGAGCTCCTCCTTAAGGGATCGGGCATCAAGGCCGTCTTTTCCCTCGCCCTATTACCACGAAGGCCATACGTGAGGGAGTCCTCATGCAGTGTGGGCGGAGGCGTCGACTCCTCAAACCACCAGTTTCCCAGGCAGACTGACCGAGGTCAGGAGCACCGGAGGCCGCCATCCGACTGCAAGTGCGTCTGCGAATCGGTAGGCTCACACTGGGACTGACAGTGGCGGACCGCTGGGAGTGTAGTCAGGCAACTGGGCTTCCCGCCTGGCGCCATCAGGATCTCCACATCACAGCGAATAGGGCAACACGGTATCACGAGCACTCAAACAGTAGAATCTGAACTAAGGTACTGGTCCAGGCTGGACCAGGCTGTAAGAACATGTACACGGCGACTCAAGGCGCCTTCGTATACGATTCGCCTCCCCTCAGCCCACATCTCAGTGATGGGCCGACAAGACTCAACATACAAATGCACATATCCTGCAGAGTAGAGAAATAAGCAACAAACAGGTTAACAGGCGCGTAAACACACTCTGGACAGAGCGCCAAACCACGCCACGGTCAGGATAAGGCATATGCAGGAGGGTGGGCAAGAAAACGCCTGAGTTCAGGCCATATATAGTCTCGAGACACACGCCGACTGGTCTGGACCCCGCAAGTGCCATGGGACCAGACCACACACTCAAAAATCGCAATGCCGATGACAGCGGCATCCGTTGTGCAACGTCGTATGGGCTTCAAGGCCCCAAGAGCTCAGAAATATGAAGGTCAGTCCCTACCTGGTTTCCCAAGGATTCAGCAGGTGGGGAGTGACAAATAGAATTGAAAGGGAGGGGCCATCCTCCTCTGGATTCAGCAGGGGGGGGTATATGGCCACTCTGATGGCAGGTCACCGGAAGATGTAAGAGAGCAAGCAAGTAAGGGACGATCCGTTGACCTCACAAGCGCTCAAAATGCATCAGGGGAGAGCTCAGGGCGCTGATCAGGCACCTCTGGCTGCAATCGCCCGGGTGAGTGCTGCCAAGTCCGAAACGTGGATCTTGGTCTTGTTCTTGCGGATGTACTCCATGAAGGGAGTATTGACCCGGGGCACGAACGAGGATACGGGTTCCCAGGTGTCGTGGGACGGCCCATAGCCTCGCCAACGAATCTTGAACTCCAGACCTCCTGGTGCCGAGGCTTTCGGACGCTGAGCCAGGATCTTCTCGACTGTATAGTCGTCCTGCTCAGCATAGTCGTCGTCCGAATCGGCCTCATGTGAGGCATAGCTCAGGGACACATGTTGGCCACGGAGGTCGGGTTCCCGCACACGGAGTTGACTCTCGTGGCGCTCCCGGAACTGTCCGTGACTCACCTTGATGCGGTAGGTGTCCTCACCAATCCTGCGGACCACCTCTCCGGGTGTGAACCAGGTTTTGGTGCGGTGGGTGCCCATAGGGCGGGGTCTGATCACCCACACCGGGTCTCCCACCCTGAACTTCTGCGCTGTCGAGCTCGGGGCGGACTTCTGACGCTCAGCATGCTCCTTCTCGAGCTGCTGGCGGATGTCCCGCGCCGTTTGCTCTTGCCGCGCGAAGAATTCCTTGGCCTCCATAGCCATGCCATCACTAGACAAGGGAAGTCCCCTACCCAGGGGGTCCCTGCCGAACAGAATCTGGTGAGGGGACAAACCGCCCGGAGTGGGGGTGTCATGATGGGCCTTCAGAGCAGGCCACATCTCCTCAAACCAGTTCCGACGTGGATTGGTGATGTGGATCTTGCGCAGCTTCTCGAACAGCTGCCGTCCAGCCACTTCAGCGCGGCCGTTAGACCGGCTGAGATGGGCGACGCTCTTGGCGTGACGTATTCCCATGAGGGAACACATAGCCTTGAACCAGCCACCAGTAAACTGGGGCCCTCGGTCACTGCAAATGGTGCGGGGGATGTCACAGACGGTCAGCCAATGACGAATCATCATGACTGCCACTTCCTTGGCAAGCAACCCCTTTTTGCGTGCCGGAACGGCTACAACGTAGCCGCTGTGGCGGTCCACACAGAGAACCACACAGTCAAAGGTCTCCTTGCCAATATGCACTTCGGGCATGGAGAAGACGTCCATGGCCACGCTCTCCATGGGCTGGTCAGGAACCGGGGTCCATTGGGCTTCCCCCTTGACGTTCCGGTTATCGGGATTGCAGGACTGACAGACCGAGCAACCCTTCCTGACCTTCTTGATGGCGGTGTAGAGAACGATATGGTCGATCTCCAACCGACGCTGCATGTCAAGAGCCTGCTTCTTGACCCCTGGGTGCAGCATGTGGTGGTGCCAGGCTTCACAAAGCTCGAGCACCCGGGACTCCGGTACTAGCAGCTTACCGTTCCGGTAGAGCTTGCCATCTTCCTCGGTCAGCCCCTTTGGCCACTTCTGTCCGTCGTCAGGGTCGGTTACAGCCCTATACTCGGCCGCAAAGGCCTCAGACTTGGCGTAATCGTTGGTCCAGTCGTCCTGGAGGCAAGACTCCGGGAAGAGGTGCTTGTCGGACTCAGCTCCATCAGGGGCGAGTACACTGACCGCTCTGCTCACCCTCGACGCGAGGGGTGCATCTGCAGCCATGACGACCAAGCATTTAGCACCCTCCTCCTCCATCAGGCGCTCCATTTCGATGATTCTCTTGGCTTCAGCAGTCTCAGCCTCATCGCCATGGGCAGAGATATCCGTCATGCCCTTGCTGGCGGGATAGGCCCACCTACTGAGACAGTCCGCCACGGTGTTATCCTTTCCAGGAATATACACAACCGTGAGGTCGAACTTGGCCAAGGTCTCATGCCATCTTGCCCATCGGGAGGCAGGACCTGAGGGGGTGTCCACGTGCTCCTTGTGCCACGACTGCAGACTCTGATGGTCGGTGCAGACGGTGACGGGATGGAGGGCTATGTACCCAGCCCATTTCCTGAGAGCCATGACGATGGCATACGCCTCCTTTTCACGGGGCGTCCACGTCCGTCTCTGGCCTTTCGCCAGGACTCGGCTCCAGAAGGCCACGGGCACGTGCCTCCCGTCGTCAAGCACTTGCTCCAACACAGCGCCAATGGCGTAGTCGGAAGCGTCGGTGCGCAGGACGAACCCTCGGTCGGGATCCACGAGGTGCAGACCCACTGCAATAGCAGCGCCTGCTTCATCCCCTCAAAGGCACGGTCGGACTCAGCTGTCCAGACCAGAGCCTTCTTGGACCCCTTCTTGGTCTCCTCTCGGTTGCCCTTGAGCATGGTCGTCATGGGGGCTGCATACTCGGCATACATTTTGATATACCCCGAGTAGTAGTTGCAGAACCCCAGATACGCCCGTAGCTCAGAGACCGTCTTGGGCTTTTCCCAGTGCTCAATCGCAGCCACCTTGCCAGGTATGGGCTTTCGCTGCCCGTTCCCGACTACGTGGCCAGCGAAGACCACCTCGCTTACCGCAATGGTGCCCTTGTCACTGCTGCCCGTGAGCTTGTGCCGAACCAGAAGGTCCAGCACTCGAGTGACGTCCCTCTCGTGTGCCTCCAGGAGCTCCTCGTAGCTCATACTGGGGTCCCCGGACGCGATGATCACGTCGTCCACGAAGGGGTCCGCACAGTCGCGCACCGGCTCAAGCAGGTTCTCCAGCATCCGCTGAAAAGCCGCATTGCCGTTGGTAACGCCCATGGGCATCACCTTCCACTGGAGAGGTCCAAGTGGGGTGCTCATGGCTGTGCAGGCACGGGACTCTTCGGCGAGAGGCATCTGATGATATTCATGTTTCAGGTCAATCACCGTGAAGATCCTCCGCTGGTGTTGTTTTTGCAGCATGTCCTTAATGAGGGGAAGCGTATAGCTATCATGCTGCGTTTGGGCGTTCAGGCCGCGGTAGTCGACCACGAGCCGCCATTCACCGGCCACCTTCTTGGGGACGACGAAGCACGGAGAGGCCCATTCGGAGTGGCACGGCTCGAGCCAGCCTCTCTGGATGAAGTCACGGAGGATCTTCTCCATGGCCTCTTTCCTCTCGCCCCTCAGGGCAAACTCCCGGTGCCGATACACACGGGGGTCCTGCTTCAGTCGTATCTTGGCCTCGCCATACGGTCCACGCACCGGTGGGGGGAACACAGGTTTTCCGCTGAAGAAGGTCTCGCCATACTTCTGCTTCAGCCTGGCCCTCAACGCCTGGATCTTGGGGCAGTCATCGGACTCCGCCTTGGCTTTTCCGGGCACCTGAACCACGGAGCTTACTTGAGGGGTAGCGACCCCGCTCGGTTTTGGCTCAGGTGGTCTTCCCAGGTGGCCCAAAGGGCCATCTCTGGTCTTGCCTCGGAATAGATCACCGTAGGTGGGTGGGTTACCCCCGATTGGCTCGTCCTGGCTGGACAGGTGGTCCAGCACCCTCTGCACGAAGGTGTTCCCGTCATAGGACCCAGAAACGATCGAGTCCACTTCCCACCAGGCTTTGTCCTGGCCTTTGCCCTCACGCTGGTTTCCCCAGTCGTGAAAGGGCTGATCCATATACCCCTGAACCAGATCCCACTCCTCTTCAGTGAGGGGGTCTTCCGAATCCGATTCTTCGATGTCAACAGGGGGAACCGCAAAGCATTGCCGCCATGGCTCCGCTATGATGCGGTTGACACACACGAAGTCCGTGGCGTCGGCCTGATCAAGGCCCCCATCCACATAGTGGAATTCCGTTGCCCATCTCTGGGGTGGCATGGGCTGTCCCTTAGCGTCCTGATAGACACTCTCTCCAGCCGGTAGGACGACCCTGTTTAAGGTCATGTTGGTCAATGAGGCTACCCAATGTCGGGTACTTTCCTCCTCGGTGCATCCCATAGGAGCAACCAGCACTGCCTTGGAGCGGTCCTTGCGAATCTTCGCTATCGCTCTTGGAATGTCCCAACGGGGGCAATGGATCCACATCAATCCCTGATGCGGACCCCAGTGCTTCTTCCACGCGGAGTCCTGTGCGCTCCAGTACTTCTCACACACCCGCAGATGGGCGGAGGTTCCTGAAGAGAACGCATCCAGGGCCAGATCCGAAGCTCCCAAGTCCGCGACAACTCGGCTCGCCACTTCCGGCCTTACGCCGTACTCCTGGTTTGCAGGACCAGTTGGCTCAGTGTCCAGCGCGGCCACTTCGAGCTGATTGCGTTCGGGGTGGATCCATTGGCATTCCACATGGTGCTCAGGTGACGAAAGCCACGAGAGTTGGTCGTCCTGGTACAGGGTCATGGAGGCCTGGGCCGGGAGGACGCCGGAGTCCGTCTCCATCATGAAGTCGAACCCAACGATCATGTCCCAGTCCATCTCGGCCTCGTAGAAGCGACCGTGCAGGAGGATTTCCTTGCCGAGGTCTGGGCGGCTCAGCTCACGATGGTTCACGAACTGCAGCCCAATGGCCGCTTCCTTCGTGCCTCCCACCATGTACTGGCCGTTTGCCACCTTCAGCCTGACAGGTTTCCGACTGTCGGTCAGACACTCTGGTGGAAGTAGGCCAGCCTTGACCAAGCTGACTTGAGCTCCCGTGTCGACCAACACGTCGAAAACCTTTTCCACTCCCCCGCATAAGGCACGCACCTTAAGATGCAACTGTCGCTCGCGACCGACACGGCGCACGGCGTGCAAACTCAGGATCTCCGGCCGTTCCAGAAGCTCAACAAGCGACTGGTGCAGGTCGTGGACAATGGGCTCAGGCTGCCCATCTGCAGCATCCAGCTGCGGTCCGGGTGATCCTCCGATACTCTCGGAAAGATCTTGTAGTACATCAAACACATTCTTGGTCGCGAAGGACGGACGGGTGCAAGGGTTCGTGCCTTCACTTGCCCTCACCCCGCCTCCGCGATTGGGTGCCGGACCGGGCCTTTCTGCCCGCGGCAGTCCCCTTGTGCTTATCGACTCCCGACTGGGGTGGTTCGGCGCTTCCCACGTCACCATCCGGCGACCGCCCTAGCTGGGGCCCTTGGCTGCAGGGGCTCCGCTAGGGGGCGTCGGTTGTGGAAGAAGGGGTGTTCTCCTCCGCATCAACCTCGTTGACGCCCTTCTTCCTTCCACCTTTCTTACCCTTCTTGTCCTTGTCCTTGTTCTGGTCATTCTGGTTGTTCTCCTTGTTCTTGTTGTCCGACCTGGGGACCCAGTTCCGCTTGATCTCCTGGATCTCCTTGGCCAACTCGGTCCCCACCGACGACATCAGCTTGGCCAGCTCGTCCTTGTCGACCTCCACTATGGCTTCCCGGATACCCGCGGGCGCACGCTTCTTCGACCCGTGCGCCTTCTTGTAAGCCTCCGTGTCGGCCTTGTGGACGGGGCATGTTCGGTGGTCATGGTTGAAGCCTCGCTTCCTCCCATAACACACGAAACAGCCCTGAGGGTGAGCTCGTATGAACTCCCCAAAGGACAGCGGAGGGTCGCCAATGCGGCGAGGGTCCCTCTTCTCCTGCTTCCTCCAACCCTGCTGCAGGGGCTTCCAGTTTCCCGGTTTGCTCGCCGCGCTCAGGTTCTTGGCCACGAAGGCACAAACGGCCACTTCGGCGGGCTCATCGTCGTCGTCATCGTCGACGAGAGTCTCATCGCCGCCGGCTCCCGCTGGGTCCATGGCAGCTACCCCGCCAGGTCCCTCGCCAACGTAGTTGACGTCGCGGTCGCCGGGCCTCAACCCGCGGGTGTGGTGGAGGTTTCGGTACTCCTTGAGTACTTCCTCGCCAACCCACTCCAGGATCTCGTCGCAGCTCATCCGCGCCGGGATGGGCTGCAGACGGATGGTCTGGCCGCTCAACTCACACTCGTCAAGGCGCCACATCGCGGTCTTCTCGCGATCGCCCGAGACGGTGATGAGGAGAGCGTTCCGCAGGGAGTGCCGTTTGACATCCCGGGCCACGTTCTTCCTCGTCCAAGCCACCACGTTCGTATGATACTCTTGGGGGAGCATCATCTTGACCGTGTGGTTGGACTTGGCCCGCTTGGACTCCTCCTTGGTGACCCTCTTGATCCATGCTTCCGGCAGCATGGAGAGCAGGCGAGCGTGCTCGTCACCCTCGTTCCAGTCCTCCACGTTGCGGCGGAAGAGGGTGTATTTCCCTCGGAAGTCTCGCGAATCTCGTAGGCGGTTCTCCCGTCCATCATGCTCAAGCCTGATGGACTTCCAGCGCTTGGCAGCCACCTGCGGAGCGTCCACCCGCTCCTGCTCGTTGAGCCACTTCTTGGCTTCCTTGAGGGTCTTGATTATCCCCTCCTTGGTCGCCACGAAGTATAGCTCGCCGAGCATATCCGGCAGGCGGTACCTGAACCGTCTGAAGACATATCTCTCCGCATCCGCGGGAGGCAGGTCTTCAGTGACGGTCAGCCCCCAATCGTCCAGCTTCTCCAAGAAGGTCGAGGTTGAGGGGGTTGCCATCGTACATGGGGGGCTTGATGTCCTTCAAGTCTTCCAACACGGCGGCATCCGCGGCCTTAGAGACCATGAACGCCGGCCGCGAGGTCGACCGAGGTTCCCATCGGCCTCGCCCACGGACTCCCACGGCCGCCACGTCCATCTCCTCCATGGAATCCCTGTGGCTACGCCGCGGTTCCTCCATGTACGCTGAACCTAGATGTTCACGCCGTACTCCTTCCATGTACGCATCCTCATCACGGCGCCGGCGGCTGCGTTCAGCGGCCTCCCGTCGTACACCACGCGGCGGGCTGATGTCGAACTCCTCCAGGTCCAGATCCAGGTCCTCACCTTCGCCGACGTCCCACTCCACGTCTCCTCTGGGGAACTCATCCCTGAGTCCACCATATCGTCCACCAGCCATTGGGATTGGCCCAGGGGCTGGTGCGGGGCGCCGGGAGCGTACCGGTGTCCGCGGTGGGGCACGGCGGTTGCGGTACTCCGCGCTGAGCCACTCATCACGCCAATCCTCACTGCCACTGCCGGGCGGCACGCGTTCGTTGCGGCGGCCCGCGCTGTGGTGAGAGGGGGCGGTGAGAGAGGGGGCACTGGCGCTGGGGCGACTCCTGGGGGCTCCGCCGGGGGCGTGGGGTCTGCCTGGACCTGGTCCGGGTCCCCAGCCGTCGTCCGACGAGCCAGACTCCAGGGGTGGGTGGTCGCTGCCGACGCTCCCACGGGCTTCCAGCGCGTCCAGCCTCTGCTGCAGGCCGCTGATGACCGTGTTCAGCTGCCTGGTCTCGGCCCTGGCGATGTCCAGCTCTTTCTGCGCGCGCGCGGCGACCTTGGAGATGCGAGACATCTCGCCCTTGCCCGTGTCTACCTCGCACTCGAGGGAAAAGACCCTCCTGCGGAGGTAGACAATCCACCGCCAGGTGGTATCCGGGTCGCCGTTCCCTGGTGGGTCGTCGGGGTCCCCAGGGGGTCCTCCAGGAGGGCCTCCGCCGGGTCCGCCCGGTCCAGGGGGTCCTCCCCCGCCCGGTGGTCCGCCTCCAGGGGGTCCACTTGGTGGGCGTCCTCCAGGGGGTCCTGATGGTCCTCCACCAGGGGGTCCCGGTGGGCCTCCGCTGGGTCGCCTCGGTGGGTCCGAGGATGGGCGCTTCTTCGTGATGCCGAAGTCCATGTCGTCATCCTCGTCCATGTCGCCCCACCTGGGCGTCTCGGTCTCGGAAGACTCCGAGCTCCGGTAGGGAGGAGGGAGATCCTCATCCTCACCTTCCGGTTCCATGGGGACGTCTCCGCCGCCTCCGCCCGTCCAAGCCACCACTTGGCGATGTCGGCGGCCTCGTTCATCCCCGTCACTGGCGGTGAAGAAGGGGTCACTGTAGTGGGGGTGTCCACCCGCTGGCCTCCGCGGCCTCTCGGGGGTCTTCCCCTTGCCCTTCCTCCGTCGATGGGCGGTGGGGCCACTGCTCCCACTGCTGCCCGTGTCCGCCTCATCCAGCGTCATCTTGGGGGAGGCGTCCCCTTCGAAAAGCTTTCGAAGGGTCTCCACTCGTGATCCTCCCGGGGGAGTCTCGCGGCGGAGTTTGGCCTCTGCCTCCTCCATTGCGGCGGCGGTGGCTGCGGCAGCCCGCACTTCGGCTTCCTCCCGAGCACGAGCCGCCTCGGCTTCCCGGGCCTGCTGCAGCCGCGCCTTCTGCGCTTCCAACGCCGCCAGCTCTGCCTCCGTCTTGGCCTTCTCCTCAGCGACCTTCCGTCGCGCGGCCTCGGTGGCGTCCTTCTTGGCGGCGTCCGCCTGGGCCTTAGCCGTCGCTTCGGCGTGGGCCCTTTCCTCCGCCTCCTTCTTTGCCCTCTCTTGGGCAAGCGCCTCTTCCAGCGCCCTCACCTCGGCCTCCCTGCAGGCAATGGCCTCCTGCGTCAGGCGGGCTTCCTCGTCGGCTGCCGCCAACTCACCGTTGACCTGGGCAGTCGCTGCCCCATGGGCGGCTACGGCCGTGAGTCCGGCCGCAATGGCCGCCACGGTCCGGGCATGGATGGTAATGCCATGCGCCCACTCTGCAGCCTCCTCCTGGGCGATGCCGACGGCGCCCTCCACGGCAGCGCTGTGCTGCCTGGCCCGTTGCCGGGCAACCCGAAGGTTGCAGGGCACCCCACAGGCGCGCTCACAGGCGCGCGCTACGTCCCTGTCGGGAGCGACGCTGCTGCGGGAGCTGGCCTGGTCGGCCGGCATCCTCCCGCGGTGGGCCGACTCCACGTCGCTGCTGGGGCCTGCTGGGGCCTGCTGGGGCCTCAGGAGCAGCGGACGGGGCTTGGCCTTGGTCTGCCTGGCGACTTGGATGAAGTCGCCGAGGGTGGCGTGGCCGGGGTGATGACCACCATTGGCCCGTTGGGGACTGGGGGCTGGGGTTCCGCCCTTGGCGCCTTGGGCGGCTTCGGCGGCCAGGGACTCCTGGTACTCCCGCCACTTCCGGTCCCGCTTCCTGTCCCCTGCGGACCGCTTCTCCTTCGCCGGAGAGGCGCTGCTGCTGCCCTGCAGCCTGTGCTCGCTCCCCGGTTCCGGGAAGTTCTTCTCGATCATGTCCCACATGGAGACATTGATGGAGGCGCCCGACGGGTACACGTTGGCCTCCTCGTCCTCCTCAATCCCGTCAGGGCGCAGCCCTTCGCCGGGCCTGTCCGGCCGGGTCCAGGTCCTCCAGCGCTTGCGGCGGAAGCGGTACTCGTACCCTTCCGCCCGCAGCCACTCCTCCACTGCCCGCAGGCGGTCCTCCCCCATGTCCTCGCGGAGCTCGAAGCTCCCGGGCATGCCGCCTTCGCACTGGGGGTGGCTGTGGCGGTAGTGCTGGTCCCAAACCAACCCACGCAGCAGGCGTGCCGCATGGGGGTGGGGCCGCGGCCACGTCCTGCCCGCTTCCTGCCAGTCTACCATGGCAGCGGGGGGCGTAGTTGGTCTTGAGGTCCTTGGTGTGCACTCGTTCCACTCAACGAACTGGTGGTGGTTGTTGAGGCGGGTGCTGCAGCACTGGATTGGAAGTGCGGCTGGTGCTGGTCAGCCGGTGGTTGTGGAGTTGGTTGACGCGGCCTTGCTCGTCGGCCGATGGGTCTGGTCTGTGCACCTCTTTCACGGTCGCTGCGCGGTCAGGGCGATGCCCTGGACGGCGCTGCTGGCTCCGTGACGAACTCGGCGCTGTCGCTGGGCGGCGCTGCGAGCCGCTGCGCTGCGCTGCGAGCTGCTGCGCTGCGCTGCGAGCTGCGACCTGCGAGCTGCTGCGCCGCGCTGCTCGGGGTTGGTGGCCCCGAGTGGCACGCGAGGGCTGGGTAACCCCGCGGCGGTGAAACGCTTTGAACGCGTTCCCGTGGGGGGCCGGCCACGGGACGCTGCGGTGACACGCACAAGTGAGCAGGCAGGCAAAGCACTACGCTCACAAGGGCATCAATACGCTCGTGTCATGTGACAAAGCGTTTCAGGATCCTTGCCACTCTGCAACAAGGGAACGAAAGTATGTACAGCAACACATCAGGATATGTACACATGGGGTTAAGACTGGACTGGGGTAAGGGCATTACAGGACAATAGACACTCAGTCCCAACTCATATCCCAATCCCAGGTCCGACCCTCTCAGTGGCTGGTGGGGGCGGGGGCTCAAACACAACCCATGCCCTGCTCAGTCCGGACCCTGAAACCCTGCCAATAGGGGAGGTGTCCCGCCCAGCCACACGCGAGTTCCTGGGAACCAAGGGGCTTCAAGGCCAACCGACAGTGGCTACCTATGCTCCCTTAACGGCAGGTCCCAACTCCTTTCTGAGCCAGAGATATGGCCTCGCCATTATCCCCTAGGAGTTGGTAGCTGAAAATGGGCTGTTTCAGCCCAAACTGGAATTAGCTCAAAAATCTCCAAAATTGACCTCTCGTCCGGACCCGCCAGAGGTAGGGACGAGGCAACTGACCCTATGCCCTACGAGTACGAAATCCCTGGAGCCCTCACCCAACCTGGTTCCCTCTGAAGTCCCGGCATCAGGGCAACACGGATGAGTCAAGTGGGGTCATGATGCCAAAATCACCAAAATTGGCGTCATTCCCACGCGTGGCTCGCCCGGCCAGGGCAACGCCAATGGCTCACAGGTTAGGAGGCAGGACCTAGGACTTATATCTGAGTGTACCACTTGGATTTAGGTCCGGGCTCCCTGTGGGCATAGAGAAATGGGGCCGCCAATTGACCACACGGAAGGGGGAAATTGGGGTCCCAAAATGGGGTCATTTTGGCTGCTTGAAATGAGCCAAAATTCGGTGTGCTCCCAATAGTATATCTCCACGCCGGCTTGGAGATCGGATCCGCCATTCCATACGCAATCCACCGGGAGTCCAACAGAGACCCCCATGCCCTTGGCTCTCAAAGATCTCCATGCTAATTGGCGTGGTGACGATCCCAATTGGGTCCACATATGCCAAAATGGCAAAATTGCCCACACTCACTTTGGGCTAGCGCCTTAACGAAGGTTGCTCCGCTTCGCCCACGTGGTGTGTGAACCATGGGGACCAATATGCATAACACCCATGTCATATACGGTCCATTGGTCCATGCGTCCGGCTTGCACGGGTGGGCTCAACATAGTGCACGGCGGGCAGCAAAAGTGGAAAATTGCTCAAAATGACCAAAATTGCGCACACTCATGGTTGGGGCAAATGAGGCACATGCCCGACTTGGACCAGAGTGTGCCATAGGATTGGTATCAAGTCATGTGTGTCCAACATATCTTTTGGGCATCGCCCAACTCCTCCGGTTTTGGGAATGGCAGGGTCGCCAAGTGAGCCCATGATTTGGGATAGTCCCAAATTGCCAACATGGCGGCCACGGTGTGCCAAGCCCAAGAGGATTTATTCGCCGGGTCCAAGATATGTTGGGCACCAAAGTATGTACCCTCATATCATACTTGGGTCATGATGTCAATTGAGCGCAACGTCGGAATACACGGTCGCCACTTGACATCATGACGGGCCAAAAACGGCAAAATTGGCACAAAGATACACAAAAGTGCCTTGAAAGGCGCACAATTATATTATAATATCTTTGGCTTGGATCGTGCAATCAACTAATCCTTCTAAACACAATGACTTGACACCAATGACCTTCGATTCCACATATGTGCTCCACTTGGGGCGCCTTGAAAGGTCACGAGCGCTACTTCCCAAGTGGGCACATGAAATTATGGAAAATTGCAAAATACACACCTTGCTCCCAACGCATCGCTTTGGGATCACCACACAAGCTTCCCTTCACGAAGGTTAGGCTTGCAATTGATCGTAGGGAGTATGGAGAAGGGGCTTGCACAATATGAGGTCCATTGGCGGGTTTGGCTTGGAGCGATGGACCCGCCAAATGGGCACGCAACACAACACAAGGCACATACTCCATATTGCCCAAAAAGGTAGCTCCCCCCACGATATGTCATGCCCCTCCAAGGGCATAACTTCGTGTCAATCGCTCATAGGAACTCAAGGAGAGTTCCTATGCGACACCAACACTCGCGCGCTACACTCGAAAGTTATCTTAACGCACGCAATATCATGGCCATAGAGTTACAACGCAAACTCTACTCTCTTGACCATGATCCATTACACTAGCGCGCACGTGTGGAGACGCAAGGCATATGATGCTTCCTAAATTACGTCGGGAGTATTGTGAATACATCCCACGTTTCCTTATTGTCATTCCTCGCAAGCAACACGAGATATGACCTTCACAAGTGGCCTCACGAATCAACTTTGTTTTGCCCATATCTTTAAGACAAATGGAGGGCAGGATAAAAGGAAAGTTGATTCGTGCATAGGGAAGCACGTAGGTCCACTCGAAAGAGGTCAAATCAAGTGCGGGGATGTCGAAGTCGAAAATCCGATTTCGACATCCTGAAAAATTCGGATTAGGGTTGCGAGTGTAGAATGTGAAAATTGCGGATGCATCAACGCAATTCCTGAAGACTTCAGAGCCTTCGTCACGGATAGCGTTAAAATTTCCATTATAAACAGTTAAACTGGCGGTTACGGTAAAGTCGCGATCCAACCGCCAGCAGTCAAAACAGTGAGTATCAGAACGGAAGCGTAAAAAATGACGGAAACAATATGAAAATAAAACCCTGTTGATTCCTGATATTCTGATACACAAATCTCCGTTGGCGGTGCATCGGTTGCCGATGCGGGGCTTTACGGCACGGAACACGCTCCCGCCGGGCTCGCACCGGGCGTCAACGGGCGCCTTCCGTACATGGGGTTAGTGGACCGGAGACCGGTCTTCCCTTCCGTACTTGGGGTTAGTGGACCGGAGACCGGTTGTATGCCGTAACCTAGCCATGGGGTTCTGGGTACCGCTTCAGTTCCACTGACGCTCCCTAACTCTCTGGAGCATTGCCTTGGCCTTGTCCACCTTCGCTTGTTGCTCTTGGACCCACTCACCCACAGAAGAATGGGTGTCCTCTGGATAGGGAGTATGTAGGAACCATGCCGGGCGCCCTAGGAATAGCTCATGGGGCGAGTAGCCAGTCGCCGAACTTTCTTGGGAGTTCATCATCAAGGATATGATGGGCAGTAGTCTCACCCAGTCTCTGGTGCGCTCAGTTTTGCGCCATATCCTTACATTCTCCTTGAGGACACAAATTTGTCGCTCACATAGGGGGTTGCTCGTGTGAGAGTAGGGAATCCCCGTAGACACCTGGACATTGAGGGATCTCAGGACCCTGGTGACCAGCCGGTATCTGAGCGTACTCGTACGTCCTCATCGGAGTTGATCTCCTTGGGCGCCCCATAGACACAAAACCACTCCTCTAGGAGTATCTTGATAGTCTCCTCTCCGGTAATGTGCTTGGTACATGGGAACACCCTGGTGAAACTGCTCAACCCACAGGTCACCACGAGGGCAAAGTCGTAGCCCCAAACTTAGGCATCTCCGTGTAGTCCACGTAGAGAACACTGTTAGCACAGTGAGGGATGGGCAGGGTCGAGTAGAGACCTCTGTCCCTGATATCCCCAGGTTTGCAGGACCTACACGGGCACTTGTCCACGATAGGCTGGAGGGTCTTGCGCAGTTGGTCATCAGTCCACGTAGTGTGGAACCACTGCTTGAATAACCTCAGGGTACGGTCAGCACCCACATGACCGCTGGACTCATGGGTCCACTTCAGCAGTGCTGGGACTCTGTCACTGGGTACCACAATGCGGTCCTCGTGCCAGAGGTAGCTCTTGTCCCTCTTCCACTGATCTTGGTTGACCAGGAGGGGTTCAAGGCGTTTCTCCAGGCGCTTGTAGATATCCCCAAACTCCTTCAGATGTCCACTTGTTGGAGTCCATCTAGGGGGCGTATCATAGTCATGTTGAGGTCCAGGTGTAAGCCCATACGGCTGAGCGCCTCCTTAGCTAGCGCTTCAGACCAGGCACCAATCAGGGCATCGAAGTTGTTGCGGCTGATGTAGTCCGCACACTCGTTCTTCACTCCCTGGATATGGTGTACCGTCAGCCGTAGTTGGCTGAGGTAGGTCCACCAGCGCCATAGCTTGGCCTTCTCAGGTGGGGGACCCTTCTGGGAAGTGCGGACTGGCTCTTGGTCGCACAGCCAGACCACAGGGTTACTCCCCAACAGTCGTGCCTGAGAGGATAGCACCAGCATACCCGCGAGCTACTCCTGCTCATAGGTGGAGTAGTTCCCCCTGGCCTGGTTCCACTTCCAGTTCCAGTGGCCCAGGGGTACTAGGACCCACTTGTCGTCAGGGTAGCTGTGCTTGAGAGTTCCATCTCGGTTGAGACCTTCAGTCTCATATTGGGAAATAGCCGAGTTGAACTCCTCCTTATCTAGTGCTTGCCATTGGAACAACGTTCCATCACCGCCAACATTGCTGGCGTCGGTTACCAGGATAATCTCACCTTGTGCTCTAGGCACGCCCAAGCACTTAGCGTTGGCCACCTTGTCTTTGAGTTCGTCAAACGCTTGTTGCTCTTGTGGGCCCCAGCGCCAAGTAGTACTCTTCTTGATCAAGTCCGTCAGAATGGTGCTGGTGTAGGTGAAGTTCTTGATATGGCGGCGGTAGAAGTTGCACGCCCCAATGAAACTGCGTACATCATGGAGTCCTTTCTTGGGGTCTTCATGTCGTACCTTAGCGTCCATCAGGGGTTTGGCCTTAGAGGCCGCTGGGGTCCACCACCCATAGCCACCGTCAAACCCCAGGTACTGCATGGTCTCCTGCATGAACTCACACTTCTCCAGCTTGAGTCGTGTGTGGTTCTCCTAGCCAACCGCAAAGAACTCACCCAAGAGGATTAGGTGATCCTCCTGGGTATTGGTACCGAGGCATACATCGTCGATGTGCGCCTCCATCTGGGCCCCACAGGATATGAGTTCTTGCACCTTGGGTCTCCTTCGTAGGATGGACAAGATCTTGTTCATCAGCTCTTGGAATAGAGCGGATGCGTTGGCCACGCCAAAGGGCATGACCTTCCACTTGAACACCCTCTCCTGAGGGGTGATGAAGGCTAGTAGCTCTTGAGCGTTGGGCGTCAGGTCCACCTGCCAGAATCCACTCCTCTTGTCCATCTTGGTCTTGTAGCGACACGAGGCTATCTTCTCAAGGGTAGACTCCATATTAGGAATGGACCCTGAGTGGTTCAACATTTTCTTGTTCAGCTCTCCACAGTCCACTACCAGCCGTTTGGCTGTAGACCCAGGTTTAGCCACCAGGAAACAGGGGCTGCAGTGTTGGGGGTAGTCCCCGTCCTTGTACTCCAGGACTAGGCCAGCGTCGATACATTCTTGTATCTCTCGCTCAATCTCGTCGGCCTGCTCCTTAGGAGCTGGATAGGGTCTCCTCCGGATCTTGTGACCCACGAACTCGGGTTTCAGCTTGAGGTCCATCTGTACCAGCTTGTCACATGAGGCTGGAGGGGGTAGTTCCCCGAACACCTCCAGATAGGTCCTTATGAGCTTCTGCACCTGCGGGTCCAATAGCTTGATCTTGTCCTCCATGTCCTCGTCAGAGTGTAAGTTGCTTGCCCCCTGAGTAATAGACGTCGGGAGGTGATCCTCCAGCGACTTTTCGCCCTTGGTAGTATCCTTCAACCCTTGATAGGCATATAGTAGGTCTCGTTCAACCATCTCCGGCGGACGATGGCAACATAGGCACGCTCGAGGGGGTTCACATACACATTCCTCCCAGAGGTCATCCTCCTCCGGGGTCCTCACATGGGCACCCCACACACTCTTCATGAGCTTGAGATCCACCTCCCTTTGCCAGGTGGTGATCTTCTGTTCGAGGTCCGCCTTCAATTGGAATAGATCTCCCATACGTCCTTGCTTCAGTGGCCATGAGCTGCGGGTAGGCTTCGCGTAGCATAGTTTTTTCGCCACCAACCTCCTCTTGGAGTCCACGTACTCCCTTAGCCCGGATCGGGGGTCCACCTCCTCGTCCAGGAGGTCTTCCACCCTCATAGAGAGTAGGGGTTTCAGTGCAGCGACGTACTCGGCATTCTCCACTTCCTCCACGCATGTTTGCACGAAGAAAGCGTCATGCTCAGTTTCGTCATCTGAGTGGATAGAGCTAGGGAGCTCGGAAAGTCCAGACTCTGAGACCCCATCAGGAACAGGTACATGGCAGGGAGAGTTGGGGGCATTGGTGTTGGTCACGACGTATTCATCTCCCCCTGGTATAGTCTCAATAGCATCTTGAGGACGTAGTCGATCCTTCAAGTCACTCAGGGTGAGTCCATCGCTCTCCCGTTGTATAGCCTGGACCAGAGTCGAGTCCAGGTCCTCCCAGGGGATAGAGGTAAGACCCCCGTCCACCACGCTAAGCATACTTCCCCATCCGGGTTTTCCGATGGCCGTCTTGCGTCCCAGAGGCACGTAGATGGCCTCATCGAGTAACTTGACAGAGCTGATAGTCAGCCTGTCCAGGAGGGTTCGCCAATACTCGTTGCCCCCATGGGCTCCCCAATCGGGGGAACACAGGACCATACGGGAACGTTCCAGGGCCACGTTGGTGAAGACCTTCCCCATTTCACTGAACTTGGGGTTCCCGTAGGCCATCCCGAAAGAGGGCCAGTAAAATTTGTAGCTGCAGTTTTTCCCCTTGCTGCAGTAGAGGTCCAAAACATGTTGCTTGTCGCTGGCGAACAACTCCACACTCAGGTCTTCTCTAGAGTAACCCAACTCCTTCAGACCTTGGTCTAGGACTTCCCCCAATAGTTGATAGGCCTCAGTTTTGGAGGCCGCCATCATGTTCGAGGGTTCATCCTTCGATACCCTCAGGTAGCTCGAGGTGTGCTCCCACTGCTCTCTGTGCCACTGCCGTGGTCCACGTAGAGGAGGTAGGGCGCTTGCATAGTCAGGGATTGTATCTGGGAGTGCTGCACGAAGAAGTCAGTCCCCAATATAAAGTCGAAGGCCTCACTGTCCATCACATAGAACCGATGGGCGACAGTTCGGGAGCCCATAGGTACCTCCACTTCACAGTCCCCGCAGCTGTGTACCACATGTCGGTCCCCCATTCGTGTAGCCGCGGTAGTCATGGTGTTCTTCAGGCCCCCACAAGGTAAAATTTTCTTGGCCACTATAGATATGGTGGCTCCAGTATCCAGTACCCCCAGATATTCAGGTCCCCCTAGTCGGATACGTACCCAGAACACCAGGTCCAGGGCCCCACGGGAGCGTCCCCGTCAGAACTCCGCGGGACAGGTCACCTCGAACCCCATGTTCCGCAATTAGCGGGCCATCCTCATGAAACGGCTTCTCTTTTTGGCGTTGCCGTCATCACCACCTTCATGCTCACGCTTGGCCCCTTGCTCTCGCTAGGCCTATGTCCTCGAGCGTGTGGTAGGACCGGACTGCCCTCCAGAGGGCTCGGATTTCCCCCCTGGATTAGGGTTGGGGTTGCCTCCGTTCTTGTCCTGGTTCTCGTTGTTCTTGTCTGGCTGGCGATTAGCGCCTCCTCCTCGTCCGCCTTGGCTCTTGTCTTGGCCTTTCCCACGACCTTTCGACTTGCCCTTGCCGGAGTCGTTGCCGTTGCTTTTGCCACCGCCCTTGCCAGAGCCTTTGCCAGGATCTTCACCCTTCAGCTTCGCCGAAAGGCGCTGCTTGTGGTAGCACTCATCCTCGTAGTGCTTCCTCTTCCCACAAAAGGCACAGGTGATGGTGCACCTGTAATGATCCGGCATCTTAGACTTGGCGCCGGTGTTGGTCTCTTGCTTTTTCCCCTCTACCACGAAGCAATCGTGCTGATCGCAGTTGAGGGCGTGCTGCAGGTGACCATGCTCATCTCTGGCGTCACACCAAAAGAGTTCCTGAACATTGCCCATGATACGGGTGTGCTTGGGGGTAGTCCCCTATCCAGGTCTGGGTCCTTGGTATCCTTTGCCATGGCTCCCAGAGCCTCTACCTCCAGGACGGTAGGCGTTCAGGTGCCGGTCGCTTTCTTTCTCCATTGCCAACTCCAAGAGTAGCACAGACAATTCCTCGTAATTGAAGGCCCTAGCCTTGCGCTCTGCCGTTGACCGGCACTCGTCCCACAGCTCCCGAGGGAGCTTAGCCACCAACCACAAAAGCAGATTGTCGCTGCTGTAGGAACCGGGCGTCAGGCGTCCCGCCCCGTGGTCCAAGTCGGCCAATAGCTCGAAGACACTGGCGGGTTTGGGATTGTTGGGCGGGCGGGAAAGTTCTGGATCTCGGCCGTGATGGAGAGGTCGGTTTCATAGGTAGGGTACTGCCTTGGAGAGGCACATCAAAAACACAGTGCTGAAATATTTTACATGTTTGAGAAAAACTGATTGAAAAACTGCCCCAAGGGCTCACACTCTTCCATAGTGCCATCTTGAGATGTGCACTCTTTGTTTTTGGGTCCCATAGGTGCTGAGGTGGCATGGCTTGTGGCGCTAAGGTCACTGCCATGTCACATGGGATATTCCTACTTAGCTAGGCTGACTGGGTATTGAACCCAGGTGCTCTCAAAATGAGGTGCCCCAGCCCCCTAGGGTGCATACCACTAGAATAGCTAAGAGTTCATGAGAAAACATAGATGAATTCATAGGCTCTGCCTTCAATATATCAGTGTCTCAGTCACTCAGGAAAAGATGTTTTAATGCACATTGCTTGGGGATTAAGGGGTCCACACAATCTCCTGATTTAGTGTTTGGTTCTAGGTCAAAATGTGTTATCACCCATTTTGGTTAGGCCAATACTAGGATAAAAATGCAAGAGTGCTTAGAGCACCTCTAATACAACTAAAGTATACCCTAAAGCATTGGAAAAGCACTTTTTCTTACTCTAATCTTGCTCCGCATCCCCCGCACAAAAATCACCAAAAAAATAGTCTGTTGACCTGGTATTTCCTCTACGTCGGTGCAAAGCTTCATTGCTTGTATATTCACTAGCCTAGCTGCAATTGAAAAACAAACCAACGCAAATGTAACGAAAAATTTGGTGACCCAAGCTGGGATCAAAGTTACACCGGCCCGTCTTTTCCCAAAAATGTACTGAAGTTGTCAACAACGCATCATTTGGTTCCGTAAATTTGACTTATTGTAATCCTGACAAATTGTCCATATGGTTGGGGGAAATGCATGTCTTTTGTTATGAACAATACACAAAACTGACCAACCTAATTCATATTGCTTGAAAATTTGGATATGGGTTGTTGCGGACAGTTACAGCCGGGCGTTCTGCAAAAATGCAGCTGTGTGAGCCCCTCATTTCTGGATACCCCCCTCCCACCGCTAAGCAAAATAGCTAAATTAATACAGTCCCTACACCTTTTGCAGGTTGGACAATGCCATAGACCCCAGGTTGAAAAAGCGAAGAATGCACGGTGAGCTGGTGCCAGAACAGGGGATACAATGCACAAACATCCCCAAAAATTGAAGCTACGTGGGTTCAACTAGGCAAAATACTCACAACAAATATGTCCCGGACTCTATGTAACCAGCAAATCTGTCATCAATACCGAATCAAATGAAGTACCAAATCAATACGGTCCCTACGCCTACTGTAGCTTGGACAAGGGTGTAGCTTTTACAGGGGGGGGGGGGGGCATACATAGAGTAACACGTGGGCAATATCCGTTGTTTTGCTGTAGACGTGGATTCCCAGCGAGCTGCATTGTGGGAACACTTCTTTGGCGGGACAAGATCTTCAGCGTTGTGCAATGCATGAGGAACATGCCATGGGATGGTCACAGTGGTGGCTGAGGGTTTGTGATGACAATCCCACACCAATCGAATGCAATTGTGTTCCATCATTGGATGCTTTCTCGGTCCAGAATTCGTGGCCATCTCAATGATCTCTGTAAATGGTGCAAATGATCACTTCCTCAGATTCAGCCCCAGTGAATAATCAGATGTGGATGCAAATTGTTTGCAATGCCATGTTGATTTTTGCCTGTCTTGTTGAGTGGCACCACTTGATTACAGGCATCTGAAGAAACATTTAAATTCCCAACAAAATGTGTGGAGGGCAGAGCAGGCACAGCAATCAACAACAGCAATCAAAAATCACAATACCATCAACGTCAGTAGTAGCTTGGCAATGGCATATGTCTGATGCCATCCATGCACCACAATACCAATCTGTGCCAGAGCTTTGCGCGCTTTAATTTTTACATCTGGCTTTCAGAAGAAAGGGTAATATCAGACCTCGAGACTTGTTTTGACTCGGATGGTGCAGCATGGCATTTTGCAGTACAACAATATTGCAACAGCGCACAGCAATTGGAGGTATGCTGTGCGCTGCGTGCATGAATGAAACAACTGGCAATGGTTGGAAATGGGAGACTTGGCCACCCAGAGAAATTTACAATATGGAAAACCAGAAAGGCAAAACTTGCCAGCTGGAGGATCCGACTATGCCATGCAGGGCCTGCACAGTCGCGCTTCGAAAAGAAATGAGCAGGTGAAATACACTGGTGAAATACACTTACACTTATAAATGAGCACCGTGCATCGGCAACTGATGTCTGCCTGCAATCAGTCACTCTGGGGCTGCAGCAGACGATTGTTCACCACAGCTGATTGAGTACTTGTGTACACGTGCGCACGTGCGCAGCTAGGATTGCCACACTCAGGCGGATGGAAAAGAATCTGCATAGACCCGCCACCAGGAGTGTCAACTGCCAGCCATTGTTGGCCAGCTGCGGGGTTCCTGAGTGAACCAACGACCACTGTCAGTTGCCTTGTCACACAAAGTGAACAAGCGGCTTAATCCCATGAAAACCACTGTCTGTCGTCTTGGCACACGATGTGAACGAACAGATCATGCCCCTGACAGTAATTGAAAGTGGAGGCGCTGTTTATAAACCAAAATAGAAACCATAACTTTCACAAGAGGGGGCTTCCCCACGCCAACTCCTGGCCCTGGGGGTGGGTAACTCAAAGAATGACAGTTCACAAAGATGTGAAATTCCTCTGGAAAGGACTTAAGCCTCGAACGCTTCACTCGTGCGATTCAGTGGGGCCGTGGCACCCGGCCACAGTCATGCCCCAACACTGCACAGATCCGCAGCTGTCCTACTGCAGCAACTTGTCTACCGTCTGCTCCAGGGTGGTGACGGTGCGCTCCACTTCGTGGAGCTTGTCGAGCCCAAACAAACCGATGCGGAAGCTGCGGTACTCTGGGCCCTCGTCACACTCCAGTGGGACACCGGCTGCGATCTGCACGCCCTCCTCCTTGAAGCTCTTGCCAGTCTGAAACCCCGGGTCGGTGGTGTAGCACACCACTACACTTCGCGCCTCGTACCCCTCGGCCGCCACGCTCTTGAAGCCCTTTTCCTTCATCATCGCGCGGATGCGGCTGCCCAGCTCGATCTGCTCCTCCCGAACCTTCTCAAACCCGTAGTCCTGTGTGGCAAAGGGGCAGAGGATGACGATCAGGCGTGCAGTGCAGAGGGGTCTGCAAGCTGCATCGAGGCACGCAGCAGCACTTCAAGGGCAGGAGGAGGGTCATCTTTGTCCTGTTTCCAGTGCAGTGGCGGTGGCTGGGCCAGTGGTGGTTGGTGGGTGACTGCACCTGCACCGCCCGCAGCAAAAACGGTGGCTTGCCCTGCAACAACTCCGTATGCACTCGGTGCTGCATGGCCCCGGGTTCTGCTGACTCAGGCATTGCATGCAGCTGGTCTGCACCGGGTTCTGCATCTGATGTAGTGGGTACTCAAAGAAATTGAACAAAATCTCATTGATTTCCGCCTTTCCCAACGAACGCGCACACCGCCGTGGAGAAGGCAACCAGGCACTACACACAGCACAGTTTTACATCATGTGCCGGCGGGGTTTCACTTCCGGGCGGGGGGGGGGGGGGGGGGGTCAATAGAGCCCTCCGGCCGGACCCCCCCCCCCCCAAAGGGCTCAATTGACGGGACCCCCACAATCCTACCGAGACTGACCCTCATGCCCCGGAGGTGACCCAGACCCAAAAATCGGCAAGAGATGAAAATGAGTTTTGGAATCAGCGTGTCAAGGGGGTTCAGAAAAGTCATCATTTGCCATATATTTGGTGAAAAAAAAAATTGACCACTTTTAATGCCAGAGTTCATAACAACTGATTGATGGTGCCTGTCAATTGAGCCCTTCCCCCCCCCCCCGTTTTTGGGGGCTCTATCAGCCCCCCCCCCCCCCCCCCCCCCCCGCCCCGGAAGTGAAAACCCGGCGCCCCCATCCCTCACAAGTTTGTCGTGAGAAGACATGGTGGGGGGTTGGATTCACGGCCCAGAGGGTGGTCCTTCATGAACATAGGAAAAGAGATTTGTTGTCCAGGACCGCCCTGACGCCACTGATTGGCATAGGGCCCTTTCCCAATTGCACGTCCGGCTGTGCGCGGATCTTATCGGAACGTCTATGGCTCACACACCCCCTCGTTGTGTGTGGAGAGCCCGCACCTGCTGCCCACCACCACATCCCCGCCCCCTGTCACTCATATGCCGCCCATGTCGAGGGTCTGAGGCGAGAAGCGGGCAGCCAACACAAGTACACGAATCCGGGTGTTGACAATTTTTCTGCTGTATGTCTGTCAGCCAGAATCGGGTGTCCTGATCAGAGGACTCTGATTCTGCTATGGACACAATCCAGAGAAGTCCAGTCAACTCAAATTTCCTCTGCGCATGCACACCTACGGTGAGCTACGACCCAGGCCCCATTCTCGTTGAAAACGAGGTTACCCTCATGCCCCGGAGGTGACCCGGACCCAAAAATCGGCAAGAGATGAAAATGAGTTTTGGAATCAGCGTGTCAAGGGGGTTCAGAAAAGTCATCATTTGCCATATATTTGGTGAAAAAAAAAATTGACCACTTTTAATGCCAGAGTTCATAACAACTGATTGATGGTGCCTGTCAATTGAGCCCTTTTCCCGAACCCCCCCCCCCAGTTTTTGGGGGCTCTATCGACCCCCCCCCCCCGCCCCGGAAGTGAAAACCCGGCGCCCCCATCCCTCACAAGTTTGTCGTGAGAAGACATGGCGGGGGGTTGGATTCACGGCCCAGAGGGTGGTCCTTCATGAACACAGGAAAAGAGGTTTGTTGTCCAGGACCGGTCGTCCCCCTTTACACCGCCACCGAACGCACCAGCCAACAAACATGCTGAAATGCTCATGATATGCAACTTGCTCCCCTTGTTTAGCCTCTGCTCATATTTGCACCCCCCCCCCCCCTCCCCACCGCTGGCAAGGCTTACACAACCTGACGGATCAAGAAAAGCATGGCTGAGGTGGGGCTTCGGAATCCCGATGCACGGCTGCAACAAGTGAGACGGGGTGGAACGGGCCTGGCCCATGCTCCATTGCACATCACTTTCAACAAGAACATCCCCGTGGCCCCTACCCTGACGCCCCCGTGGACAGCCCCCCCCTCCGGAAGGGGCGACGGTCCCCCTAACCCCCTGGAGGAACAGCCACCAAATGACCCCCCCCCCCGGCCCCCACCCAAACCTAACCTTGCCACTGCACTACTACACCACCGGCAACGTAAACGAACGGTTGGCGGCGGTTGGCGGCTGGTGGTCTCTGGGGGCTGTCCTTGGCAAAACAAAAAAAAAATGGCTTCTTCAGGACACCTCTGTGGGGGGGGGGGGGGGGAGACCTACTTAAAGAGTATGGATTGGGATATATGTGAAATGGGGATGAAAAACAGACAGACAGGGGGTGGGCGGTGGGGGGGTCGCGGCAATGCCAAGCGGGACCTTAGTCTCACACATGACTCTGTTGACGATCTCGAGGGCATCGGTGGGCATTGTGGCATGGTACATATGGGCGCCCTTCTCATAAGTCTCCATCAGCGTGACCCACTTGCGGAGGTCCATCGTGAAACTGGAGCTGGTGGTCTCGTCGAGCACCTGCCGCGCGCGGGCGCTCAGCATCACGAAGGCGCAGCAGGCGGGGCCCGACCAGCCCTTCTGCGGGGCGCTGATCAGTACATCCACCCCCAACTTCTCCATGTCGATCCAGACGGTGCCGGAGGCGATGCAGTCCAGCACGAACAGCGCGCCCGCCTCGTGCGCCGCATCCGCCACGGCTTTGATGTAGTCGTCCGGCAGGACCATCCCCGCGGAGGTCTCGACGTGCGGCGCGAACACGACCTCCGCCTGCGATTCCTTGATCGCTGCCACCACCTGGACAACGTGGGAAGTGCGTCGCAGGATGCGGCAACGGTGCGGTGGCGGGTAGACACTCCGCGTCCGCTGCGCCGCGGGCGGATGTGACGTGGGCAAGGCGTGCAGGCCCCGAGCCCCTTCCTCTCATGCAGCTGCGCCCCTGGACTTGATTCCATCGCTCGGAGTTGCGCCGAAGACCTCCCCGTGCGACGTCCCTGTGCCGTGCTGAAGTCACATTCATATGTCCTGGTAAAGCACCACCACCCACGGGGGCTGCTCCCAGCCAATGTGTGACCCCAAGAGGTCACAACCCAAATCCCCCACAACGGTGGGGGATTTGGGGGATCAATAGTCGGTAGTGATTGACTGAATGTCCCCACCATAGACAATTTCAGCCCTTAGTCCATGAGTAGCAAGGTCAGTGTAGGGGATTTAGGGGGGGGGGGGGGGACCCCTTCCCCCCCCCTGGTTGACCCAGACCTTGGGGGTCGGGGTCAAAATCCTTTTTTGTGTTTTTCATCCATTTTTGAATTCTCCACCAAATTCTGAGTATTTTGAGTACAGACACATCAGGTCCAACAAAAAAAATTCCCCCTGCCGTATACCTAAAACAAAATCTCTGGCGCCCACAAAACCAATTGTTCCGTACAACCATTTTGGGGTCTGTAGAAGCCCCCCCCCCCCCCCCCGGATCGGGCCCTGGCCGGGAGCAGCCCCCGTGTCACCACCTCAGAAAAGGTGTGTCTCGGGGCTAAAGCCGAGCACCGTTGAGCCCACAGCCCTGACCCCAGCTGGGGAGGTACGGATTTGGACCCTTGGGGGCCAAAAACCAGGCCAATGGCCGAGAGAGCACACAAAGAACTGAGATGGCAATGAAGGCCGTGGGGCAGGCGTGGCTGGAGCAACAGTGGTGGGTCCACACCCGACCGATTGCAGCCCCTGACCGCCTGGTCACACGTTGCACGTGAGACTGAGTCTGGGTCGTGGCGTATATTCTGTGTTCCATGTGTGGGGTTGCCTATACTTCGGGCGTGCTCGCTTGCGCTGGCCTCTCTTGGCCACATTCCCTACAGGGGGGGGGGGGGGGGATTTCGCACTGGGGTTTTTTCGCCCGAGAAAATTTCGCACCGAGTTTATTTTGCACAGTGGCCTGAAAATCCTGCGGGAAATTTCGCACCCTTCCAGGATTGTACTGATTGCTAGTGGTAGTTGCACTGCCAAATTCCAGCGGGTTCCAGGATTGTTTTGCGAATTTCCAAGAGCTTCCTGGATCTCAATCTCATGCCCCAAACACACCTTCCTTCTGGTTGTTGTGCAGCTACAAACATGTGGACACCAAAAACCTCTCTCAATTTTTGAAAAAAAATTTCACCCCTCAGGCTCTATGTGATTCTTGAGCAGCAGTGTGTCAGTGATGGTGAGTGCTCTAGTGGTATGTGCAGTGGTTTAACTGAATAATAACCTTGGTTCAATTCCCACTGTCTACAACTTTAGCACCAGTCTTGCAGAGGTAAGCCTGATGGGAAAATACTTTTTTCCTGCACAAACAAAGCCTCCCACCCTTGCAAGTCGTAACACTCGGGCTGCGAATCAAGTTTGCCTTGGAAAGAAAACAGTTGAAGAACTGTTGGACTGAAAACAGTTGAAGAACTGTTTGACTCGGTACCACTCAGGCCATGATACAATAAGTTTGGGCTGCAAAACACAGTTGCAGAACTGTTCAATAAGATATCACTTCAAATTCGAAAAAAAAGGTTGCACTGAAGAAAACAGAGAAAGCAAAGCAAAGTGCAGAATGGGGCATGAGACAGGGAAGAGGGGGGGTGAGCAGCGAGTGAAACCCAGAAGCCCGCGGAAGAGCGGGGGGGGGGGGGGGGGGACCCGAAGCATCCCTCCCGCGAATCCGGCGAATCCCGAGTGGCTAAATTTCAATTTCGCACCAGTGGCTAAATTTCGCACCGGGTTTATTTCGCACAGTGGCCTGAAAATTGAGCGGGAAATTTCGCACACATTTGAAATACGAAAATTTCCCACAACGACATATTCCCCCCGCGAAATTTCCCCCCCCTGTACGTTCAGAGGTCAGCAGGGGCATGAAGGGGGGGGGGCCTAATTAAAAAAACAGACAAATGCAAACCAGAGGTAATGCACTCCACGGTCAGGCATAAGTGCATCTTTATTCTCTATGCCAAACCTGGTTAAACCTCAAGACACACACTGTGTCTGAAACAGAAAACAGAACATCATGTCTGACTACATTAGTCAGCCAATCACAGTCAGTAGCATGGAGGGGGGGGGGGGGGGGGGTGGAGTACGCTTGGGTAATTCCCGTCCAAGGCACTTGGTTGTGTGTTGTGAGGGCGTGCCCCCGGGCCGTGGGTGGTTCTGGGGGAATGTGTACTTGGCAGGGGGCGTGGAAAGTGGGGGAGGGGCTGCAGTGCCCTGGGGAGAGTAGAAGGCCTGACCCTGCCCACAACAGCAGCCTTCTGTCGGTGTGGTGTCCACTCCTCTGCCCACTCCGACGGGTTTCGGACTCAGTCATTCCCAGGCCAGTCCTTCCAAGACATTGAAGTTCAGAGGGCGCTGCCCACCACATCTTTGGCCTATTGCTTATCAGGCTCCAAAGGGGTTCTTATCTTTGGCACACTCCGTGCAAACACTCTTCGTCTTTTGGGGGTGGTGCTCAGGTTGGGCCCGGTTCTTATTTCTATTTTGGCCGCAAGCAGGTCAAAAGCGCTCCACACAAGCACCTCCCGGTATGCAGATGCAGCAATGTCCGGCGGTTCCAACAGGATCAATCTTATGATACATGCGTGCTACCATACAATTGCTTGCACCAGTATTGGCCTGTTGTTTCTATTTTTGGGGCGGGGGATTCTTACACAGGGCCAGAGGGTTCTGATCACCAAGTATTCCCATCAGTGGTGCACTGCCGTTCTGGGCTCATTGCCTCTCAGGTCGCTCATGGAGTGTGCCCCGCAATGCAACTCACGTGCACATGCATGTTTCCGAGGGGTGCTGTGCAGCGTCCGTGCCATGCTGGACCAGCAGTTTCAGGAAGGGTTGTCAAAGTGGACAAAAAGTTCCTTCAGCCGCCTTTGATGCCATGGACTCCAAAGACCTTTGGCAACTAAATGTTGGCTCGAGGCCCCCTGGGGGGGGGGGGGGGGGTCTGCGTCCCAGGACCCCTGGAGTCTATACCACGGTCCTGCGCAAAGGCTGCCACGTCATGCAGAGATTCAACATTGTGCCTCTCTATTTGACAATCCCTGGACCAGTCCTTTTTCAGCTTCTTTGTTTTATCCTTGTTTTTTTGGCGACGCATAATTTCATGATCAGCGCCCGAAGATTTAAATTCAAGAAAATAAAATGAAATGTAAATGACAACAAAAAGACGGCACCAGAAGCCCAAACAAACACCCCACAGCACCAACCGAATTTCAATGATAGCATCATTTCCATGTTTCCAGGGTGTTCTATGGTTTTCGTGATTTTCCCTGATTCTCAGAATCCCTCATTTCTGCGGTGCTCTGTGATTTTCCGTGAATTTCCGTAAAACGGAAACACAACTATCAGTGATCACCACTGACCACAGAGCGCAAGCTGAAGGGTATTCCTGCATGCCAGCTGCACAGCCCTGCCTCAGGAGACAGGAGAAAGGATGGAGTTGGCAGGGGCCGAAAGACACCTCTTCCACAGGTGCAGGCGAGAATGCCCCCTGGGGGTCCGCTGGGTCTGCCCGTCGGGCCTTGAGCACCGTAGAGGAAGCGGGGATCTTGCCTGCCTCAAAGATCTGGGTCCAGCGGAAGCTGAACCAGCCATTGCGGACCACCACCGTCCGCTTTCCGTTGGCAAACTGGCGGGCGACGGCCTCCATGCCGTAGGTGCCACTGCCAGGGATGACCACAGCAGTGGGCGCAGCGTACACCTCCTTCAACATCCCCCCGATGCTTCGCATGACATCACCAAACTTAGCAGACATGTGGTTGATGGAGCGGTCAGTGTAGACCACCGAGTACTCCAACAGGCCATTGGGGTCAACTTCAGGAAGCAATCCAGGCATTGTGTGGGCGAGACAACTGCAGGTGTGCAGCAGATATATTCGGGTATCAGGCTGCTGCCCCCCCTGCACAACACTGTCTGGTCCTTTTGTACACCTGCCAAACATCTCACTCCTCAGAAGCATAAGACTGTCATGCAGTTCAAGAGTCTTCGCGGTGTCGAAGGATCAAAAAAAAATTGCGAGCCAAGGTTCCTAGCAGTCTTCATGAATATTCGGGACATCTCAAAGTGCTCATGAATTGGAATGAGAAAAAAAAACCATCAGTGAAACGGGAGAGAGAGGGACGAAAAACGGGGCTCAGGTTGCTGTACTATTGCACAATTAGATTCACCCTGCCAAAAGAATTGATTGTGACACATGCATTTTAGCAGAACCTGTGAGACCATCGTGCACCAGAGACAGAAACCCCCTGAGGTGGAACCTTGCTGCAGCAATCGGGTTGCATACACTTCCAGAGAAGCGACCCTCAACGACAACTCTTCAGATACTCAACTGCACTGTCCACCAAATGTCTGAGGAAAATTGTACACCAATGTAACAAACCATCACATCCCGTTCTGGTGATATTGACTTGTGTGTTGCTGGTCTCGGTCTGGACTTCGACAGTGCAGGTGTGGGAGAAGGCGGAGACGGTCCACCTGGAGGTGGCCTCTCCATGAGGATCCCTAAAGCAACGCCGCCAGCGCAAACTGCAGGCGGCTTCTCCAGAGGGATCCTCCAAACCCACGCCCAGACAACTGGCAGAGGGGTTACGTGTCTCCATTTTCGGGTTGTGGTGCCCCAAAAGCAAAAACCCAGTACACGCAAGTTGGGCACTCTCCAGCGCAATTCGTGCACGTGGGTCTTCCTGCATAGCCTACATCATGCAAAAACACAAAAATGTTCCTTGGCTGTCTTCAACGCCAAAATGCACCGTTGCCTCAAGCCCAGGGACGTATTAGAAGGGGGGGGGGGGGGGTAGGGAGGGAGGGGGGGAGGGGGTCTGAAGGGGGGAGGGAGGGGTGTGACCTAATTAAAAAACAGACAAATGCAAACCAGGGGGAGGGAGGGGGGGGGGGGGTCCAAGGGGAGGCAGGTAGAGGGGGGTCAGGAGGGGTACCCCCCCTCCTCCTACGGTGTACGGCCGTTCTAATACATCACTGCTCAAGCCCTTGACAGAGCTGCCAGCCCTGCAGGGGAGGGGGGCAAAAAGGCTGAAAGAGTGAGCTGGTTGGCACCCCTCCCTCCCCCTTGTCCGGTAAGCGGCTGCGGGTGATGGTTCCCTCACACCCCCAAGGGAACCTATCCTGAGTGACGGCTACCTCAGCCCCCCCCCCCCCCCCCCCCCCCGCTTCCTGGCCACAATCTGACGATGGCTGTCAGCCCTGGTATCCCACCAGCATCGTCGGGAGGGGGTTCCTCGAGCACCGAGTCAGGATTTAGTACGGATGTCAGTGACCGTCAACCCTCCCCCCCGCTTCCTAGACAAGGGCGCTAGACAGGGGGGGGGGGGGGGACTTCCAGGTGTACGTACGTGTTTGGAACCCCACCTGTGGAAAGGTGGGTTGGTTACCCACCTGTTGGGTTGACGGTAAAGATGGCGGGTTCAAAAAACTGCAAGAGGTGGGCAGCCTCTTGGACTACCTAACCGCTGGGGAAAAAGCATTGTTTTACTGCTTGAGAGTGGGACAGTTATCCCGCTACTCACAAGTGCAGCTTCTGCACCTTGGCGCCCCCCCTCCCATGCTGCGCCAGTCTTTCCCAAACCAGTGAATTTGGAGGGTGCCCACCACCACTGATGCGGGAAATGTAAGAGCACCTGCCCCGGGGGGGGGGGGGGGGGGCTGAGCAGGTTCCCATGGCATTCATTGCGTTCACAAGGTCATGTGGCCATTTGAATATCCATCACAAAATTCTATTGCTGGATGACATCAGGCGCTGTAGTCCATAAATTCCATCTGCAGGCCCACATGAGTTACGGATCCCTGGGTCATGACCTCGCCGTTGGTCCTCCACTCCAGCACATTACCCCGGACACATTCATAGACCTTGGCACTTCAGGACAGAGACACTGCTTCTTTGTGTGGTCTCCTGTCTGCAATCCTCCCGGAACCAGCATCGTTTCCACCGTCGTGCAGGCAGGGAACATGGTTTGCCATCAAGGTTGAGTAAATGCGCCCATACTTCCGGGTATACACACTGGCTTGCGTTTGTGAGGATAGATGGTCACATTGCTTGTCCCAAGTACCAGTGACAAAATGGTTGGGAGGTGAGAGTAGAACAGGTGTCTCGTTGCTCGAAGAGGGGGCGAGGAAGGGGGCTAAATATATCCTCAGCTGACAAAATGCAACAACACAGCAGCAAATCAAGCCGAAACGATTCCAGAACCCAATAGCCCGCTCTTTGGGCTTCACCTCGGGCAATCCTCCAGCGAACAGCAAGGCTGACCCCGCCTGAAGGCAATCTGAATGGGGATTCAAGTGCTGAGGAGATTCGTAGCATTGTTGGGGCACCCCCTCAATGTCAGTCATCCAGGCACCTCACAGAGGACAACCACCGGGAACAACAGATCCCCAACGCAAAAGGATGCAAGCCTTCCAAAATGGAAAGAGATGCCTGGATTGACCCGTATGCACATATGCACATACACGAGAGCAAAGACACGGCAGAGTGGCCAGTGCAGACAGAGGCACACACACGCACGCACGCGCACACACACACACACACCCAGGGTAGGCTCTCTGGTCTATTCACAGAGTTTCGGACCCAGAAAAAGATCTGAACCTCAATCAGGCACGTCTGACGACAAATGCTTTACCTGCCCTGGACCTCATGGGCAGCACATGTGGTGGGGCTTGTGCACATCACTTATACCTAACTGCCTTTGCTTGTGTCAGCACACATGATGCGAACAGGCCGGCGTATCAATAGCCTCGATCTCCTTGATTCCCAGTCACAAACACACACACCGACACCAAAATAAAGACGTGAGCGATGAGGAGCACCCGCGATGCTAGACCAAAAAAGGCAGCCGACATCGAAATACCGCAGGAGCTGCACAGCAACACTGGACACAGACCTCCACAGCAGGCGTTAAAGAACACAGCTGCACGGTCTCTGTAAGGGAAGATGGGTGCTGTAACCAGCTCAGCCCCCCCACCCCCACCCCCAACCCCAACCCACACACACATCCAAACAGTGAACCCACTCTTATCAATGCCCAGCGGCCCTCATATGTACCTAGGCCGACCACATCCCACGGTCATGTGCATCGGCCTGCACATGAGCTGCACCACCCCCAGGCACGGTCTGTGGCCATCTCCAGGAGTTGCACCTGAGCAACCTCGCCCCCCTGAACTGCATACCCAACCCCGGCCCAGTGCACATCTTTGTTGTTTTCACGTACCCCTTCCTGGCCTCAGCCCTGAGCCCAACCCGAATGAGGCATGCAAAGCGCAGATGCGCCTTGCCCGACAGCCCCTCCTTTGGAACACAGCTCATGACGCCCACCTCAGCCATGGCCGGAAACCCCACTGCAGTGCTCGGCACTGCCCTTTCCCTACCCAAACCCAAGCTTACGCCCCCTGACCTAATGCATGGGTTGAGTTTGCATTGCGGAAACCAGCGTGGGCCTGAAAGACACGCGGCTGGATTTTGGCATCAATCGTGGCGTTCAAGAGACTGCTTGGCATTGATGGGAAAAGGGCGTTGAATTTCAAACCATCACCCCCCCCCCCCCCCCCCGGGAGGATGGACGTTGCTCGGCTGCACTGGAATGACGCGACAATCCACATGGTATTGGACAATACCGGAGCGCATTGGATGCAAGGCTTGGGATATGCAACACCACCAGCGGCATATGGCACATTTGGCTGGACCTGTCAGAACTCAGAACTTGGGGCGAAGTCAAGAAGGCTAGGGGGGGGGGGGGGGAGGGTTAGGCAGCATAGATCTCTTGCACAGGGATGCTGTCAGCCGTGGCCTTCTTCGCGACTTGAAAAATGCCCACCATGGCACTGACTTGCAGCTTTTCGCTCGTGGAGAACGCCAAATGGTACTCGACATCCGAGAGCTTCTCCAGCAGAAAGATCTTGACATCATCCGCAAAGCCCATGCGCATGATGTAGGGGTTGAGCTCTGTGGCAATGCGCACAGTGGAAGGTAGAGCAGGGGCAGCAATTACAGACCCCCTCCCCCCCCCTCCCGCAAAATTTTGCAGATAGCTGGGGGGGTGTCGCATCAGGACCGGTGGTAGTCCCCCCCCCCCAGGGGATTTCACTGCTATGAATTTCAGGTGTTCAATGACCTTTTTCGATGGAGATTGCATAGCCTCATGCCCAGATACTCTTGAGCAGAACACCACGGTTCCACCCACCCCCCATGCCCCACCACCAAGCAGGTCAGACAAAAGACATGGCACGGGACATGGTTGTACCACGACTGACCGGCATTGATGGAAGCAATCCTCCCTCCCCTCATAAGGATGTTGCCAGGAAGCCCCATGGCCCGTGGGTCACCTGCCAGCTCGGCCGGGGGGGGGGGGGGGCTGCGCGCAACCCACAAAGGGGGATGTCTGGGGGCATGGGGTTGAAACAGGTATGTATACGATAATAGCGATTTCTCATCTTTGCCAGGAAGAAAGTCTTAAGGGTCTTAAGGACCAAAGGCATAGTACCCCCTTCAACGAAGCATGGGACAAAAAATTTGACGCCGTTGGCGCCATGGCCCCGGCACCACTATCTTTCAAAACTCGGGGGGGGCGGGAGTGAAATGTTCTGCACAGCTGCACTGGCGCAGTGGACCAGGTGCCGCAGACCTGCAAGAATGTCTTGGATGGCCAGCCCATTCTCGTTTTTAATGCGAGCAACTTCCGCCAAGGCTGCTTCGAAATCATTGTTTACCATCCCCTCGACGATGGAGCGCACATCCTTGGGACTGGGATGCCCTGTGCACTGGTACACTCCTTCCTCCTTCACCTCTCCAAAAGAGTTGTAAGTGGCCTGCACAGTGGTGCAGCAGCATGGGATCAGGTCGGGCGACAATGGGTTGCAAAACCCCAAGCTACACGGGACAACTCTGGTTCTGTGATAGAGACAGGGCCACAACACCTGGATCTCAACAGTGCACTGGCTGGTCAGTCTCTGCTGTGGGCCAGCGGCCAACCAGCCTTGGGTGACCATCCAACGGATGTCGGTTAAGCTCCGACCGCCGTGGGTCAACCGCTGGGCTGCCACCCAGGACTTCAAGCTGTCCTGTGAGGGGGGGGGGGGGGGGTATCTCACTCCCGAATGACGGCCCTGGATAAAGACAGAGAAAGAGGTGACCACACCTGCGGTATACACGGCAGCGACGAGCACGACGCAGAGCAGCTGGGCAGGCAGTGTGACCAGAGCCTCGGAAGCTGAGCACCACACCCCTCTGGAGGAGGTTGTCAAGTGCGCATGGGTCAGACACCATTCGGCAAACGACACAACCGAAACTGGGAGCCCTACACTGTGTGTACCCCTTCTTGATCTTTCCACCGATTGAGAGCGGGAGGGCACAACAAGCTCCACACGTGCAATGCAACAAGGACACGGTGGTGATCAATGGTGAAAATCATGGCCAGCAGGATCTCTTCCGGCGTCCACAGGGCCAAGGGGCTGCGCAAGGCAATCAAGCACACGCTCTACAGTCCAGACGAGGATTCACAGGCAAAGGGCTAAGGCACCTGCAGAATGTTGAGGCACTTTCGCATGTCTCCGCCACTCAGCTTGTGCACTGATTGGAGACCCTCATCACTGTAATCGATTTTCTCCTCTTGTACAATGTGCACCAACCGGTCCATCACATGTGATTTTTTGAGGGGTCCAAAGCGGAAGCGTGTGCACCGGGACTGCACTGCAGCCGTGATCTTACTGACCTGAATGAGATGGACACCGAGTGGGGATCGTAACAGACGGACCCATGGCACAGTGTCTGCACCAGGGAAACAAGAGAGAGGGGGGGGGAGACCTACTTAAAAGAGTGCGGATTGGGATATATGTGAAATGGGGATGAAAAACAGACAGACAGACAGTACAGCAAATACAAATTGAGGTAATGCACTCCTCCAAGAGGGGGGGGGGGGGGGGCAAGGGGGTGGGTGGCCCATAAAGTTGTGTCCCAAAAAATGGCCTGAACAAATTCTATTGCCTTCGGCAGTGCACCTCGAAGAGAGGTTGACAGTCAGCCAATCAGTCCCTGAGCCAGGCCAGCAGTCAGTCAGACAGAAACACACAAGTAAATACAAACAGTCCTGAACCGGAATGCAAAACATAAGTTTTTGGCAAAACATTGGTTTTTTGTCAGTGGCAGATGCGGCCCCAAGCAGTGGGGAGACCCCTTAGCTCAGACCAAGCAGTGGCCGAATGGTAGTGCAGCCGGCCGCAGCCTCTTTGGTCGGCGGTTCGAACCTCGGCAGGGTGAATTTGACGCCGCCGCCGCCGCCGCCGCCAAGAGTCGGCCGACCAGGATTCGAACCGCCAGCCGAAAACTTTGCGTCTGTTGCGTTACCATTCGACCAGCAGTTGTGTCTTGGCGATGTGCGTCCCCACTGCTTGGAGCCTTCTCAGCGAAAACTTTTGACCCCCCCCCACCCCCCCCACCCACCCCACCCCTCAAAAAAATGATATCCAGTTTTAGGGGGTAGAGGCCTCAGAATCTTTTTTTTTTTTGCATCAGGCCTGCGCTAAGTAGCGACAAGGCTCTCGGGTTGGCAACCCGGTCTCTGCATCAGTGCTGCAGGGCGCAGTACAGTCACCCGATGTAACGTGTGGCCCGAAGGCAAACCTGGATCTGTGCCTGCAGTGTATACTAATGCATGGTAGTGCAGCGGGTACTGCCACGCCGAAGCAACCCAAAAACGTGAAAGTTCACAAATTCTTCAAACATTCATTGGAGTGTCGACTTTGCAGTGGTTCAGTCATCAGTGGCACATACACATCTACGGTTCTCTGGCTACGAAATCGAGCATGCAGGAGGGCAGCCCAGGTGCTGGGTCAAGGTGTACGGGGCCCGCAGGAAGGTTTCTGGCGGCGTGCTGCAGCGGCTGTGCAGCCGGTTGCAGCCCTGAAGACCCGAGTTCGATTCCTCTTCCACAGGCAAGCGGAAGAGGAATATGAGGAGGACATGCGCCGCCCGGCGGACGGCGGTAGCAGTGACGGGGCGCGCTGCTGCGCGGGGGGGTAGAGGGCTCAGAATCAAAAAATACATTGGGGGATGGTCTTATTGGGCAAAATAATGATTTTACAAGGGGTTGGACATCCAATATCATGCCTTGGGGTATGCTACGGGAATGACCCCCAAAAAGGGGGGTATACGACGCCCGCGCCTGCGCTTGATCTAACAACCTCTCTTCGAGGTGATTTCGTTTGGCACATTGTTCTCCCCTGTCACCACTGTCACCACCTGCAGTTGCCCCTCCCTTGGGTTGTCCGCCATTCTGATGAATTCCGTATTACTGCCATGGGGCCACCGCTACAAGTCTATGGGATCTCAGTTGGGGTGCTTGGGTGCTGCATAGTGTCATTGTTGACTCTCCTACCGCTGTGTGCACAGCAGAAACTCCCTCAGAGCTCTGCCTGGTGGTCTCCAGAGCACCAGCACCCCTGCCGCCAGGTGGTGGTAGCGCGTTCTGTTTCCCTCATACTTTGCTCTGCTGTGCCTGGGAACACAACCGGCAAACGCTGCCTCTTCAGGAGACACCAGTCTGTTCAACAGAAAGGACCAAGTGTTTCCGACAACAAAGAAGGGTTTTGGACCATAAATGTACAAAAACAGACGAGGTCTACACAACCCAGCACTCTATGAGGAACACAACAGACCTGCAGACGAACATTCTGTATGGACGGTGCTTGTAAATCTGAGCTAGGGGAGGTGCTTCCAGGCACTTCTGGATGGAACTCAAGCTGGCATGAGTGTCAGCTCCATTCAAACGCCAGTGGTCATACGTTGACGCATGTAACGCTT
Source organism: Eutreptiella sp. 'Long Island Sound 2002' (assembly GCA_964036045.1). NCBI lineage: Eukaryota > Euglenozoa > Euglenophyceae > Eutreptiales > Eutreptiaceae > Eutreptiella > Eutreptiella sp. 'Long Island Sound 2002'. Next base: position 27,192,501 of record OZ038399.1, on the reverse strand, counting down.
ATAAAACATGGTGCAAATGAGCCCAAATAGCCATGGGGGGCACTGCAGTGCAGTTCTAGACCCCAACCCCCGCGCACGCCACGGGGGGTCCGGATGGGGGGGGGGGGGGGTCAACAATTTTTCTCCATTTTGGAGGCATTTTTGAATTCCCCGTTTCATTCTGAGCATTTTGAATATACACAAGTGGGGTGAATTTTGGTTTTATCACTCACATCAAATGAAAAACAATACCATATTCCAACAGATGTACCTCTGAATCAGCCAAGGCATCCCGGCCAGCAGAAGAAGACACGTGGCACGGCATCCCCTACCTCATTGTGTGCATTTTGAATGTAAACAAAAGGGGGGAAATCAAGTGTGTTGCAAATTTTCCAGGCTCAAACAAAATTTCCGGGCGCCATTGGCGCCCAATTTGCCAATTCTAACCATCTAACCAGGTGCTAACTAAGATGGCTTGGGGGGTCCAGAGGGGGGGGGGGGGGGGTCATGCCTCACAGGTAAGCGCCTCCCATGCCAAATAGCCATGTGTAACCGATCGTTGTCAAACTGCTGCAAATGCACTGTGAACCAGGGGTCATCAATATCGGTAATTTCGCACATGATCGTTGTTCTGTCTACTTTTGGGGGGGGGAAACGACAAGGGGGGGGGGGGTCTGAGAAAAATGAAGTCATGGGGTGTTGCCTCAGATTGGCCACATCGAAAAAGGGGGGGGGGGGTCACCCCTTTTGCACGCAACTGAATTTTTCCAAAATGCGCCACGGGGGGTCACCTTGGATGTGCAGAAGTGTGTATTTGTACATTTTTTGGGCATGCGGAAGGAAGTTTGGGCGTGTTTTGCTCAAAAGTGACGGACCTTTGCACACTTGGTGGATGCTGCTATTTCTTAGGCGTCACAAACTGCCCACCCACCCCCCCTCTGGTGCTATGAGTACATGTCGCAGTGAGAAGAAAACTGTTGGAAAAGCGGTATCATTTTGGGGGTATCCCTCCCCCCTGAGTGGCAATATGCAAAATCAAATAGTGTATGTGAATTACATGTAATAATTTGGTTCTCCAACTGCACACAAAGTTTGCAAATACACATGCCAAATGAATATAATATGGTGTTTTTTTTTAAAAACGGACCAGGGGATTTCACAAAAGAGGGGGGGG